>WOXC01012081.1:0-22503 GCA_011680675.1 Gymnobelideus leadbeateri | reverse complement strand
TCCTTGGGGTGGCTAGGTGGTGCAGCGAGCAGAGAGCCAGCCCTGGAGCCAGAAGGACCCGAGCTCAGATCCAGCCCCAGACACCCAACACACAAACAAAAACCCAGCCTCGTGAACCTGGGCAAGTCACCCAACCCCAATTGCCCTCCAAAAAAAAATAATAATCATCCCTTCCCATCAAATTCAACCTGCGCCCTCTATCCATGTATACCTGTGAACATATGCCATGTACCCTTCTTCAATTATTTTCATAATGAGAAAGGTTTCATCAAACACAGTTATTGTTTTTCCATGTAGGACTGTAAATAGTCCAACTTTGATAAATTCCTTTTGATTTCTTTTCCTTCTCAAGCATCTCTTGCTTCTTGTGTCTGAATGTCAAATTTTCAATTCAACTCTGGTTTTTTCATCGAGAATGCTTGAAAGTCCTCTATTCCACTGAATGACCATATTTTCCCCTGAAACAAGATACTCAGTTTTGCTGGGTAGGTGACCCTTGGGTTCATTCCCAACTCTTTTGCCCTCTGGAATATCATATTCCATGCCCTTCTATCCCTCAATGTAGAAGCTGCCAGGTCCTGTGATATTCTGATTGTGTTTCCACAATATTGAAATTGTTTCTTCCTGGCTGCTTGTAGTATTTTCTGCTTGATCTGGGGGTTCTGGAACCTGGCTATAATATTCCTGGGAGTTTTATTTTGGGGATCTTTTTCAGGAGGTGATCTGTGGATTCTTTCAACCTCTATTTTGCCCTCTGGGTCTAAAACATCAGGGCAATTTTCCTTGAGAATTTCTTTAAGGATGATTTCTAGGTGCTTTCTTTGATCATGGCTTTCAGGTAGTCCAATAATTTTTAAATTATCTCTCCTGGATCTATTTTCCAGGTCAGTGGTTTTTCCCATGAGATATTTCACATTGCCTTCTATTCTTTCATTTGTTTGGATCTGTTTAATAGTATCTTGATTTCTCTTAAAGTCACTAGCTTCCATTTGCTCCAGTCTAACTCTGAAGGAATGAATCTCCTCAGTGAGCTTTTGAGATTCTTTTCCATCTGGCAAATTCGACTTTTTAAGGCATTCTTCTCCTCATTGCCTTTCTGAGCCTCTTTTGCCATTTGAGTTAGTCTATTTTTTAAGGTGTTATTTTCCTCAGTCAGGCTGTTGACTGTCATTTCATACTGTTCTTGCATCTTTTTCATTTCTCTTCCCAAATTTTCCCCCACTTCTCTTATCTGCTTCTTAAGGTCCTCTATGGCCTGTAGCCAGCTTGTATTTTCATTTGGGGTTTTTGGTGCAGGAGTTCTGACCTCACAGTCCTCCTCCATGCTTTGAGCCTCTTTGCCCCTAAAATAGGAGTCCAATGTTGAACTTTTCTGTTTCGTTTGCCTAGGCATATTGCCACTTAATTGTTTGACTTTTGGGCTTGTTGCCACAGTAGGACTCTGCCACCAGACAGGGGAGCTTCTGCCCAAACGTGGGGTCTTCACAACTTCGGCCAGTTGGGTGGCCTCTGTAAAGCCTCCACCCACTCTGGCAAGTTGGATACCCACCCCAAACTTCCCCCCCAGACCACAATCCAGATCCAGGAAGTTTAAAGCAAGAGCGATTAACCCCCAGACTGATTGCTGGATCTTTCTACAGTTCGCAGACCAGGAGCTAGAGCCACTACTGAAGCTGCAAAATGGCTTCTGTGCAGCTGTTTCTTCAGCAGCTTTTTGCCCCCAGGGGAGGAAGCCACGTGTTCCCCAACTACTGGTCCCAAAGTCCATAGGGCACTAACCTCTCACTTTGTCCTAGGCATATCTGTGCTGATAATTCTGGAATCGCCACAATTGCTGGTGTTCTGGGGTTCCACCAGCTGGCTGAAGGCCCGGCTGCCCTGGGGCTAAAACCGCAGACCTGGGCTCAGCTCTGCACGCTGTGCTGCCTGCTCTCAGAGTGCTGCGCTGGCCGCTCCCTGCAGGGCTGCTGGGCTGTCCTCAGCAGGAGGTTAGCTTCTCTGTGCCGTTCTGTGGGTGCTGTGGCTCCGGAAGTTGTTCGGAGCCCCCTTTCACACTGTTTGAAATTTGTGTGGGGCAGAGCACATTGGAAATGCTGTTTCTACTCCGCCATCTTGGCTCTGCCCCCCACTCCCCCCGGTAGTCTATTTTTTAAGGTGTTATTTTCCTCAGTCAGGCTGTTGACTCTCATTTCATACGTTTTCTACATCTTTCTCATTTCTCTTCCCAATTTTTCCTCCACTTCTCTTATTTGGTTTTTAAAATCCTTCTTAAGGTCCTCTATGGCCTGTAACCTGCTTGTATTTTCATTTAGGGCTTTTGGTGCAGGATTTCTGACTTCACAGTCCTCCTCCTGTTCCATGCTTCAATCCTCTTTGCCCCCAAAATAGGAGTCTAATGTTGAATTTTTCTGGTTATTTTGTTTCCTTTGCCTAGGCATGTTGCCACTTAATTACTTGGCTTTTGGGCTAGTTGGGTGCCCTCCCTGAAGCCCCCACACACTGTGGCAAGCTGGACACACACCCCCAGACTTCCACCCCAGACCACAATCCAGATCCAGGGAGGTTAAAGTAAGAGCGATTACCCCCCAGACTGATCACCGGATCTCCCTACAGTCCGCAGGCCAGGAGCTGAACCTGCAACTGAAGCTGCAAAATGGTGGCTGTGACGTGGCTCCTCAGTGGCTCCTTGCCCCCAGGGGAAGAACCTGACATGTTCCCAAATACTGGTCCCAAAGTCCATAAGGCACTAACCTCTCACTTTGCCCTAGGCATCTATGTGTTGCTAATTCCAGAAAAGCCACAGCTGCTGGTGTTCTGGGGTCCCTCCAGCCAGTTGCTAGTCGGGGATAATACCTCTGACTCACGTGGTCCTGAGCTCGGCCCCCAGAGCACTGTGCTGGCCCTCCCTGCTGGGCTGCTGGGCTGTCCTCAGCAGGAGGTTAGCTTCTCTGTGTCATTTTGTGGGTTCTGGAGCTCCAGAGGTCGTTCAGAGTCCCCCTTTTACATAATTTTGGAGTGGTGTGGGCTGGAGCTCTGTGGAAGTGCTGTTTCTACTCCGCCATCTTGGCTCCGCCCCCTGACATGGAGTTTTTATTGCTAAGAATAAACAGGATGGTACCTCCTTTCTTTGTAGATGTGTGAGAATACATATGTGGAACATTCCATAAAGTGTCAAACTTTCCTGATATGCTGGTTGGTTTTGTTGAACTGTGTCTCTTCCTCTTCCTCTTTCCCCTACCAAATTCCATGTTACTGTTACAAAGGATTCCTCTCTGGGAAAGGGAAAGGATATCCTTCCTGGGGAATGTAAGTGATTTAAAAACAAAAACATCAATAAAAACTTATTTAATACAATGTCATCTATGAAAGAGGATTGGATAATCTTTCCATCAAAAGGAAATTATTGTTTGAGTCTATAATTACATCTTCCAAGCCAATGGAAGATGATACCTTTTGCAAGCATATGACTCCTTTTTTATACCTCATATAATATGAATGCTATGATAATAGTTAAGAGAACTTTTTTTTAGCAGTTTTCTATAAGAAATTTGGATGATTTTAACGTGTATAAGCAAATAACCTTCTAGTTAAAGGCATTTTCCATGTATAATACTTAGTATAACATAGAGAATACAAAGGATATGACTCCTGACTACAAAGGAACTTCTCTTTGGCAATCCTGATTACAATTTACTCGTTACTTTTTTTTTTGTTTGTTTGCTTGTTTTTCGAGGGCAATTGGGGTTAACTGACTTGCCCAAGGTCACATGGCTAGTTTTTGTGTTAAGTGTCTGAGGCTGAATTTGAACTCACGTCCTCCTGACTCCAGGGCCAGTGTTCTACTCACTGCACCACCTAGCTGCCCCTAAAATTTTTGCCTTTTTTTTTGGGAGGGCAATTGGGATTAAGTGACTTGCCCAAGGTCACACGGCTAGTTTTTGTGTTAAGGGTCTGTGGCTGGATTTGAATTCAGGTTCTCCTGACTCCAGGACAATGATGTATTCACTGCACCACCTAGCCGCCCCTACTTGTTACATTTTCAATGTCACCCAAAGTAGGTTCCTCATTTCCACCTAATGCTAGTATTAATTTAACAGAAAGGCAACAGGATACAGTGGATAAATTGCTGACCAAAAGTCAAGGAGCAGTTCAAATCCTATTTCTGAGAGCCAGGCTTTTTAAAAAACATCATGGCCAAATCACTTAATTTCTCTGAGTCTCAAGCAACACACAAAGAATCCTATTGGCTAAATCTCAGAGAGGGAAAGATCTATGGTGGTATGCCAAGAGATTATGGCATGGAGATTTATGTCACCACTTCTCCTAAAATACCAGAAATAATTTTAAATCCACTAAATCAATAATGAACATGTGTCCTACACCAATGAAATCAAAGATCACTGACATATTGACATAAAGTAGATTAGGAAAGGGCTCTTGGTACTAAGATGGCGACTGGATAGTTGGGGTGGGCTAACTAATGCATGATTAATTTGCTGCTCACAAAGAGGACAAGAAAATTCAGTGACAAAAACATTTATAAAGGAGTATTCCTTCATTTCTTCAATAAAAAATTCTATAGTCTTTAATACTGCATGAGTGTATCAAAAGGATAAGGAACTGAGCACTAGTTTAGAAGATCTTAAGAAAATCTGGATATTTTTATCAATCTAAACTAGAAGGGACTGATGCTAACTTTTCTCTCTTTTAATGATCTCATTCTCCAATAGATGAAAGGAATCTGGAAGCAACCTAATATTACATCTTTTTTTTTTTTTTGGGGGGGAAGGCAATGGGGTTAAGTAACTTGCTCAAGGTCACATGGCTAGGTTTTTGTTTGTGTGTGCGTTAAGTGTCTGAGGTTGGATCCGAACTCAGGTCCTTCTGACTCCAGGGCCGACGCTCTACTCACTGCACCACCTAGCTGCCCCTATTAATCATCTTTTTAAAACAATGTTTATTCTAGTTTCTCACGTCAGTTCAATATTAATTTCTGCTATGTAATAGAAGGAATTGAAAGAATAATTTTCACATCATTTATTAGATTCTGATGCTAAGCATCAAGCTATTTAATCTTTTTTTTCTTGCTATACCGTTCATATAACTGCTGATGTTTTAGTTTAAAATTTCTTGACGTCTAGCTCCTGTTGAGTTATGCATATAACAGAGAGGAATAATAAAAAAATAACGATGTCAACAAAAGACTCAGGCAGAAATGAAAATATTAATAGGGAGATTTCTAATCACAATAGACATTTCTCATTTGATTCTCATCATATCCCTTTTCAGTTTCTCTTTCTGTTCTCCTATGTTTATTTTTATACAACTATACTTCACTTACTACTCACAGATTCTCACTACTTATAAGGTAGGTACACAGCTCAGAAGTGATTAAACCTACCTCCTCCCTGCCCCTCAAATCTAACAATTTGTTAAGAGTCTTGCCAGGTAGGATGTCAAATTTAAGAACTTTCACATTAATCACAACATTTTCGTAAAAATATCCACAGAGAACAACTTTAAAGTTCTATTAACACTATAATAACAGCAACACATGAAATTTAATCTAATTTTTGTTGCAAAACATTTTGAGCTTCTAGTACAAGAATGCTTCTCACAATTGCTTCCCTTTTTATTTGTTTGATATAAATATGAGTTTACCTAATGGAGAAATTGGCTTAAAGGCACAATCTAAAGATATGGAAATGTTGATTGCATAGCACACCATCAAACACAATTATTTCTTCCTTCATCAAACATTTTTAATAGAATCATCTTTTATAAGAAATTTCTTTAACAAAGCACTAGAAGCTGGAGAATTGATGGTAATTACTTTTTAAAAACTGAATATGCAAAATGATGTTAGATTTCCTGCTGTGAACATTATCTTTCTACTGCATCTGGTGCAGAATTTGGTGGATGGATCACAAATTTATTTTTTTAAATTCTTTTACTTTTGGACAGTCTCATTAAAACTACACTTTTAAAACATGCTCTTTGCACTCACTTTTGACACAAATTTATGATTAAATAATTCTGAACATGCTTCGATATATCTGAACTACAGGTATAACAGAATCTGTGGATCTATTCAGTCATCATCATTACCACCCTATCTTATGGTTGATCTGCTTGGCTTTGCTTCCATAGCTTTTGCTGACTTCATAATAGCACATATTGCATGGCACTTATAGCCAAGTATGGTCCCAATAATACAAAGTGGATGTTGACTGGGATAAAAAATGGCATGAGACGGTGCTCCAAGAGTATTTGGAGAAAGGAAAGGACTCTTAACAGCAGGGGTGATACCTTGAAGAAATGAAGAGGTTGTAAGGAAGTTATGAACAATTAGAAATACAGAATGAGTGAAGAGGAATAAATGTGAACCAAAGCTAGCAAAATAGGCTGGAGCAAGGCTGGGTAGGGCCTTGGGTGTTAAGCTTCCACTAAGCACCTGGGGCTTTTCATCATCCCAGCTAATGATTCCTCCCAGAACTCCCCCCAGCTTTCTGGCTCCCTCTTATGTGTAGCATTCCCTCATTACAATGTAAGCTCCTTGAGGGCAGGAACTGCTTTTCTTTTTGCTAGTATTTGGATCCTAAACAGTTAGCACAGTGCCTAGAACACACTGAATATGAGTATTTAGCAGCTAGCCTAAGGACTTTTTTTTTATCCTAGAAGCAAAAAGAAGCCACTAAATATCTTTGAGAAGCAGGCTGACATTAGACCTGTGCCACATGATTTTGACAGCTAGACATACAGAAGATGGACTCAATAAAGGAAAGAAAGACTGGGTCAGGAAGCTCAACTAAGGACTATGGGAGAGGTGCTAAAAGGCTAACGTAGGATGATAGTAGAGTGAGTAAAGAGAACGAATGAGCTAGATGCTATGGAAGAACAATTTCTGGGACTTGGGAACTGATTGGATACAAACAGGTGAGGCAGAGGGAAAGTCAGGGATGGCATTAAGGCTTCACCCTGGGTTATCAGGAGGATGGTGGTACCTACATCAGAAGTTTGGGGGAAGAATGGATTTCAGTGAAGGGAGAACAGAATCTGGTTTTAGGCATGCTGACTATGAAACTGACTGCCAGATATTTCAGAATAGAAGTCTCACAGGCCTCTCAAAAACATGTCACACAATGAGGCTATATTCGAATAAGATGAGGAGTGGGTGGTAAGAAAGTCAAAGTGGAGAGTCCAGGCTAGTTTTTAAGTGTCTGGAGTTTAAAAGGAGAAAAGATATGGTAACTTGTGGGGAAAGTGCATTCAGTTCAAGTAAAAATTTTTTAAAGATAGGGAAAGACCTCAGCAGTTCAATTCAATTCAATGAACTTTTGTTAAGCACCATGTGTGCCAGGCACTGAGCTAAGCACTAGGTTTACAAAAGGAGGCAAAAGACAGTCCTTACCCTCAAGGAATTTACAATCCAACTGGAGTGACAATATGCAAATAAACATATACAAACCAGTTATATAAAGGATAACTAGGAAATAATTAACAGAGAGAAGGCACTGGGGAAGACTCCTTGTAAGAACTAGGACTTAAAGGAAGCCAGGACGGTCAGGAGGCAGAGTCGAAAAAGAGAGCATTGCAGGCACTGGACATAGCCGGACAGAATGATGAAGCCTAAGGATCTCATCTCAAAATAAAGTTCTCAAATGCATAAAGTAAGATATAATGGATTTACAATGGAAACATATTGAAATAGTACTCCAAAAAGTTTTTTTTTTCTTTTACTTTTAAATGAATGAATAAACTCCAATTTAAGAATTCCTGAGTTAGAAGCTGAAGAAGATAGATTTTGGTTATATAAAGAAATATTTCCTAATAATAAGATATCCAGAAAGGAGAACAGATTACTTCAAGAAACAGTAGAGATTTGTTTTTTTAAAGGATGAATGGCTATGTAATTTTTTTTTGGGGGGGGTGAAGTTAGTAGACAGGATTCTTTTTTTTTTCTTTTTGGAGGGGAGAAGGCAGGACAATTGGGGTTAAGTGACTTGCCCAAGGTCACACAGCTAGTTTTTGTGTTAAGTGTCTGAGGTCGAATTTGAACTCAGGTCCTCCTGACTCCAGGGCCAGTGCTCTTTTCACTGTGCCATCTAGCTGCCCCCATAGAGAGGATTCTTACTCAGATAAACACTAAACTAGAGTAACAGGTCTCTTTCAACTCCAATTCTGTGATTTTTGTTCGTGTTTTTCTGTAAATCCTCGACAAAAGATCTGCTCTCCAACAACTGTATGCCAGGGCTAAAGCCTAAGCTTTAGCTCTTCAGGGATGCTTATTACATCTTCCCTGAATTGAATTGTTATTTCCATCTGAAGAAAAAGGTCCTTTACCCCTTAAAGATTTAGAACCTCTTTTTTCTCTCAAGGAGCCCCTAAATCTATCTTCCCGAGGCCTGCCAATTAAAAATGATTTTTCAACCCTCAAATTTCCCACTGCATATGGTTTCAACCCTCACATTCCCACAATCTACCCTGTGTCAATTATTTGAATATATATTATTTCTTTCATCCTTTAGATTCTAAGGTCCCTAAGGGATGTGCTTATGCCTTACTTTATCTTTGGATCTCTACCACCTTGCCTAGTACTATATACATTTTTACTTCCAATGACTTGTGATGTCTTTTTTTAAATTCAATTTTATTTTATTTTATTTTTTGCTTTTTGGAGGGGCAAGTGGGGCTAAGTGACTTGCCCAAAGTCACAAGGCTAGTAAGTATTAAGTGTCTGAGGCCGAATTTGAACTCAGGTCCTCCTGACTCCAGGGCTGGTGCTCTCTATTCACTGTGCCACCTAGCTGCCCCTTTATTTTATTTTCAATTCCAAATTCATTCCCCTCCAACTCCCCCAATTCACTGAGAAGACAAGAAAAACAAAACCTGTTACAAATATGCATAATTAAATAAAACAAATTCCTACATTAGCTATAGGCAAAAAGACAGAAAGGAAGGAAAAAAAAAAGAGAAGCTGCTTCAATCTGCATTCTGAGTCCATTAGCCATCAATGTGGAGATGGACAGAATCTTTTATCATGATTCCTTTGGAATTAAGGTTGGTTATTATACTGAACAGAATTCCTAAGTCTTGCAAAGTTAACTCTTCAATATTGTTGTCATTGTATAAAATGTTTTCTTGGTTTTGCTCACTTTGCTTTGCATTAGTTCATACAAGTTCTCCCCAGTTTTCCTAAAATCTCTTTCATCATTTCTTACAGCATGCTAGTATTCCATCACCTTCATATACCATAATCTGTTGAGCCATTCCCCTATTCTGAACTTTCCAAATTACACTAGTAATGCTTTAGATTTGGCTTTAGATTGAGTTGTAAAAAGGAGGTATAAAAAAGATTTTGATAAAATCATCTTTACTATAATTAGGTCAATAGTATCAGGTCATCAGAGGTAACACTGAAGATGACAACATATAAATACATTTTGAAGAAACGTTGCACTTAATTAAGCACCAAAGAATTCACATTATCACTAGACAGCATGACCTTTTTACAAGTTATTATATTGGTTCAAATACAGATCTTAACCATACTTAAAATAAGTTATTTTTAAAAGAAAAAATAGAGGTATGAATTGAACAATAACACTGATTATTAGGCTGCATTTACATTTCATACAAGACAGGGTTGGGAAAAATACGCAGTTTATATTCAGACTAATACAGAATAATATATTACAATTTTTACACTGCTGTGTCTAAAGAGTACAAAGAAGACAGCAGGCAAGATGAAGACATACGAGGTTCACTTACCACAGTCCTCTGTTTGTTAGGCAGAAAGACTCTAACAATTGGTTTTTGTGGTGACTTAGGATTGCTTCTTGACACATCTGTGGGATTCTGAAAAACTGCAAGAGATGAAGGCGCCACTGAGAGGCTAGAAGAGGAAGATGATGTAACGGTATCTGTTGAAGCTGAGCTAGAAACAGAAAAATCAGTTCCATTCCCCATGGACTCTAACAATTGTTGTTCCCGTTGTTGAAGTGCATCTAGCTTGCTGGTGTATTCTTCATAGGCCTACAAAGAAAAAGAGAATTAAATATTTAATCTTGAGTTTGCACTGGTTGTTCAAAGGAGGTCTCAAATCTAAGGTTCTGATCATAGCATTTTTATGGGAATTAGGTCAAAAAGATTAGGTCAGTAATTAGAATGAAAAATATCAGAGTATTTAAAAAGTTAGAAAGTAGGTTCATGGTGTTATTTTTTTTTACTTTAAATAAATAAGCCTTGGGGCGGCGAGGTGGCACAGTGAATAGAGCACCAGCCCTGGAGTCAGGAGGACCTGAATTAAAATTCAGCTTCAGACATGTGACACACTTACTAGCTGTAACCTTGGGCAAGTCATTTAACCCCAATTGCCTTGCCTTCCCCCCTCCAAAAACTTAAACTAAATAAATAAATAAACCTTGTTACAAAGTATAAAATGATCCTGAAAAGTCATATCTTTTATATACACACTAAAATACAGTTAATCTTTTAGTTTTTTTAACTAAAAAAAAAGTGCATTCTCTGGAAATACCCCAAGTTATCATATATCTCACAGACCTGATCTGCTCCTCCTATTTAATCCTGAGTCCAACTCATTGTCCATTTGTACAGTCTGTTCAAGACTTATAGACATACAGTCTCTCTAGTCTGTCTATCTATGTCAGCTAGGATAATAGGCATTCTTCATCAACTAGGTTTTCCAGTGTGGATTAGGTTAGGCCAACTGAAACAATTATTTTCAAAGACGTCAATGATCTATTAACTGCTAAATCTGATAGCTTCTTCTCAGTCCTAATCCTTCTTGATTGGTTTGCCACATTGGACACTACTGAACCCCCCTCCTCTTAGACACTCTCTTGTTGGATTTTCTTGATACTGCTATTTCCTGGTTATCTTCCCATTTGCTCATCCACTCAGTTGCTTTTGCTGGCTCATTCAGCCACATTATTCTTTTCTATGTGTGGGTGTACACAGGACTCTGCTAGGTCTTCTCTCTTTATACCCTTTCTTTGAATCTTCTTTGGTTCAACTATCATCAACAGAATGTCAGACATTTTCATCTAGATATCCTATAAATATTAAATATGTCTAAAAAATCCCTTAGCACCCATGCCTCCCACCCCCATCCCTCTTTTGAACTTCCTTTCTTAGGCTAAGGACAACACTATCCTTTCTAATCAATTAGGTTTAAACCTTCAAGTTTTGCTAAACTCCTCACCTTCCACCACCTTCCATATTTAATCAGTTGCCATGTTTTGCTGATTCTACTTCCAAAACTCTCTATTTAAACAGACACCCTCATTCTAATCCCTTGTGAGGGCCCTTTTCATTACCACTATCCTGGATTATTATAAAAAAATATCCCTACTTTCAATCTCTCCCCTCTCCAATCTATACTCCATGTACCAGGAAAGAGTAGCTGCCAAAATCATATATTCCTAAAACATAGGTTTGACCATGTCACTCCTAATTTACTTGTGTTTACTAGCTCCTTGAAGGCAGGGACTACTGCCTTTTTACCCTTAGTGCCTAGCACAGGCCCTGGCATCAACACATAATCTTACTGACATGGATGATCTCTCTAAAAGTCCCAATCACAACTCATCTAAGATTGCCTCATCTGTGCAACACTTATCCACGACCTCCTTTAACTTCAGCAGAGGTGGCTAGCCCAATGCGGTAGGGACTTTTCTTTTTCTAAGTATCATTAAGTTCTATTGGAATATAAAGGCTGTCCACAGGTTATTCCTCATCATCACCACACGACCATTTACCTTCTTTTTTTTGCCTTTTGGTGGGCAATTGGGGTTAAGTAACTTGCCCAAGGTCACATGGCTAGGTTTTTATTTGTGTGTGCATTAAGTGTCTGATGCCGGATCCGAACTCAGGTCCTTCTGACTCCAGGGCTGACGCTCTACTCACTGCGCCACCTAGCCGCCCCTTACCTTCTTTTTTGATCATACAGTTCTTCGATGACATGCTTTACCCATTTCTTCTTCACAGTTACCCAGGTTTCCAGCCTCAGAGTGAGACTCAGCTCATACTCATTCCTCACTCTCTCATACCTAATCAGTTATAACTTGTTCATTCTATGCCACAACACCTCTTTCAATCTCTCTTTCTGTCCACTTAAGCCTTATCATCTCTCTCTGGAACACTTGTCTTTCACCTGGTATTCGCATTTCCAGGATCTTCCCTCTACAATCCATCTTCCACAGTGCTGCCAAAGCAATAATCCTAAAACATGGATCTGACTGTAAAACTCAGCTGCTTAATAGACACCAATGGTTCCCTAATGTCTCTACAATAAAATACAAATTATCACTCTGTTTAACGTCTAAAGTCCTTTGCAATCTGGCTCCTGCCTACTTTTTCAGATGGATTACAGCTTATCGCCTTTCTAGCACTCTATACTCCAGCCAAATTTGAAGTTTAAACTTGTTATTTGAACTATACAACATTCCATTTCTTGTCTCTGTGTCTGTGCATAAGTCATTCCCATAACATCTCTAGCTTTCATCACAGTTTAATTCAAGTATCACTTCCACATGAAGTGTGGAGGCATGGACATGAGACCATTTTGGAACCCCCTGGAAGCTGATACCTACCCCAAAGTACTTTTTAATTATAATTTATGCATGCATGTATGTATGTATGTATACACATACACACATATGTATACACACATACATAAATAAAATTTAGTTTCATGTGTACATTTATTTCTGGTTTAGAGAATATAAATTCCTGAAGGAAATATATATCATAATATAATTAACTAATTAATATCACATATTATATGGTATTGTCCCAACTCCTCCACCCCCACTCCTACCCCTTTGTTCTCCCACTCCCAGCACTGTGGTGTCTGGCACATTTTAAGTTCTTAATCAATGCTTTTTATTTATTTATTTACTTTTGAGGGCAATTGGGGTTAAATGACTTGCCCAAGTTCACACAACTAGTAAGTGTGTCAGGTGTCTTGAGGACGCATTTGAACTCAGGTCTTCCTGACTCCAGGGCTGGTACTCTAGTCACTGCGCCACCTAGTCACACCAATCAATGCTATTGAATAGTTGTTATTATCTGTTACATTCCATTCACACTCACCATGCATCTCTTCATTGTATTCTAAGTACTCTTTTTTTTTTTTTACTGTTCAGATATCATTGTGTTACACAATTTAAACCCATATAACAATTCTGGATGAATACTGATATTAAAAGATGTTTTTTTTTTTCTCCAGGGAGAAATGTGGGTTCATTGAAGAAGCTTGACAGCCTATTTGTCTCCTCCTGTTTACTCTTGGGCCCAACCCATTATCCATTTGCACTAACTTTTCAAGGTAACAAAAAACAATGTCTGATCTTTATATAGGATATCCAACTAACTATGTTATAGTTTAGATAACATGTATTCTTCATCCACTTGGTTTTTCCTGTGTTGATGATTAAGTCAAACTTTTTGGAGTGTTTATAGATCTCATTCAGGACACCTTTGTGTAATGCCATGCACAAGCGGTTTTTCAGAAGAACTGCTACTATGAACAGCTTTTAAGGTTCTGATTACACTGTACAGTGAACACTCTATTTATTCCATAACAAATCAAAGCAAAACATCCATAGAAAATCAAGGTACAGCATTTACAATATTACAACTTATTACAGAAAATCACAATATAATATTCACAACAGCTTATCATTAAAATGGCCACATAGTTTTCAACAAAGTGGTAACAATATTTAGAACAAAGAACAATCATCTCAAAGTACAATAGACAAAGTCTTCCACTCATGGGGCTAGGTCTTAAGCTAACTGAATTAGTCACTTGGTCATCAATCATTTACTAAGTACCATACACAAATCCCTCCACCCCTAGGTCACTAGTAAACTACAATTTTCTTCATTACTTAGTACCCAGGGAGAGGTCTTTTCATCTTGACTTGGAGCCTGTTCTCAGATTCCCTGGATTCCCTTCCATGGTCCCAGATTCTACCTGGATTCACCAGACTGTCACCTGGGTTCAATGGCAGACAGCTTCCAGTTCCTTATCCAGCTCTCTGGGTAGGTCCTCTCCACACTGAGGTTCACAGGGTCTTGTCCATGTCAGATCCTTCACAATTTCTGCTCCAGGGAATTCAAGGCTCAAGCAAGCCATAAACAAAGTCTCAGCATCCCGGTCATGTTTCAGTCACCTGGGCTCCTGGCTCCTGGGCTCCTGTTCAGAAGAAGCTCCACCACCACAAGTTCTCAGGAAATTCTGGCTCAGTTCTCCATTCTCTCTTCTGTAGCTGCTCTGCTACCATATGCTGGTTCCAAGAAATTCTGACTGTGCCTCTCTGGGGCTTTTCCTTATATACACACAGCATTAGCTTCCTGTTTCAGCCAACCCCTTCCTTTTACATCAGTAACAGGAGATAGGAGTTCATACCTTCTGTTTATCCAACAGAGTCTTGATCAGTTACTCAGTGCTAAGTACCTGCTACCTTTGCCAACACAAAGGGATCTTCAAATTCAAATTACATTACCATTACACTTTGCAATGTTTTAGAGCTTGATGCAATCATCACTGTATCACCTATTAACAAAAGCATAAGGAAGACCATCTACAGGGAAATCCTCTCCAACTTGAACTCATTCGAATTTGTTAATAATAATAGCAAATACCTTGAGCAATCATATTAAGTCTTCCTGTTTAATGTCTCATCTTATAATAATGAGCAAATACTTATTCTCTATTGTTAATTTAAGGAATTTTACATAACTGGAATATAAATTGGGATGCAGTTTGTCTGGGCTTAATGATAAATTCAAATTAGGTCTATCCTTATTATCTTCCTCATTCATCTTAAGTTTCAAATCCCCATTAGTCATTTTTGTTCTGTGCTTTCTGAGCCAAAGTTCTTTCTCCTTGGAAGAGCTGTGAGAAGCAAAATAAGATTTCAAAAGCTTTGCTTTCTCTGATATATATTGTCATCATACTGTTCACCCTAATCGAGGTGATATATATCTACTTCCCTCTGGTTTCTAGATGCTTTCACATGATTATAACTTCTAAAGGGCAGGGTGGTGTAGTGGAAAGAATGTTGAACTTTTAAGTCCCTATGGACCTGGGTTTAAATCTTGTCTCTGACATTTACTAGCTGGGTGGTGGTTATTATCACGTCTGATTATTTATTAGTCCATTTAGGGTTTTCTTGGCAAAGATACCATAGCGGTTTGCCATTTCCTTCTCCAGCTCACTTTACAGATGACAAAACTTAGGCAAACATTGTTAAGCAACTTGTCACATAGCCAGGAATTGTCTGAGATCACATTTGAACTCAGATCTTCCTGACTCTAGGCCCAGCACTCCACCCACTGAAACTATCTGCCTACCACTAGCTGGGTGACCATGGGCAAATCACACCCTCCCTGAGTCTCCATTTCCTCATCTATAAAATGGAGATATCACCTGTAACATCTATGTCACAGGACTATCATGGCAGTCAAATGTGAGCACGTCTAGGAAAAGCTCTCTAAACTTTACACCTCTCGATATCGGCTGCTACTTTTACACACAGTACCTGGCCAACAGTAGAGAGACAATCAATGCATATTGTCTGATTACTAATCATTATCTATCTTATTATTTAGAATAGTGTACTCTTCCAGAGCCCCAGTCTATTGATGGATTCCATCCCACCAATGCTCAGAGATGCTAATGAAGACAAGCTGTCTGTGGTCTTAAGTCACAATGATTTCAGTGGCAAGTTGAAGCTAAGGTAAACATTTTTGGTTTTTCTTTTTAAATCTATTTTTTTTCCTCAACAAAGTCAATTTAACAAAACCTTACTGGGTTAACTGGACATTAAAAATTAACATTAAAAATTTTATATAAATGGCTTAGAGCTAACTAACATCAGGAAGTATTTTTTTCTTCTTTTAAAATCTTTGTTATAAAGAAAGGTTTTCTAGGTGGTAAAATATATACTCAGAAATGAGTGAGATGGGAAAACAAAAGCTATCAATAACAAGTGATCTATGTTATGGGAACAACATTCCATGGATATGGGATGGTAATTCCATTCCTTCCTTCCTATTATCAGGTTCCTGAAAGTTTGTGCCTCATAAAATAGAATCTGGGATCTTAAAATGTGTTAGTTCTGCTGATGTTGACAATTAAAAACCTGACCTTTTCTCTGAATTCCCTAAAGATCTATATTTGTTTCTCCTATACTCTAGAGATGCTTTTGCATCTAGGGCTCTGGAAGTTTATCCTCTCTTCAAGACTCTTAAGTTCAATGGTGAAGTTTTAGAGATGTAAAGGCCCACAGAAATCATATAATACAACTTGCTCATTTCACAAAGAAACTGATGCACAAAAGGTAAGTTGCCTTTTCTAGGATGATTGTACAACTAGAGAGCTGAGATACAAACAAGGTCTCCTTACTGCCGCTCCTGTTGGTCTCTGAAATTCAGACATTGGCTAAGCCTACTAATCATGTTCTCCTAGTCAATTTCCATATGACACACTTGAACCACTATGATCTGTGATCCCCCAATTTTTAATTTCTACCTTTCCCTTTTCAACAGTTTAGCATGGCAGACACTCAAGAAAGCTCTTACTTACGGATTTTTCTTGTGAGATTCTCCCACAACAGATTATATTTATCAAGAGAAGGTTATCTATAATAAAATATTTGTTCTCAGTGTCACTAAAGTAATCCAGACTGTCAAAAAGACCTAGAAAACAAAGTATCTTTAGGTATTTATGGCTTTTAGTGGACTGCAACATCAGTGTAAGTTAACAGTGTGATTGGCAGTCAAAAGAGTTAATAAAATTGTAGGCTACATTAAGAGAGGCAAAAAGCACAAGAAAGGGCATAATGAGGGAACTGATATTTCTACTGTTCTCTTTACTGGTTAGACTTTACTCAAACTATTTCTCTCAGTTCTGGGTGTCACATATTAGGAAGTGCATAACAAAGATAATCAGGCTGGTAAAGAGACTCAAGATCTAACAAACATGGCAAATTAAATGAATCAAAGATGTTTATTAGCCTGGAGAACAGGAGGCGCTGCTGGGGGTGGAGTAAAGAGACAGGTTATCAGAGGGAAGAAGGATTAGCAGAGCTCTTCTTCTCAGATGGCAGAATGAAGAACAATGGGTTGAACTGGTATTCTTAAAGATTTTTGTGTCCTGGACCCTTTTGGCAGTCTGATGAAGCTTATGGACCCCATTTCAGAATAAAGTTCTCAAATGCATAAAACAAATTAGATTGCAAAGGAAACTTAATATATTGGAATAGTACTCCTAAAAGGTTTTTTTTTTTTTAAGTAAATGGACCCCAGTTTAAGATTACTAGGTAAGAAATTAAAGAAGGCAGATTTTGGTTCTACCTAAAGAAATACTTCCTAATAATGGGATATCCAAAAAGGAAAATAGACTACTTCAAGAAAAAATACAGATCTTTTTTTTTTTTTAAAGCAATTGGGGTTAAGTAACTTGCTCAAGGTTACACGGCTAGTCATTATTTATGTGTGGGTACTCTTTTCTGAGGCCGGTTTCAATCCCAGGTCATCCCAACTCCGAGGCCCCTGTTCTTACTCACTGCGCCACTAGCCACCCCTACAATAGAGATCTTTAAAAAAAGACGGATTACCATCTTGGGGGGATAAAATTAGTAGAGAGGATTCTTTTTTTTTTTTGCTTTTTGGAGGGCAATTGGGATTAAGTAACTTGCCCAAGGTCACACGGCTAGGTTTTTTTGTTTGTGTGTTAAGTGTCTGAGGCCGGATCCGAACTCAGGTTCTTCTGACTCCAGGGCCGGCACTCTACTCACTGCGCCACCTAGCTGCCCCAAGTAGAGAGGATTCTTATTCAGATAAAGAATGAACAAGAGGCACTGAGGTCTCTTTCAGCTCAGATTCTGTGATTCTTTTTCATGTTTCCATACATAGCTTACAAAATATCTGCTCATCAACTGCATGCCAAGGTTGGGCTGTAGCTCTTCAGGGCTGCTTACTATGTATTCCCTAAACTGAATTGTTATTTCCATCTGCAAAAAATGTCCTCGGCCCCTTAGAGATTTAGAGACTTCTTTCTTCTCTCTAGGCTCCCTCACCTTCTAAATCTATAGTCTTACTCTTTCCCAGGGATCCCTTTTTCAAGTCTATGAACCTGAACAGCCTTTGTCTTTGAGTTATTCCTTACCACCTTTATCATTACATTAGTTAATTCTAGTTATAAACTGCATATCAAGAATTCTGAAATTTCATAGCTGGGGCTTTCCCTCGGGAAGAAATGTTATATACCAAACTTCTCTGCCTTTTTCAGACTAATAGGGTTAATTTGCTGACTTCTGAAATACTCTTTCTAAAATGGACTTTTCCAGTGAGTAGCATTTTATGTTTCTTTAGCTTATTACAAAAATAAATTATATTTCCTGCTCATGACTCCCCCAAATATCTGATATTCAACAACTTACCTCCAGATAGATCGATGGTGGATTATGTTCTCCTCCAAATTTGTCCAATAGGGCCTCTATGTGTTCCTGTGTCAATTTAATCATTTGCTTGATATTCCACACCTAAAACCATACAAAATAACATATAAAATTCCTTTAGGAAATGAACTATCTAATCACTTAATGATGAAAAAAATGTTAACTTACTAAGTTACAAAATAATTAGTTCCCAATAAGTAGCCCATCATCACTGTAATCTCCAACTTGTTACCTGTATTGGATTGAAATATATGTTTAAAATCATTAACTGAGAACAGGTCTAGACCCATTATCATACACATATGCTTAAGAAGAGAGAAATTTTAAAATTACATTGAATAAAATGGAAAGAATTCCTTAAATGGGGGAAGAAAAGGAAGGAGAAGCTAGGAGAAAAAGATGGGGTGATAGGGGAGGAGCAAAGTTTAAATGGAACAGGGTTACAGACAGAAATGATTTGAATATTCAAAGCACCAATCCACAATTCATTACATTCTTATTTGTATCGAGCAATGGGGACCCTAAAAATGGTTATGGGAGGGCAAGTTTGGAGGTGTGATACTAAGTGAATAATACAAAAAATTCCTGCTTTTTACTCACTGAGATTTATTAGTTTGGAATGTATTAGAGAGGGTACCTGGAATTGACAAAGAAGTTCCAGAAAACTGCTCAAAAATACATCGCCCCTATATACTTAGTTAAAAATATCATCTTGAAATCTTAGTTAATAATATCATCTTGAAAAACAACCTTTTAGAAAGATTTTTTTTTCTTTTTGGAGGGTAACTGGGGTTAAGTAACTTGCCCAACGTCACACGGCTAGGTTTTTTTGTTTGTTAAGTGTCTGAAGCTGGATCCGAACTCAGGTCCTTCTGACTCCAGGGCCGGCGCTCTACTCACTGCACCACCTAGCTGCCCCAATTATTGCTATTTTAAAGATGAGGAAACTGACGATCAGAGAGGTTAGATGACTTTTTCCTGATCACACATTTTTGTTGCTGCTGTTGAATTTCATTTGAATTTGCCATCATATTTTATTTTTAAAGAGATACACACACACATACAGAGGCAGTTGGTAGTCTAAATCTATAAAAGCAGAAGTCAGTTTTCAAAGGAAAAAATCCAACTAATCACCACAATAAAAAAAAGGTTCAAATCCCTAATAACCAGAAAAATGCAAATTAAAGTCATTTTGAGGTTCCAACTCACACCCATCAGCTTGGCAAAGATGACAGAAAAGGTAAATAACAATCACTGAAGAAGCTAAGGAAAAACAGGCACATCAATGTACTGTTGTGGGAGCTGTGAAATGGCTGAGACATTTTTTTTTAGTATTCTATTTTTCTTCAGTTACACTTAAAAAAATTTTTAACATTTGTTTTTAAAACTTTGAGTTCCAAATTTTATCCCTTTCTCCACCCCCCCCCACACTGAGAAGGCAAGCAATTAAATATAGGTAATACATGTTTAATCACGAAAAACATTTCCATATTTGTCACGCTGTGAAAGAAAACATAGCTGCTCACATAGTTACAATTATCAGAGGTGAGTTATTCTCCAAGTCTAGCACTTTACTATACCATGCTGCTAACAAACATAAATATCCAGCAACCATCTATTAAGGACCTACTATATAGAGAGTATTCTCTATAGCGTTCACAGTAGCCACTTAATAAATGCTTGATTTCTTGATTCATGCAGTTTACAATTTAAGAACAGAATGACACTCAAATAACTGTAATACAAAATAGTGCATAGTAAGTGTATAAGAGAGATATAAAGAAAACAGAATGTTAGAGGAAAGGAGAAATAAATACTCATTGGTCGCAAAAATGGGTTAAGTGGATAAGATAAATGGATCTGTTTATATAAAAAATTCTATACAATAAAAATATTATAACCAGGATTTTAAGAAGTGATAGATCATGAAAAAGCTTTCACATCAAATACCTTTATCTTGGAGGGGAGAATTTTTTAAAATTTTAATCAGTCAAGATCTATCTTCTCACTCTCCTTCCCCAGCTGCCCCCACCCCAATGCAATCTGAGATCAAGAGAAAAATAACATCTAATCAAACATGTAAAGTTCAACAAAAACAAATGTCCAAACTGGCCACACCCTCTCACCCCAATTTGTCTCATTTTGCATTTTGAGTCTTTCACGTGTTGGTCAGGAGGTGGGCAGCGGATTCCATCATTAGTCCTCTGTAATCTTGGTTGTCATGTTGATAAGGGTTCAGCACATCAGTATTCCAACACATTTATATACCAATTTGTTCACTTATTCCCCAAATTATGAACACTTGCTCAGATTCCTATTCTTTGCCTATAAAAAAGTTATACATTTTTTGTACATCTTTAGTTTTGCTAAGAACTAATTCTTCTCTCAATATGCCCTCTAATTCCCTCCCCTCTTTTCTTCCTTGTTCTCCTGTTGAATAAAATGTATTTTGGTATCCAACTACATGCATTTGTTTGCATATTCTTCCTTCTTTTGACCAGTTTAGACAAAGCGAGGTTCACCTGCACTCCCTCTATGAATGCTGTTGATGACAGGGTTCAGATGAGACAATATATCATCTCCCCATATTTGACCATAAACAACTTATCCTTCCTTAGTTCTTTATCAATGTGCATTCATGTTGCCTTTTTATGTTTCTCTTTATTCCTGTGTTTGAACTTCAAATTACTTTGAAAAACTTAAGAAATATGATCAATGTACTGACTAATGACAATATTACCTACCTTCAGACAGAAAAATGATGGACCCAGGAATAAGGCATTCATTTTTAGACATGACCAATGTGGAAATCTGTTTTGCTTAATGACACATATATGTTGGAAGGGTTTGTTTTTCCCTTCCAGTGGAGAATGGGGATAGAGAAGGAGAAAGAAAAATTTAATTACTGATTTTTTTTTTGCTGCAGTGGCAAGATTTGCTTATTTCTTCTAGTGGGAGAGTTTTTATGTGAAAACACAGGTCTACTTTTAACAGTGGAAGTTGATGGGGAAATTATTCAATGTACAATGTACAAAAATAGAATTTTCAGCCAATGCTTTTGGAACTTAGCCATTTTGTGCCACTACAAAAGTCCTTTGCAAATGTCTCATCATGGTATAAAGGTAACCCTGGGGTCTCAAAGGCATGCCAGGAAAAAACAAAACTGAGGCAGGGAAATTCCACCAATCTAGACAGATTTTGAGTAAGGTCTGTTGTCCAAGGACCAACTTTGCTACATACAAAGATCCTTATCACCAAAGGAATGGTCAATAGTTTATGAATTCTTTGGCTATTATGATCCAAGAAGTAAATAAAAAACTACCTTCAGTCCTATTTGGCCCCCTTATGCTTTTGCAGAATAGCAGGATTATAGCAGATTCATAGTTTTCAGCTAATAAGTATTAAGCAAACTACTGGTTTTCATAATGTGAGATCTTTGAGCTAGGACCAATGAGTAGATATGCTATACTGGAGGAATTCAAAATACAGCTATATTGACATTCTCACTACGGAAAAAAAAAAACCCTAAACCCAAACCCAGAAGCTAAATACACAATTAAATGGCATACCAGCTCCCAAGGTTCCTCTAAGAGGCGTGAATTTGGGATCGTTGTGCTCAAAAAGGCAACAAGAAACATTTCCTGGAACACCTTCTTGCAAAGTATGAGCTAACAGAGACATTCTAAGGAGAGTTTCACAAGATGTTCCAAATCAAGTCATCAGATACTTTGGTATTTGAGTTTGTAACTTCAAAAAGAAAGAAAACCTGGAAACATGACCCAGGATTAATAATTGAAAGAGATCTAAAGCTTATGACTACTTCATAATTACATTCTTTTTTTTTTTTTAAGCAATTGGGGTTAAGTAACTTGCTCAAGGTTACACGGCTAGTCATTATTTATGTGTGGGTGCTCATTTTCTGAGGCCGGATCTGATCTCGGGTCATCCCGACTCCGAGGCCAGCGCTCTTACTCACTGCGCCACCTAGCCGCCCCTTTAGGGCAATTGG
>WOXC01012080.1:0-336307 GCA_011680675.1 Gymnobelideus leadbeateri | reverse complement strand
AGCCAAAGGGAGTAAAGCGTCATTGTGGTACAGTAACTGGGAGACCAATCTAGATTAGTGAGGACATAGTTTTAGTTTTTTTCTTTTTTAAGACAGGTTTATTACTTCCAAATAATTGCACTTAGGACAACAAAATATTATCTCTAGGGAAACTACTTTAATGTAAAATTAGGATGATTTTCTATTAGCACATAGGTTTCTTCATTATTTTCTTCTTGAGATTGGGTCTCCACATGTCACCCAGGCTGGAAGTGCAGTGGTTACTAGTAGGCCTGCTCCCAATACTGATTGGCCCCTGCTCCTTTTTTCTGACTTGAGCTAATTTGTCTCTCCCTGAAGAGCCTGGTGGCCCTTCATCTCTGAGGGACTCACTTTATTGGTGCCAGACTCAGTGGGGACACTCAATTGGCTTTAGTCCTACTAGGGCTCAGAACTCCTAAACTCAAGAAATGAACCAGCCTCTGTGCCCCACAGTGGTAGGGACTATAGGTGAGAACCACCACACCAGGCCTATCTGTGAGGATCTCTAAAGTGCTTGAGGGTACTTAAAAAGTCTTCAAGTATTTCAAACAGTTTCTTCAGCAATACCGTTCACACACTATTCATTTATACTCTCTTTAGAGAAAAAAAATTATTAAAGCAAAGTTAAACTTTACTCCCCTTCCTTCAAATTCTAGTTCTTGTGGTATTCACTAATGGGGAGGCACCATTGCCAATACACAAATCTCTGGGCTTGCTCTTTGGGCAACTTTTCATATTGGATGCTTTCTTCTTCTCACTCAAATGCCTTTGACTTTGCTCTAGCTAGCACAAGTTATTGAATAGGCAAGAGCTAGACTTCTTTCTTCCTGGTGCTTTGTTAACTTTTAGAAAATTTTCTAGCTTTCTCATCTTCATTTAATTTCTAGTCATCCTTAGCAAAGGATTTGAGGATAAATATTGCTTCATTTTTAAAAATGTGTCAATAACCATAGAACTACAAAAGGAAACTCAAGTTACCATCTTACTTCCAAAATCTGGGCTTTCAAAAGAAGTTGTAAGGAGCTTTCTGGTCTCCAGATTAAAAATTATCATCTTGGGGTGCTAGGTGGCGCAGTGAGTAAGAGCACTGGCCTCGGAGTTGGGATGACCAATTGGGAGATAGAAACCGGCCTCAGAAAATGAGCACCCACACATAAAATAATGACTAGCCGTGTAACCTTGAGCAAGTTACTAAACCCCAATTGCTTTAAAAAAAATTATCATCTTTACTATTAAGGTCAAGAAACCTGGAAACATCGTTTTTATACTTCACTGGCAGTTGAAGGATGGTTTAAAGATTTGAAGAGTCTGTTTCCTAAGAAAATGTCAATCTATCTTGCTACTAAAAAAAAAAAACAATTTTAGTAGGAAAAAAAGTTTTAAAAAGTATTTCCATGTAATACTACCAAGCTGCTATTAATATTCCTGTTTAGGGGAATGTGGAGAATTTTTTTTTTTTTTTTTGCTTTTTAGAGGGGCAATTGGGGTTGTGACTTGCCTGAGGTCACATGGCTAGTACATGTTAAGTGTCTGAGGAAGGATTTGAACTCAGGTCCTCCTGACTCCAGGACCAGTACTCTATTCACTGTGCCACCTAGCTACCCCTGGAGAATTTTTTTAATGTGAAAAGTGCACACAATTTTAAGTGGATACCGTATATATTTTTAAAATCATTATATTATTAAGATACATATGCTGTGTAATAAAAGTTTATTCTATATATATAAACATATATGCGATAGATGTTGCCTTGTTATTATGCAGTCATTTCAGTCTTGTCTGACTCTTGGTGACCACATTTGGAGTTTTCTGGACAAAGATACTGGAATGGTTTGCCATTTCCATCTCCAGTTCATTTTACAGATGAGGAAATAGGGTTAAGGGACTTGACCAGAGTCACACAACTGGTGAGGCCAGATTTGAATTCAGAAAGAGGAATCTTTCTGACTCTAGGCCCAGCCCTTTATCCACTTTGCCACCTAATTGCTCCTGTAGTAGATAGAATGGAGCATAGCCAGTCATGGCCAATCAAATTTATACCTAGAGGGCAGTCTAGTCACTCAGTCCAACCCTCTCATTTCACAGAAAAAGAAAACAAGGTCCTGAAAGGTTAAGTTGATTTATTCAACATCACAAAGGTAGTGAATGGTAGTGTCAGGATTTGAATCCAGTCCTCTGACTCCAAATCCAGAGGCAAGAGGTTAGGTTCACTAGGAATCCTTTCAGGAAGTTTCTGTTCCTGTATTCTGCAGGGTCATTCTTGCAAGTCCTCAGAGTTAAGAGACGTAATCACTTCTCATCTGGTGTGGATTGTATCTCTATAATCATTACCGATCAGCAGTTTTAGTTTTTGGTATCCATTTTAAAGCTGTTTCTTAAGTGAAAGCAGCTGCAGTCCTCTTCCCTACTACACAGAAGAGTCAGAATGAATTTTTCAAGGAGTTTGAAAATCTTTCTAATGCAATCTAGAAAAAAAATCTACATCTACATGTACAGAAACCTTTCTAATTGCTGTGTTTCAACCTCTGCTGCTACATGATGGCAAATAAAAGCAGAAATTAAACTATGAGTGCACATTTGCTTTTATTTTAAATGATTGCCATCTCTAGTGTTCTCATTATGTGAAGTTTGTGATTACTATTTAAAACCTTCCAGTTTGCTGTCAGTGTTATATTTAATCACAAAAGACCTTCATCCTTCGGGTTTTCTTTATGTCTTCTACTTACCCAAGTATTCAGTTCCATAATAAGAATACATTAAAGGAAATGGTTTTCTCTTTTTGGCTGCATACTGCTTCCCTGATTCTAGGATTGCCTGGCAAATTGATTTGATCTGTGCTGGGGTCAATACCTAAGTAAAAAACACAAAAAAAGAGGAAATATTATTGAGACTTTTCTCTTCTTTCCTTCCTTCCTTCTTTTCTTCCTTCTTTTCTTCTTTCCTTCTTCTTTCCTTCCTCCTTTTTTTAATCAAATACAGACCTTTATTACAGTCAGTTCACATATCCCTCACATCCTTTGAATATGTGGTAATAACTTCTTGCCTTACCTGACCATTAATTTCTCTATCAAGAGTTTTTGTTTTATGGTCAAATTGTGTCTTCTCTGCTCAGAGTCCATTATCACAAACAAAACAAAACCCAACCACATGCCTCTTCTGTTACAGGCTCTAGCAGACCACTTTTCATCTGTTTCATCATTAATCATTGTCACCCAGCCAGAAGCATGGCTCAGAGAACAGCCAATAATAAACATCTTATTTCCATGCTTAACTAGTCTATTACTCTTCATGAACAGTACAGGTCTGGCCCAGACATTGTGCTTCAATTAGAAGACATTTAGATTATGCTTACAGAGGCATTATTCTTGAAAACCACCACTGCCTGACATGCTTAGCTGAAGCTTTTAGCCATCATGGAATGATTTCACTATTGAAAATAAAGTTGAATAGACAGCTATTAAGATAAATTTGCATGCATCAAACTGATGTCTCATAAAGGTCAAAATGAGATTATCTGCAGCATGATGTTGTTCCTACGGGCTTACCATCTAATGCATCAATCAAAATAATAAGCAGGATCTTCTAGTCATAGGAAATGGACAAGGCTGTTGGAAACAAAACAAATAGAAAACAGTTCCCTATATAGTTCAGTCTTGCCCTGGATGAACATATTCCTGGTTCAAGGTGAAGTCTATTCAGTTTTGTTCTGTCTTCTGAGATTAAAACTTCTAATTAGTTCATGTTACATCTGGCACTTGAGTCACTACTTCATTTTGCAGTAAGATAGCAACAATTTATTACTCAGTTACAATGTATTACTCTGATTTGCCTGACCCAGATTTAATATTCTTTATTAATGATAATAAATAAGTATTAATTCAATAAACAAATATAACTATGCAAAGCACTGGGGCGGGGATGGAGGGTGGCAATCTTTGCTCTTAGGGAGTTTAACATTTGATTGGGGGAGGAGAGACGGAAAAAACACATATACTATATATAATGTAAAGTAATAGAAACTGTATTCTATAAGTGATACTTTTAAAAAGTGCTGCAGTATCATAAATACACAATAAAGCTGGAATTTCTCATCTTCATGAAGATTTCATCTTTTTTTTTAATCTGTTTTTACCACTTTAATGTTTTTATGTTTTTAACCAATTTAATCTTTGTGATCACCAATTTTGGAGTGGTCTATTTTTTCAACCCCTCTTTTCTTAGACACCCCTAGGATGATACTAAAATCAAGCTGTCCTATTTCAAAATTCCTAAAAGACCCCCAACTTTCCCTGCATTCCCCCAGTCAAAACTATAGTCCAATATCAGACATTTTTCTCGGTTTTCAATATTAATTTTCTCTATATTTATCTTTTCAATTCATTCAAAGTGATCTTTCAAAATAGAATGAGAAACCCCACTTTAAATAATGATAGACAGTATAAAATGAGTGGGCGTCTGCTAAGACATACACAGGAAGACAATTACAAAACACTTTATACAAATAAAGACAGTTCTAAATAATTGGATAAATATTCAATCAAGCCAATATAAAAGATATAATCTTTTATAAGCCAATATAATAAAAATAATAATTCTGCCTAGATTAATTTACTTATTCGATGTCATACTAATCAAACTATAAAAGGGCTACTTTATAGAGCAAGAAAAATAATTTTTAAGAATTTGTCTGGAGGAACAAAAGGTCAAGAATATCAAGGTAATCGATGAAAAAAAAAAGGCTGGAAAGGAAAGGAGCCTAGCAATATCTGATCCCAAACTATACTACAAAGTCCAAACTGTCCATTTTGGTACTAGATAAGAAATAGAGACTGATCAGTGGAATAGATTAGATCTACCATATATGGAAGCAAATCAACACAGTAACCTAATGTTTTTATAAACCCAAAGATCTCAGCTCTTGAGGCAAAAATTCACTAATGAACATGAATAAACAAAAACTGATGGGAAAACTGGAACACAGTCTGGCAGAGCTAGGTGCCGTATAGAGCAACACGTATAAAAAATAAGCTCCAAATTAGTACATATTTTAGAAATAAATGTGTCATTATGTGTCATAAGCAAATTAGAGAAGCATGGAAGAAATTACTTGTCAGATCTATAAGTAAAAGAAGAGGTTATGACCAAACAGGACCAAAAAGAGAAAGAGAGAGAGGGGAGAGAGAGAGACAGAGAGAGAGACAGAAAGACAGAGAGAGAATGCTTCACAGTATGTAAACTAGACAATTTTGACCACATAAAATTAAAGTTTTTTTTTCACAAACAAAACCAATAAAGCTAAAATTAGAAGAAAAACAGGAAATTAGGGAAAATATTCTCAGCAATTTCCAAAGCTTCATTTCTAAGAATTCCTTTATGGGAACTGAGACAAATTTATAAGAATAAGAGCCATTTTTCGATTAACAAATGGTCAAAGGATATGAATAGACATTTTTCAGAAGAAATACAAGCTATCAATAGTTATATATTAAAAAAATGTCCTAAATCACTAATAATTAAAGAAATGCACATTAAAGCAGTTCTGAGGTACCACCTCATACCCACCAGATTAGCTAAATCAACAAAAAGGGAAAATGACAAATGCTGAAGGGGCTATGGGAATTGTAGTTTCTTATAATTCACAGTTGAGGGAGCTGTGAACTGGTCCAACCATCCTAGAAAACAATTTGAAATTAAAAGTCCTTAAACTGGGCATATACTTTGACTGCTACTAGGTCTACGCCCCAAAGAAGTCAAAGAAAAAGTAAAAAGACCTATATATACAAAAAATATTTGTAACTGCTTTTTTGGGGGGTGGGGTAAAAAAGAATTAGAAAATAAAAGATCACTCACAATTTAGAGAATGGTTGAACAAGTTATGGTATATAAATGTGATGGGATACTATAATGCTATAAGAAATGATGAAGTGGATAGTTTTAGAAAAACCTGGGAAGGTGTGTATGTACCACTGATGAAGGAAGTGAGCAGAGACAGTGGGACAATTTATGCAAGGGCAGCTAGGAGACACAGTGGATAGAGTGCCAGGCGTAGGGTCAGGTCTGACTTCAAATCTGGCTTCAGACACTTAACTAGCTGTGTGACCTTGGGCAAATCACTTAACCCTGTTTGCCTCAGTTTTCTCATCTGAGCTAGAGAAGGAAATGATGAACCACCCCAGTATCTTTGCCCAAATGGGGTCACAAAGAGTTGAATACAGCTGAGAAACAACTGGACAAGAAAAATATATTATGTAATGACCAAACAAAATTCCAAAGTACTTATGGTGAAACAAGCATACTATCTACCTCCAGAGAGAGCTGATCAACTCAGCACTTCAAAGCTGATCAGACATCACCTTTTTGGGGCAACTAGGTGGCTCAGTGAATAGAGCACCAGTCCTTGAGACAGGACGACCTAAGTTCAAATTCGGCCTCAGATACTTAACTAGCTGTGTGACTTTGCGCCAGTCACTTAACCCAACTGCCATGCCTCCAAAAAAATCCCAAAGATCAACTTCTTTCTTCATTCCTTTCTTTCCTTCCTCCCTCCCTCCTTCTTCTTTTCTTCCTTCCTTCCTTCCTTCCTTCC
This sequence comes from Gymnobelideus leadbeateri, assembly GCA_011680675.1. Taxonomy (NCBI): domain Eukaryota; kingdom Metazoa; phylum Chordata; class Mammalia; order Diprotodontia; family Petauridae; genus Gymnobelideus; species Gymnobelideus leadbeateri. Next base: position 329,700 of record WOXC01012080.1, on the reverse strand, counting down.
TTCCTTCCTTCCTTCCTTCCTTCCTTCCTTCCTTCTTTCTTTCCTTCCTTCCTTCCTTCCTTCCTCTCTGTCTTTTTACTTTTTTTCTTTCTTTCTCTTCCTGGGGGACAGATGGGAATTCTAATTCCAAATTCCAATGTGGGAATTTGTTTTGTATGACTATTTCTATTTATAATGGCCTTTGTTTTTCTTCCTCTCTCAATGGGTGAGGGAAAGGGAGGAGGAGGGAGAAAATCTGAAACTGAAAATAAAAGAAAACTGAAAAAAAGAAAAAAAATACAAAGTAATCTTCCATTTCTAATTCCAACCCTAACCCTAACTCTAACTTTAAATCATCTTATTTCCTCAATACTGTAATTGTCTTACCACTTTGTGCTATTTGTTACATGGACTAATACTATTATCGGTGACATGCCCAGGGTCTCACATTACAGTTTAGAATAGGGGTCTTTAACCCAGGGTCCTCGAGGATGTACTAATTTGGGAAATTATTTTTATAACTGTATTTCAATATACTTGACTTCCTTTATACTCATTAGTAATTTATTTTAGGCATTTAAAAACATTGTTCGAAGAAGGTTTCTATAGACTTTACCAGGCTGCCAAAGGTGCCCATGACACAAAAGAACATTAATAACATTTGTTCAGAAAGTTCTTTTCATGCAAAAACCATGTAAGTATTATATTAGTATATTATATATAAGTCATATATAACTTCTAATATAATATGTATATATATATATATGAATATATATTATATCTAGTTTACAAATGAGGGAGTTGAAGTTTAGAGGAGTTGCTCAGTAACTAATAAGAACAGGAACTCCAACCCAGGTATTCTGCCTTGGAGTCCATTAATCATTGGAATATAGACTGAGGACTGAAAAAGACTTTCAAGATAGCCCAGCCCCCTCACTTTTATAGATAATAATTTTTCAGTACACAAGCTGACATTCAGTGGTGTTAAAATCTTACTCAACTCAAACTCTAGTACCATTCTGGCTATATAATAAAGTTATATGTCTTCACAGGCCCTAATACTTTCAATCTGTTCTTTAGGCCACATACTCAATAAACTTTATGATGAATTACCACATGAGAGAATCCTTAGTTTTTTTTTTTTAAAGAGTTTTTTAAAAAATATTCTAATATCATGTCTGCCTACTTGGCTCTTAAATTGACTTAGCCAGGAAATTCCACCAAGTGGGGGAGAACAATGCAAAGGAAGACTAAAATGAACTTGTTTTTATTAATCAGATAATTTGATAATCCATTCTCTCTCCCTATCTCAGTTTAGTAAGTTAATTTAAGAGTTCACATAATTTATTTGCTCCCCAGTTAAGCATTTATTGCTATAATTTTATTTGGTTTATTTGACCATTTATTTGTTTGGTTTTTTAACCCAGAAAAAAGAAAGTGTGTTTGCTAGGTGGCAGTCATTTTTCTTGCATCTTTAATCAGTAGCTTAGAACAGAGAACTAGTTGATGAAATATTGTTGTAAAACCTCCTCAGGTCAGGCATCCTGTCTGGGTGGTTTTCTCTTATCTCTCAAAAACATAGTAAAGAAACAAAGAGAAGCAGAAGCTTGTTCCACTGGATAGAGACTTGTTATGCCTGCACTTCCTTATCTCGATGCACAGACTAGACCTTCCCTAGGCTTTATTGATCAGCAAATAAAAAGAAAAACAGGGCTCATTATAGGTAGATGGGGGGTGGGGGAAGGCTTGAAAAGGGTTTTTGTTTTGTATTATTTTGTTTTCATCCCTCCCAACATATTAAAGGCAGGGAAATAAGTCTATATATTCTCTCACTTTTCCCTCCCCCCCCACCCCATCCATACATTCACTGGCTATTGAAACCTACCACTTGGGGGGAAAAGATAAGGCATTATAATTATGTCTTTGATTTAAGTAATAATAATAGCATTTATTCAGCGTTTACAATGGGCCAGACACTATACAATCATTATCTTATTTGATCCTGACAACAAGAGGGGGGAGGGGCTATTATCTTCATTTTATAACTGAGGAAACTAAGGCAAAGAGACATGAAGTAACTTGCTCAGGGTCTCATAGCTAATGTGGTCTGAGGTTAAATTTGAACTTGGGTGTCTAGACTCCAGGGCCAGTGTACTCTCAACTGTGCCAAATAACTCCATATAGTAGACAGTGAGTAGTCATTAGAGTGGGTGCCTCTGGGTAAAAAGAGTGGAGGGGGATTGCTACGAAGGCTCCTTTGTTTATTTAAGTCACTGCAAAAAGAGGGGGAGAAGGATGGGGGTAGGTATGGGGAATTACTCCCATCACATCCTATTTCTATTCAGACAGCATTAGTACCCTTCCTTGCATATGACAAAACTGCCTTTTGGTGACTGAGTTTCATTGTCATATCTGAAGGCAGAAGATGCTAGAGTATATTGAAAGTTATGATGACTCCATATCCATTGTTCCCAGCTCCGTTGGTCAGTCAGTATTGGAGCAGGCAACACCAAATCTGCAGCTTTATGTATGACCTATTATGGTCACGCACCCCTACCTTTGACATATGTACTCATACCTGCAACTTGCAACTCTTGTAGCCTTGGTGGGGAACTGAGATGCAAAAACCCAGCCTCTTTCACTGACTTGGACCTATCCGAATTGTCTTTCAAGTTCCCAACAAAAGCTGGCCCTACCTTGAAAACAGCGCTGATCTCCAGGGTTCTCTTGCTACCTTGCCATACTTATAATAAAATCCTTTAATTCTCTTTGTCCTGAGTTTTGCCTCATTCTTCAGGGTGAAATCTCAAATGAATTTTCCTTACAACAATCGTATGAACTCTAAAGAAGGTATAAAGCAAGTTCTTTGATTTGGGTAAAGTCCAAGCAACCATTGAACTATAGAAGTTTAAACCTGACAGGGTCTTTTGGGTCCAAGTCTTTTCTTTTAAACAAGAGAGAAACTGAGGCCCCCAAAATGTCAAAGTCTGAGAATGCCAGAAAAGGGGAACAGCTGTGCAAGAGGGAGGAGGGAAGGGAACACAGCTGCTCAAAGCTACCAATTAGTCCCTAGAGCTTTGTCTGAAAAAAAAAAGAAGAAGAAGAAAGAAATGGGATGTGTTCCCAGTGCTGGCATTTGAAAGAATCATTGGGAGTGAAAACCAGCTAGCCTCAGGATGTACCGAGGAAAGAAAGGAATATGATGTCGCATTTAGAATGATTCAGTTGTGTGAATGAGAGGAAGAGAGGAAATGTGTGAATGGGAGCCATGCCACCTGTGTGTAGGAGTGACAGTAGCTTGGGATCCCCAGTACTTGTATGCCAGTGTTTATAGTTAAAGCTGAGAAAATCAAAGTGAGTCAAGGCTAGGGTTATTATCCCAGCAGGTGTACCTGCTTCAGTTATAAGGAGTCTTCTGGGTTTGGGGTTCTTTGCCCTAATTTCCCTCCCCACAAGCAGCAATGACAGGGGGTTCTTAATCAGAGTTAGTCTTGTATCATTTATCTGAATTAGCTGGTTTCTGGACTTCCTCTAGTCTCCACAAGTGAAGCCTCAGGGCCCAAAGCTTACAGGAGGAAAGCAAGGCTTTGGCTGTGAGGGAGTGCATGAAGAGACCTTAACACAGAAGGTGAGATCTATTTCCTCTGGGTCGCATGGTTTGTTCCAGAGATAGGGTCACATCTTTCTTTCTGGACATCCTTTCACTACCCCACCTTTCTAATATATCCATTGGTTTTTGATTCCTCTCTATTAATTGTCATTTCAGGATTATAGAGTTGTAAAGTATCTGCTGTCTAAGTGGCCTCCATTATCCAAATCCATATGGAGGGAAGAGAAGACACACTAAATGTGAGGCATTTAAGGTATTATGCACATGTCCAATACTGTACTTAAAGAAATGAAGGTGTGGTCAAACTGACCTGGATCAGTGGTCTCCAGACTTCCTGATTCCTCACCCTCCATCAGCAGTGGTCTTCTATGTAAGCATTTGTGCCTCAGAAATTGGTGAAAACACTAAAAGTCAGTGTTTCTCTTTTTTCTTCTCTAGACCTGGGGCCTTCTGGGTCCATATGTAGCCTTCTAGGTCCTTAGATGAGGCCTTTTGACTGAATACAAGTTTTACAAAAAAATCCTTTTATTTTTATTTTTTATATCATTTTATTTTTGCTTTTTTTTTTTGGAGGGGGAAGGGCAATGTAATTGGGGTTAAGTGACTTGCCCAAGGTCACATGGCTAATAAATGTTGAGTGTCTGCAGCCAAATTTGAACTCAGGTCCTTCTGACTCCAGGGACAAACAAATCCTTTTATTAAGGGGATTTGTTTTGTGAAGTTTGGATTCAGTCAAAGAGGGCCACACTTGAGGACCTATAGGGCCACATGTAGCCTTGAGGTCACAGGTTCCCCACCCCTGGTCTAGACTTAAGATAGTGATGGAGAAAGGGTTAATAATGCAAATTAAACCTAAAAGTGTGTAAAAAAGCATTTTTGGGGGAAAACAATTGTTAAACATTTGCCAGCATGATCCTATCAGTTAAAAAATGTGAGCAGAAGCCCCAAATATGGGTACATTTACTTATTTATACATTGCATACATGTACTATTGTACTATTGGGACAGCTAGCTGTTGCAGTAAATAGAATCCTGAGCCTGGAGTCAGAAAGAGCTGAGTTCAAATTTGACCTCAAACACTGTCACTTTACCTTGTTTTACCCCATGTTCCTCATCTGTAAAATGGGCTGGAGAAGATAATGACAAACTACTCTAGTATCTTTGCCAAGAAAACTCCAAATGGAGTCACAAAGATTCAGACACAACTGAAATGTCTGAACAGCACACTATTGTACTAATTATTACAGACACTTTAAAACTTACACAAAATAGATATTTTTAAAAGGATGAAATAATATTTGATCCTAAAGTCAATAGGGCAATTATTGAGTAGAAGAGTGACAGGGTCTGACCTGTGCTTTAGGAAACTCATTTTGCAGCTAGGAAGAGAATGGATTGGAGAAGGAAAAGACAAGATTGGGAGACCAGTCAAGAGGTTATTCCAATACTGGGGGTGAGAGATGAGGAGAGTATGAATTAGGGCAGGGGTTCTAAACAACTACCATAGCCACAAGGTAACCTGGGAGACACGGGATAGGGATGGAATCACAGCTGCTTCTCTAAGTGCTTGGGACCCCTGAAGACCTAGTGACCAACTCTGCGGGAGAGAGGTTGGTAGCTTGCACTAACGGGGAAAGAAGGGTTGCTTTTTGTTGTTTTTGTGGTCATGCACCCCTTGTGTCAGGCCACAGCCCAATGAAGAACCTCAGCTGCCACTCTGGAGACCATTGCCTTAGAGAACTGTGGACAGGAATTGCTGGGTTTCTCATTTTGTATTCACATGACTACTGTCACCAAACAATAACTAAAAGATATCTAATATATACAGGCATTCATTTGAGTATATTTAGTTTCCCAAAGAACTGGTTCTTGCTCCCTGAGAAGAAATATTGATAGACAGAGATATATAAATAGATTCAAATGCACACATATATGCCCATACACACATATACATACACATTTATACCCATATACACACGTGTGTGTATCTGTAACACGTGTACATACTACACATGTCTATATACATATACATGTATATATACTAACTTGTATGTATGTGTGTTCATGTGAGTGTGCATGTGTGTGCGCGCGTGTGTGTGTGTGTGTGTGTGCAGGGTCTGCATAGTAAATGTTTAACAATTGGCTTGGGGGGCTGGATGGACCTACAACACACTTTATATTTAATCTGTGTTATTAACATTTTCTCCATTGCTTCTGAAGTCTAGACAATAGACAAAATAAAAAATCAAGCCCTTATTCATTACATTTGCCAATTTCTGAGGTGTTAAAGTTCACTGAAAATTTAACAATTGTCTCTCAGTTTCAGGTTGACTCCTGCATGTGAGCACATACTTATTTTACTGTACTTGTGATATTACTGGTATAGGCAACTCTCAGTGAGGATATTTCCTCTATAGACCAATGTAGACCAGAGTCTACTTAGCAACTTACAGTCATAGAGTTGCCTGGGACACTGGGCTAATATATTTCGAGTTGTAATTATTTATTTTTGTGTCATATCCTTCACCTCAATAGAGCTCCACTGGGACAGAGACCTTGGCCTCCCTAAACTTCATCCTTCCAGAACCTAGTACAGTACCCCAAATACATGGATCAAGGATTATGTCTTATTTAAATTTATTATCTATTTCCCCCAAGAAAGTGGGTGTCAGCACCATGGAATACATTCTATTTAACGATATTGTTGAACTGAATTGACCAATTTGGATGAAGTAGAAGAATGTTGTTTAGAAAATTGTATGAGATAAGGCTAGAGAGATCAGAAGGGGAACCACTAAAGAAAAGGGCCAAGAAGAGGGATTCTGAACCTCCAATGAATTCACAGACATATTTCAGGAAATATACAAACTTGGATAAGGAAAAAAAGTAAAACCGTACATCGTTATTTCCACTAACCTCTAATGGAGATTTACCACTTTTTTCAATTATTTAAAATTATAATTCTGAAGTAAGGGGGGAATAAAGGAGGATATAAGAGAAAACAGATTGGGGTAAGGGTATTCAGTATGCTTGCTATCTTGGGTGGGGGTAGGGGAGAGATGGGGAGAAAATTTGTATCTCAAAATCTTATGGATGGATGGGAGGGAAATATTAGTAGTCTTTTACAATATATCTACTATGGTAATGTTTTGCATAGCTATACATGTACAACACATACTGAATTGCTTATCTTTCCAGAGGGAGTGGGTGACAAGGGAGGAAGGGAATGGATCTGAAATTCAAAGTTTTAAAATTAAATGCTTCAAATGTATCTAAATACTATTATTAATACTATTTTGCATGTAATTGGGAGATAAGATGTGCAAGCATTGGGGCACAGAGATTCACCTTGCCCTAATGGCAGAGTTGAAGGTGGTATGGGAGAAGATATGGGAGAGAGCAGATTGGATGAGGTGATATCTGGTGGGACTGCTATTCTGGGAGGGTGGGTAGGGAAAAAATTGCAACTCAAAATCTGGTGGAAATGAATGATGTAAAACAGAAGTTAATAAAGCATTTGTTAAAACAAAAAAAAATATTATGGAAATGAATGTTGAAAACTAAAAAATAAATAAATAAAATTTAAAAAAATATATAATTCTGAGAAGAGGTACCTAGTTTGCACCAGAAGGCCAAAAGGAGACAATGACACCAAGAAGATAAAGAATCCCTGGCCTAGAGTGACTTCATAAAGCAAGAAAGGTGTCTTGTATACAAATGTTACCTTGCCAGAAAACCAGAAGCATTGCCAGCAGGCAACTCTTTCAATGTACCACATCAGGAGAACTGTGTACCAAGGCATGACTGGCTGGGGATCCTTAGCCAAAATGGTTTTGTTTTACATATTTTTAATTACCCTTCAAATGGAGCACACCTGGCTCTATAAAGGCTCTTCTATTTGAATTTACTTGGTGCTTTCTGACTATTATACTTGGAATGTAAAGTAAGAGAGGAGTTTGAAGGAGTCTGGGGAGTTTTTAATTACCCATAAGTCATTAAAGTGATTAAGCAGAGGAATCTGGTTCTGAAAATTTAGGTGAGGAAATCATTTCAAAGCTGGTGGTTTTCCATTCTGATGTTTGTTTGTTTTTTAAATATAAACCAGAAAAAGATGAGGAACCAGTGAAGAAAAACAGGTCTTAACCCATTGCTGCACAATGACCAACAAAAGCAAATATCTATAGACATCTTCTGGTAATGTCTTCAGGAAGGAGTTAGTGTTCAACTTCCAAGAACTTTCTGGATGGTTTTTGTTTTGATGGTCAAAAGGACCCCTAAAACCTAATTGCAGCAATATTCTTTCATTCTGCTTTAGAATAATGAAACCCTTTACTAGGTATATTTCTTTTTCTTTTTCTTTTGTGAGGCAATCACAGTTAAATGACTTGTCTAGGGTCACACAGATAGTATAAAGTATCTGAGGCCGAATTTGAACTCAGGGTCTCCTGACTGGAGGGCCCGTACTCTATCCATTGTGCCACCTACTTGTCTATCTAGTATATTTCTTAAAAAAAAAAAATGTTTGCTGGCAGCTCGTTCCTACATATCAGTATGAAGCTATGTGCCTTAGTTGCTAGGACCTATGGTCATGGTGTGTTCTCATAGTGTTCAACTGAGGAATCAGAATAATGAATAATAATGGTAGCTAGCATTTTCATAGAACCCCAAGGTTTACAAAGCATTTTACAAATGTCTCATTTTATCCTTACAACAGACATAGGAGGTTTTTATATCTTGGAGATATCATTGTCCCCATTTTACAGATGAGGAAAACAAACTTTTCTCATTAAAGCAAAAAGCTATAATAATAATAGCTTAAAACAAAGTTAAGCGATAAACCACACTAATACTTTTGGGACACGCTGTATTTTACAGCAAGGCCACAAAATTCCACTGCAGTGAAATTGCCTCGTATCATCGTAAGTTAATCTCCAATCAGCACAGTATATGAACCATGTCCATGTTCTCCTACAGAAGGTTTTCCACAATGAAAACAGAATATCATAAAAGCAGTCCCAGGTTGCTATTTTGAAATCCTTAATATTTGTTTGCCAAAATTGGAAAATTTTCATCCTCATAGTATCCTGAAGAAAATTATCCCATGTTATTTAATGGAATTCTAGATGAAAGTTCCATATTAAATCCTCATCTAATTCATTGTCTACTGTGCAATTAAGGTATTTTCAAGCCACAGGGCCATAACCTTCTGTCACGATGTCATTTGCTATTCAGTCATTTTTCGGTCATGTCTGACTCTTTGTGAGTCCATTTGGGTTTTTCTTGACAAAGATGCTGGAGTGGAATAGCTTTTGCCCTTTCTTCCTTCATTTAATTTTACAGATGAGGAAACTGAGTCAAACAAAGTTAAGTGACTTGCCCAGGGTCACAAAGCTAGTATGTGTCTGAGGCAAATTTAAACTCAGGACTCCAGGTCCAACACTCTATGCACTATGGTGCCACCTAGCAGCTCTGTGATTTCATTATCACCCTCTAATTTTGTTTCTTCTGCATTATTCAGAATACCTGGTCTAAGTACTCTCCAGAGAGGGCTTACTTTCAAAAATAATCGTTTATTGTGTTAAAAGAAAAAAAAAGTTACCAATTTCACTAGAATAGTGGCTTAGAGTCTAGGAGACCATTGTTGAGTCTTGCTTCTGGCACCTAATATGTGACCCAGAGTAAGTCACTTAATCTCTTATTACCCCCTGGCAATTCTTTATGACTATAAATTGCAAGTCAGTTACTGATCTGGTGACTATAAGCAAACCACCACCACCAACAGCCACCACTGGAATCTATATGGCACTTTAAGGTTTTCAAGGTGCTTTACATTCAATATCTCATTTGAGTTTACAACATCTCCAGGAAGGGTTAGGAAACTTTCTATTCAAAATGGTCATCTTATTCTACTTAGGTTTGTATTTATTTTGCTTTTTGCTCCATATAATATATCCTATTATAGTTGGGTTATATTTTATTATTTTTAAGTTTAATAGAATTATTTTTATAAGGAAGAAGTTCCTTTCTTGTATGGTTTGCTTTTTACAACAATGATGCCCACCTTAACAGCATAACTACTGTGTTAAAGCTACCTTTAGAGGGTTTGCTGGCCAAATCCAAGTCCTTTAAATTATGCCAGTCTCAACTAAGACTTGAAGTCTCTAGCTGGAGTAGTGGATAAAGTGATAGTTCTAGAATCAGGAAGACCTGAGTTCAAATCCAGCTGCAGACACTTACTAGCTGTGTGACCTTGGGCACATCACTTAAGCTGTTTGCTTCAGTTTCCAAAATGAGCTGCAGAAGGATATGGCAAATCACTCCAGTAATGGAAGGTAGCTCAGTATGGTGGAAAGAGTTCTGGACTTAAAAAAAGTCAGTGGACCTGAGCTTGACACTTGGCTCTGACTGTGGGCAAGTCACTTCATTTCTATGTACCTCAGTTTTCCCATCTGTAAAATGTAGTTCAGTCATTTTTCATTTTTGTCTGACTCTTTGTAATCCCATTTGGGGTTTTCTTGGCAAAGATACTAGAGTAGTTTGCAATTTCCTTTTCCAGACCTTTTTACCGCTGAGGAAACTGAGGCAAACAGGGGTAAGTGACTTTCCCAGGGTCATGCAGCTAGTAAAGTGTCTAAGGGCAGATTTGAACTCAGGAAGATGAGTCTCCAGGCCCAGCGCTCTATGCACTATGGTGCCATCTAGCTGCCCCTGTAAAATAGGTATTATCATCATAATTGTACTAGCTTTCTCCCAGGTTGTTATGAAGAAAGTGCTAGGTAAATGTGAGTGTTGTTACTAATGAAGTTAAGGACTCATATTTGATTTGAAAGGTTTCAGTTAATTTGGTTCTGTACTTTTTAAAATTTTTTTTGAGGGGAGAAGATAGAGCAGTTGAGGTTAAGTGACTTGCCCAAGGTCACATGGCTAGGTTTTGTGTTGTGTCTGAGGTTGTATTTGAACTGAGGTCCTCCTGACTCCAGGGCCAGTGCTCTATTCACTGCACTACCCAGCTACTCCTTTGGTTCTGTACTTTAGCCCCAGACAAGTCACTTTGACAATTTAATGCCAACAATAGCCATTGGTTGAACATGTGCCAGTCCATCACTATTATTTAAAATCAAGTTAGGCGCTCGCCCTACTGATGACGTTGGCAGCTTCATATTAGTAGATAAAGATAGCAAATAAACAGAAATATGATTTGTGTGTGTGTGTGTGTGTGTCTCCAGACCTATGATTTCATCAGTGTGGAATATGCACAGATCAGCAACTTTTATGCATAATTTATAGTGTTAGAGAGTTGAGTTGCCTTGGATGGTGAGAAGTTAAGTGACTTATCCAAGGTCACAAAGCCCGTATGAATCAGAGACAGGACTTGATCTCAGATCTTTGTGACTCCAGGAAAACCTTCTACACCACCCCTCATGTAAACATGTATGTGTGTACATACACATATACACATATCTATACATGTATATGTGGATATATATACATATATTGACATGTATAATTTGTATACAACAGATTTAATAGATGCTCCCATAATAATGCTATAGCATAAAGAAATATATCCACAAATAACATTTGTGGATAAGTGAATGTCTAGACAAATAAGAAGTTATTCATAGTGACAGATTTATATCTCAGTCCTCCGTTAAAATATGTCAGTCCATCAAAAGGCATTATCAAGAAAACTGTCACTTTGACTTTTCCCCCCAAACACACATTATCGGTTCTTTGGGAATCTGAGCTTCCTTGGAAAATTTATGTTGGCCACTCCTGATGTGACTGGTGTTTCAGAGCACTTGACAGATGGCACCCTTTGGATTTCTGCCTTCAAGGAATTTTTCATTTTCTTTTCTTCACCCCACACTTAGCCACTCTCCATTCATCTTCCTCCTGCACCATCTGTGATTCTTCAGCACTGCTCTGAGCAATGTTTCAAAGGCAATGAAAGAACTGGAAATAGAGGGATCTGACCCATGTCTTTAACCACCATAGTCTGCCCGAGGCTATTATGGCTTTGTTTTTTCATTTAAAAAATATTTATTTTATTCTGAACTTAAGAAATAAAACAAGCATTTCCATAATATAGAAAAACAGAAAAAAAGATGATCATGTATGAAACTGCCAATCTATTATGAAGAACTTGTTATTCCTTTTAAATACATAATAGTTATTGTGTAACTTTCTTTTTTTCCCCTATTTTTCATCCCTCCACTCTAGAGATGGTTACCTTTAGACACAAATACATACATACATATATATATGCACACAATACATATACGTGCATACATACATATATACACATGTACATGCATGTTTGTATGCATATATATATGTAAAACCATTCTACACATACTTCTATTTATCATTTCTTTCTCTGGATGCAGATTAAAAAGGTTACCAAATTGTATTAAAGATGCTTCAATAGATAATCCACATTTCAGGAATAGAATAAACAAATTCAAATTTGTTAAAGTCACTAATATCCTATTTCCATTAGTTCTCATGTTCTGAACTAGGAATAGGCTGAAGGAGGTAGTTTAAAAAAAAATTCAAACTGCCCACTGGGAGGTACAGACAAAATGGAACAAAAATGATTGAAATTGCCTTCTTTGTCCCAGTCATAAAGGACTTTTCAGAGGATGGAGCCACAATCAGTTTTTCTGTTCCAAGGAAAGGGGAAGGAAAATTAAATAAAAAGAGTGACTTATGTATATGTGTCTACCACCTATATGATATATATAGAAATATGAATCCTTTGGCTAATTTACCATATGCAAATTAGACTGTGATGAATGAAAATTACTGGTGCTTATTTTTATATTTAAACCTTTCATTTATCACTTACGTGTCTAACGACAAAACTTTGGGGGAATGATGTAAAGAACTGAGGGAGATTTTATGTATTTAAATATACATACAGCATGTATATTTACTTTTGGGGCAGCTAGGTAGAGAGCACCAGGCCTAAAGCCAGGAAGACAAGTCTTCTTGAATTCAAATCTGGCTTCAGACACTTACTAGCTACATGACCCTGGGCAAGTCACTTAACGCTGTTTGCCTTAGTTTCCTCATCTATAAAATAAGCTGTGAGAGAAATGATTATTAATAACCAATTATTAATATGGGGGGAGGGGAATCTAGGAATTTTTCCCTTTCTATTTCCTCATTCAGAGCCCGGTCCTTTGTATAGGGCTGACAATGAAACATTCTCCTTAGCCTTGGGCAGGACCCCACCCAACTGAGAGAGCTTATTTCTGATTAAAGGGTAAAGAGAATCTAATCTAAGTGAATTCCAGCCCATTATTTCACTCATGTGAGACTAGGGGGGAGATGGATCACTTTGTCTAGATCACCTGAAGGCAAGAGTGGTCTGGCTTCAGAGGAGTCTTTTGGCCCAAGAGTGACATTATGGTCCCCCAGTCCCTCATTAGAATAAGCCCACCTCTCATTATAACGTTCATTCTCTCATTAATTATTAACCAGAGTTGATTTCTACCTGTTGGGAAAATCCACTCTTCCATGGATATTTAAGCATTGGATGGTCTCAATGATTCATCTTTAGTTTCCAAGAGAGCCACTGATCTCAATTTATTGCTTACTTATTAGCCATTATTCATAAATTGATTATTAATTACCCAGAAGTTTTGTCTCTCAGGCTTTTCATTCATTTTAGCTGGAGAAGGAAATGGCAAACTACTCCAGTATCTTTGCCAAGAAAATCCTAAATGGGGTCAAACAAAGAGTTGAACACACTGAAAAAATGACTCAACAAATATTTACTTATCCAACTGGGTATTTGTCATATACGATAATCCTTTTTCTTGTAGTTCAACTTCAACTCTAACCTTCAAAAGGCTAAAAACTCTTGATATCAATTAGTTTTGTTCCAAAGTGAGGAGGACATAGGAAGGAAGAATAGATGGAGGCTAAGCCAACCCTCTGATCTGGAATATGTCGCAGTGTTCCTCTAGGCTTAGTGTCCTGATCTGGACAAGGAAGGACTTTGGGCTCTATGATCTCTGAGTTCTAATGCTTCACAATTCTATAACTCACCACAGAGGAAGGCTTCTGTGATTGTGGATATGATGTGTTGTGTGTCCCAAAAGTCTTAGTGTTATTTTAAACTATTGAAGTTTAAATGATAAATAAGGAAAGCTTACATAGTAAAAAAGCGTGAATAACTTAAAATGGCACTAAGACTCTTGGAACACACTGTAGAGTAGAGCTATGTAGTGGAAAGACCACTGTTACTTGAAGCCAAGAAATCTGGATTGAACCATTTTCCACTGCCCTACACAGACACACAGACACACAGACACACACACACACACACACACACAGCTCAGATGAGTATTCGCTGTGTGACCTTGAGCAAAGCACTCTTACCCTATTTCAGCCTCCATTTCTTCATCTGTAAAATTGGCTTGGTAACTATTGTGTTGATTTCCTCATAGGATTGTTGTGACAGAAATGCTTTGTAAAATTTAAACACTGAGGCAGTTAGAACAATGGACAGTGCATTGAGCCTGGAGTTCAAACCCCGCCTCAGACACTTACTAGTTGTGTGACCCTGGACCTAACCACTCCCTGTGCTGTGCTTCATTTTCCTCATCTGCAGAATGGGGATCATAATAGCACCTATTTCCCAGGGTTATTATGAAGATAAAATAATATAACACTGACAAGGAGCTTTCCAAACCTAAAAGTGCTAGCTACACTTATACTCCTGGAACAGTGATTCTTTCCTCCTACCGACCCTCCAACGCTGGCTAGGTGATCATTTAATTTTTTTTTTAATTTATGGAATAAAACAAGCAGGTGATTTTTCTCCTCATAGTCTGACCAAGTGAATAAAATTTTAAAAATGGAAAGTGAAAACAAAAAACAAAGGCAAAAAAGTTGAAATCTAGTATTAAAAGTATTAAAGGCACTGGGGTAGTTGCCAAAGTTGTTCTATTTCTGCAGATAAAAATCTGAAATTCAACATATCCATAGCTGGACCTTAGAGATTCTCAGGTCCATGAGTTCCCATATTTTAGGCCACAAACTCTCAATAAGTTTTGTAAGAGGTCATTGAATATACATCCATACAAACATACTGTTATTTTGATGTCTATATAGTTCCCATAAAATATGAAGCATCACTCAGTATAAGAACTAAGTGAGCATATATTCTATAGACTGCATAAATATCTTACATATACATTTGTCATTATTTTTCAAGTGTATGTAGATGCTGTTAAGATTAATTTTAAAAATTCTCATACTCTAGGAGATCTATGATTTAATGGATGCATGAATTCTTTCCATTAACTCATCCTGCAACCCATCCATACCTGCCCCTCCCATGCAATGTCTGTGTCCCTTTATGTTCACCACAGGGTATCCAATAAGTAGCTGGAGACCTTTCTTAAATTCTTTTAGTATCATGGACATTCCAGGAAGCATATGGGCCAACTATGAGTTATTCTTTCCCTTGGTCTCCTCACATCACCAATCCATTTTTTCCCCAGTCATATATTTATCCTTTATACCACTTTGCCTGCTTAATTCCTTGTTTGTGAAATGTAATTTCTCATGCCTACCTTGTGCCTCCCCATGAGAATCACCTTTGGGTCATCTTCAGCTCCAATTCCTGACACTGTTAGATCTCACAACTTGCAGCCATTCAACAAAACTTCAAATTCACCTTAAAAATGTCCTTGAATTCATAGTAGTTTTTTGTCCTGATGTATTTTCTCCATCATATAGATACTTAAGAGTATAACTATTATCATAAAGGCACATGAAATGTATTGGATATTAAAAAGAGATTTCATACTCAAAAAGTTTGGTAAATATTACTATAAATCCCACTTAACGTAACAGTAATATTATTAAAGTAATATTAATAATGTTACAATATAGTATTGTTATATTAAAGCCTTATTTTACAGATGAGGCAGTTAATGATAAGTTTAGATAGCCCTGAGAAGCTTAGTGATTTGCCTAAGGCAGCAGAGGCCATATTCAAACCTATATTCTCTGACTCCAAATCCCAATGCTCTTTCGACTCTAAAGGTACCACCACACCAGTCCTCATGAAGATACTAGAACTTTGCCACCAGAGCAAGCAGACAATGCAGAAAAGGTGACTGTCAACCAGAGGGAGCAAACATCCCCTGAATAAGTAGAAGACAGGTTGGTAACAGGGTGGGGTTAGATGGAAAATCACAGGAAGTGCTGCTTTGGTTGAAACCTAACTTGTTAATCAGAAGAATTTGAATCTCTCTCTGTGGCTTGTCATGTGCAGTAGAACATATGGCAATTTTACTTTTAGTACCAATGATCCAGCAGCAAGTATCTCTAAATAGACATTTCATGTAACACTGCCAGATGTTTTAGGGATGGAAAAAAAAGTCAGCACTAAAGTAACCAAGTACACTTATAAGAAAGAAAAAAAACACTGCCTACCCACAGTAATCCTCAGTTGAAGCAGATCCATAATAATCAATGATTTGGGGAAGCCTCTTTTTGTTGTTATTTTCCCCATATATAGTATAGAATACACATACATATGTGTATATATGTGTGTATATTTATACATACATATTCTTTTCTTCCCTTTTCTTCATTGTGGCCCTTCCTACTCTCCCTTCATCTCCAATCCAGCAGAAATTTGGAATGCCTAGGTGCCCTGGCTTGGATATAATTGTTATTATATCTTCTTACCAAACCCTACCAAATCTGAAAAGGTACCTTTCTCAATCCCCACCCCCACCTCCAGCTTCCCAGCACCTTTTATGTATGCTTGGTTCCCACCTTCCATGTATTTTTATCCCAAATGACTGGCATATAGTAAGTACTTAATAAGTGCCCTGTCTGGAATCCCTCAGTGCTTACTCCCCTCTCCAACTTGCACTCCCAGTGGCAAGTTGGGGTCCTAGGTGATGACTACCACTTTCAGATTCTAGAGGTAACCCTGTGGGGTCACCTGCTAATACCCCTACTAATGCAGCTCATAAGCCACCCCCACAATTGGAAATCCCATTAACAATCAGGCAGTATATTTAATTAACTTTTAGCTAATTAGCCCAAGAGAGTATATAATAAATATGGTAAGACAGCATAATTAACTTAAGATAGTATATGGTAAGAATTATATAGTAAGGATAATAAGACAGTATAATTAACGTAAGATAGTATAATTAACTTAAGATAGTATAGAGTAAGTATAATAAGATAATATAATTAACCCAAAATAGTGTATAGTAAGAACAGCTAGCACAAAGCATTCCCCCACCCACCCAACCGGTAGCTTATCTCGTATAAACAGACAGTATCCATGGAAAAATTGGGCTCAGAGTACAATGGTAATGAGACATACATGTACAATATACCTGAGGCAAAGGGTGGCTGACTACTTCTGGCACTGTATGGTCTAGAAGACTTCATCCTTTTTATAAGTCCTTATGAGGACTTATAAAAAGATTTAAAGATCTTCCCTGCCCTAGGCCCTTTGATTGGCTTAAGAGACTCTGAGAACCTTCCTTGATTTGAAAATGTACTCTGCCCCACTAATAGGCTGAATGTGGTCACATGGAGCCTGTGGTAGGAGGCTTTTCAGGAATGCCTACACCTTGAAGCTGTGCTATTGGGCAGTGGATCTAGAGGGTTGTGACATTCTCTGAGCTGGGATTTGAGGCTTTGCTTTGGGGCTCACTTTGAGAAGTGTTGTGTGATTTGACCAGATGAGACTCTGGGCAGCTGTTGAGAGTCCCCTGGCTTTGAAAACCCAGATGTTGATGATTCCCTCTCTGGTAACTGTGATTTGGTATTGATGTAATCGTTGGGCAGTTTGGAAGCCTGTCTGCTTGATCTGTTTGTTTCTCTGTCTTATAAGTTCTGTCTGTATACTTTGAAGTTTGGGGTGCTGATCTTCTTCCCCTGAACTAGGTAAAGGATATATGTTTGATTGATTAAAGTAAGCTGGTTAACCCATTTTGAGTTGCTTTCCTTTAGAAAAGCAGATCTAAGAACCTGTGTTGGCAGCCACCCTTGGGGATGTAGGGGTGCTTGCCGCTACACCCCTTAGATGTAACATTTCTGCTGATGGGCTACTCAACTCTCATCTCAAGGTCTTCTCTTTTCTTGAGCCCCTTCTCTGCTGTGAGGGGTCACATTCCTTGAAGCTTCTTCCTTCCTCAAATGACTATCTCTGACCTAAGGGGTGTTTCTACTCCCAGCTGGTGCACTGCCTCCCACTGGCCCATTAGCATGTCTGAAGGACTGAGGGGATAAAAAAGCCCTCTCCTACCCTCCCCTACCAACTACAAAACAAAGCTTAAAATTCTCAAGGATTGAATGACTTACTACTTTTATATATGAAAAGGGATATGGCTAATTCAGTCAATCACAAGCTATTTTCTGTGTGGTGCCATCCTCTTTCATCAGATGGCCAAGGACTTCTCAAATTGATGAGGGACTTATTCATTGTACATTGTTGTGGGGTTGTAGGAAAATTCTATAATACTTACTTTATATTTTGTGAATACATTCAGAGACCTCCCTTGACTACATCAATTGAAGTAGTGAAAGAAGCTTCCTCTCTGATTATCATAGGACCTTCTATGATTATATCAGCTGAGCTGGGGATGGGGGAGGGAGTTGGGAAGGAGAATAAGAGGGTGATAGGTGAACAGTAACAGAAGAGTGGAATGTTAGAACTAGAAGATCGTCTATCCATTTCTGTCATTGTACAAATGAGGGAACTAAACCCAAAAGAGAAAAAGGGCTATACTCAAAGACAGATGATTTCCTGCCAGGCTCCATCATGCCTTAAAAATCTCTTCGTCCTGGAAGATCGATTCAGCCTCAGAACTCATACCTCTGCCCTGTGACTTACCTTGTGACTGGGCTCTTTTCAGAATCTCCATTAACTGGGTACCCAGGCCAGCATCCCTTCCCTTTCCTACAAGACCTTGGGACTTCACCAAGAAGTCCCTTCTTCCCTGCCCCTCACCTTTTCAGTTTCCTTTCATGTGCCCTTTCCCCCTTTGGGATGCAAGCTACTTGAAGGCAGGGGCTAGCTTTTTTTTGTTTTTATTTAAAATCCCAACACTTAGCACAGTGTCTAGCATATAGTAAGCACTTAATAAATGCTTTTCAGTGACTCTAGCACATACTCCATTTACATTTCCTTCCTACTTCACATATGTGTGTATATATGTGTATATGTGTGTGTATTTTTAAAATTTTCAAAGCTCATTATTTCATTTGATCCTCACAAAGAGCTTTCTAAGTACTACAGGTACAGAGTTGTGAAAACTTTCTGAAAGAGGTGTAAATTACTTGCCCAGCATCACCCAGAAAGTAATCATCTATAGTAGGAGCTGAACCCAACTCTTACTGACTCCAAGGTGAGTGGTCTTGCCATTGTGCTACACCAAGCTCCCTTCATTTGTGGTTTCAGTTTTTGTTCACTTGAATCACACTGGACTGTAACATGTGAATTTAAATCAATGCTTACTTCATACTTTGCCACTTGACATCTATGAAAAGTCAGTGATTCAAATGATATGTCATGAATAGCTTAATTTTTTTAAGGTCAACAACAACCAACAACTAAAGAATAACAAACCAGTTATATGGGACATATATGGACATATATGGGACATATATGGGACAGCTAGATGGAGAGTGTACCAAGGTCTGAAGTAAGGAAGACCTGAGTTCAAATTTGACCTCAGATACTTACTGGCTGTGTGACTGTGGGCAAGTCACTTAACTCTGTTTGCCTCAGTTTCCTCACCTGTAAAATGCTGCTGGAAAAAATGGCAAAACACTCTAATATCTTGCCAAGAAAACCCCAAGTGGGGTCAGAAGAGTTGGACATGACTGAAATGATTGAACAACATTCCTCTTCTGTAGAATAAGGAGGTTGAACTAAAGGGACTTCTAGATTCCTTCTGGCTCTAAAACTATTGTCCATGGCCCTATAAGTGCCTCTTGTGTGATGAATGAGTCTGAGGTCCCATATCTGAGCAATCAGGATCTTGTGACTTAGTTTTAAAGTGTCAGTGAAGCTCTCAAAGTGTAGTCTTAGAAATAATAAGGGGTAAAAAGTGATTTTTGCTCAGTCCAGCAGAGGGAGCCTTTGAGATAACTAAAAGAAATATTGACAAATACTAATGTCTCCTGGGGCAGTCTGGTGGCTACTATTCTCAATGTGATTGAGTTTTTTTAAGTCACAACTAACAGTAATGCTTCACTAGTCTTGAAACAATTTACAAATTTTTGGCATATGTTAGCCTTCACAGAAATCACATTAGAGATTAGAGAAAGCGGGGCGGCTAGGTGACGCAGTGAGTAGAGTGTCGGCCCTGGAGTCAGAAGGACCTGAGTTTGGATCCGGCCTCAGACACTTAAGGCACACACAAACAAAAACCTAGACGTGTGACCTTGGGCAAGTTACTTAACCCCAATTGCCCTCCAAAAAGCAAAAAAGAGAGAGAGAGAGAGAGAGAGAGAGAGAGAGAGATTAGAGAAATCATTCCTTTCATCTTGAGGAAGAACAAATGTTACAATTGAACCTGTCTTGACAAGTTCACAGTAGAAAATCTGTTAAAAGAGAATCTGATCAATTCCTGACTTATCGAACTGACAATCTCATGTCTCAAACAAAAAAAAGAGAGAATAGGAAGAAAACTAATAGTGGAATTAATCTTGATCAATGACTATGGAAGTCAACCTGTAGAAGTAAGAGAACCCTGGGGAGAAATCAGTTTATAAATTAGAAATTTATAAATTATTTATAAATAAAATATGTATAAATATATAATACATGTCATTATATTATTATATATAACACATTATATAAATTTATAAAACATTTATAAATTGTAAATTAGAGTTTATAAAAACTGTAGAATGTTAGATAGAGTCAGATATGTATCTTAGATTTTATGAAACTAGGATAATTTGCATGTCCAGAGACTTTAGAAAAGATCTTAAAGCTCTGAAAATACAACTACAAATGATTTTAGTGGTGAAGTAAAAAAGTATTTATTAAGTACCTACTATATGCCAGCACCTACTTTTTGCAAACCCTTATTATGCTAAGTGCTTTACAAATATGATCGAATTTGATCCTCCTGACAATCCCCCATTAGGTAGATGCTATTATTATCCTAAATTTTTGGTTGAGGAAATCAAGGCTACCTTAGAAATAGTTTATTTCCTCATCAGAAGAAACTTGATGGCCATTTGTCCGTAACATTGCAGGCATGATTCCTAATTTAGGTCTGGACTGATACAGGCTGATAATCACTAAGGTCCCCTCCAATACTATTATGTTCTCTATAAGTCACTGGGAAACTCCACCATTCTAACACTGAGGAAATCTCATTGTTCCCAATCCCATTCTCTTCCCTATGACTGCTACAAATTCTAGAGCTCCAAAAAACAGTAATATTTCGATTTCCTGATTTGTTTCATATAAAATGCCTGATCAATAATAACAGTTTGTATAGCATATCTGTACATTAATTTCATATAAGGAAAGCAATGGATGTTGCCAGTGACTAGTTGGAAATACAAAGAAGTTAACTAGGATGAAGGGTCAGAGTAAGTGAGGAATCTCCCTTATTTAGGGGTGCTAAGATGCTGTTGTGGGAAGACCTTATGGTAATGATTTGGTTAATAACTTGCATATTATATAAACTCCTAAAATAGCAGAGATGCAACTAGGTGAACTGGAACCAATTCATCCCAAGGCAAAAATGCAAGCCCTTTCTTGTAGCCACAACTAACAATAGTGTCTCAGAATTTGGGAGTTTCAAGAAAATTTCCAACTTCCAAAGTACAGAGAAGGGGACAGAGCAAGAAAGTATGGACCAAGAGAAAGTCATGCCCCTGGAGCCACCTAACAACTTGGTCTAAAAAGATTCAACATCTCTTTTACCTTTTGGAGTGGGGAGAATAAAAAGAGGAAGCACCCAGCAAACTTTGAAAGTCTGAAAGCTTGAGGTAGTACTGAGGTCCCATGTCTCCCCTCTAGGCTTTAGGATGGCAGAGAATTAGACCAAGAGTGACCACAATTTACACCTCTATATCTCTCTATTTTTATATCTATCACCTGTCTAGCGTCTCTCTATCACCTACCTATCATCTCTCTAACTTTCTCTATTACCTATAATTTCTATATCTATTATCTATTTGTCTATCTACTTATCTATCCATCTATCTACTTACCTACCTATCATCTATCTATCTATCTATCTATCTATCTATCTATCTATCTATCATCTATCTATCATCTGTCTGTCTATTTATCTATCTATCTATCAATCATCTATCTATCATCTATCTGTCTATCTATCTATCTATCTATCTATCTATCTATCTATCTATCTATCTTGTGAGTAGCTAAGTGGCACAGTAGATTAGGTGTTGTACTTGGAGTCAGTAAGACCTGAGTTCAAATCTGGTCTCAGACACTCACTAGTTGTGTAACTCTGGGCAATCCACTTAAGCTCTCCATGCCTCAGTTTCCCCATCTGTAAGAGGAGGATAAGAATAGTTACCTTACAGGGTTGCTGTGATAATAAAATGAGATAATATTTGTAAAGCACATTACAAACTTTAAAGCACTGTATAGCTAACATGCATGTGTGTATATAAGATATATATAAACGTGTATGTTTATATAGCATATGCATGCAGATAGCTAGCTAGATATAGTCTAGCACTTTATAGAACATCTCTATCCTTCTTATTCTTCCTTGGTTTTTAACTCACCATCACATGGACTCTTCTAACTTTAGGAAGATTCAAGTTACATCCCTAAGTAGAAGACTTTCAGCATAACACTCCAGTCAGGAAATATTCTCAAAGAGAATTCTTTGATCCCTATAATTTGTAAATATAATACTTTCCTCTCTAGGAATTGACTATTTTTAATTCCAATTTCTTAATTTGGCTATTTTTCAGTCCGAATTTGGAGCTTCTTACATATTTTCTACTAGCATGAATGGAGGAACTACTTGGATCATAATGTTCCCTGCAAACCTTTTCTTTTCATAGTCTGTTCCTTACGGTTCACTCTTTAAAATAGATCAGTACAGGTGACTCGTTCTGTGCATTTTCACACATTCAGCATCAGATCACTCAGGGAACTAAGCTGCTTCGATACAATTTCTCTCATGTCACAACTGGAATAAGGTCATTGGAAGTGGAGGCAGTATCCTAGCTTAAAAATGCAGTACCTGAGTAACAGCAAGGGTAAGAAGGGTAGTTGCCCAGTGATAGGTTTGGGGTGGAAGGTGGATAATCATAGCAAACCTCCTGAATTACACGTTTTTCCACTGCCATCCTCATTGCTATTGATTCTGAAAAGGACTCACTCCTTTTTTTCGGACTTTTAACTCAATTAAATAAGTATGTATTAAGTACCATTATGATAATGTATCTAGCATTCTTAGGCATTACAGCAAGGGTGGGCTGGTAAACATTTAACAACTGGCTCTCTGAAAACATGTAACATACTTTTAAGTTTAATCTGCATTAACAATTTCTCCATCACTTTCTTAGGTCTAGACCAGACCTATACAACTTTGGGGCCAAAATTAAAATAGGTCAAACTTCTTCAGGCTACAAATAGACTGAAGATGGTTGGTTGCCCCAGGTCACATGACAAACAGGAGCATGTGCAGAGGCAACCCTATTTTTTTCTCCGGCCACCCAAAATCCTTTGGCAGGCTGCAGGTGGTTGTATTTTGTACATGTCTGGTCTAGACAATCAACAAAACGATAAACCAGGGGTAGCTACATGGTGCAATGGAGAGAGTACCAACCCTGGAATCAGGAGGACCAGAGTTCAAATCCAGTCTCAGATACCTTGTCAACTAGCTGTGTGATCCTGGGCAAGTCATTTAACCCTGATTGCCTTGCCAAAAAACAAAACAAACAAACAAAACCAATAAACCAAGCCTTGATTTGTAGCATTTGGCAGTTTCAGAGGTACAAATGCTCACACTGAAAATTAGCAATAGCCTCATAAGCCCATTGCTGGCACCTGGCTGCAATGGAGATAAAATGACAAAAAGAAAAACATTGACTGCCCTTAATTAGCTTACACTCTACTGGGGAAGACATATTTTATCTTCATATAACTAAGCTATTTAGGGTCAGGAATTAAGGTTGGCAGTAAGAGGCAGTCTTTGGAGGCTACAACGATGGATATGCCATTAACATCTAATCTATGACTACCCTGATTCCTCTCAGAATGTTTGTAATATATAATTTGGTAATTACAAGTGTTAGCCTTCCTTTGTGAATATAAACAAAATGTCATTGCCTGTTTAAAAAAGTATATAAGTATATATTATACATATATAAACATTAGTAATCACCTGCCAATGTATCATGTAGATGCAATACCACATGTATAAAGTGCTGAACAAGAGGCCCTTTACAAAAATTAATATTTCCACTGCTTCTAGAACATGCTTTACAATCCAAAGTCCAGATGGTAAAGAATTAAATCTGAAATTCAGGCCATAAGCAAAATTTGGCATCTTCTTTGTTTTACCATCTTGCCCCTTATGAGCTCATGACCCTCTAAGCAGAGGAGTGAACCCCCAAGCTGTGACACTCAGATCCCAGGCAAAGAAATAAGAAGAAGCCCCCATCTCTTTGAGAATGGACCCAAAGTCAACCGTGCAGTGAGTTGGCATTTTTTATTTCCATGGGTCTCGTCCAAACTTATATATTATTCTCAAAAATGTGGTATGAGCAGAAATAGATTTCTGGGAGATGGCTCTCACATGACCAATAGAAATCGAAGAGGGAAACCATTAAGTGGATGCTTAGAAGTAAAAGCTAGAGTTGGGGTCAAGAATCTATTTTCTTCCTACCAAGATTTTCGAGCAATTTTTATTCTGAAAGTTGTTTTTGCTAAAGGATATTCAGCTTTCCTTAGTAGGAACAAACCATTAAGCCTATAACTAACTTATAAAAGAGTGGGGGTACCTTTAGAACTTAGGCTAAATATCCTATAATAAAATTATATTTGTGTTCACCCTTGTATGAACTCTTATTCTATCTCCAAGAAGGTGGACCTTTTAGATTAACATTCTCTCTTCATGGTCAAATATCCTTAGTCCACTCCAGGAATTTTCCTTGAAAAGTGCTAGGGAAGTGTCCCTGCAAATCATTTTCAAATAAAAGAATAAGGAAAGGAGCCTTGTTGGCCAGAACTTGATACTAAGCAAGAGTTAATAGAAATACAGTTTGGAACAACTGATGTGTTCACATCATTTATCAGAGCAAACCAGAGAAAGGGTGCTCGGTATGTGTCTGTAATTATAGCATCAGGGCAAGGCCAAGATAGGCTACTAGGCATTTAATAGCAAATCGCACTTGAATATCATTGACAAACATTCAGAAAATAAAGAAAGGTGGGAATAGGAGTTGGGGGATAAAGTCTACCTCTTCCCCATATAAGACTGGCAGTGTTTCCTTTTCTCAGCTTTGTACAGCAAGAGGAAGAAATGTCAAATAACAGGACCAAGCTACTTGCAAAAGTACTTGGAGAAAGAAACTTGCTTCTGTCTGTTTAAAACAGAGTTTAGCTGTTTAACTGGCAGGAATAGCTCAAATAGTGCTCAATTTAGTGTGGACAACTTGGAATGGAAAAAGAAAAAGAAAACTTGCAAACAAGAATCTATTTTTTTCTCCCTCTTAAGGAGCAAAAAATTTATAAGACCTAGTGGGGATCCCAGAAAAGTTGATTAACTATTGTTTTGAATCTGTGTGTGTTGCAATAAATGTTTGCTTTTCTTTACCTTTTCATGAGTCTTTTTAAATGGGATGAATCTTTCCCCTAATAAAATTAGACTCAATTAAAGATAAATGCAGCTTTTCATTACTGGGGTTTTCCCTAAAGTATCTGCTTGGAATTGGAGGCTTACTTAAGTATGGTGTTTTTTTTTTCTTTTTCCTCTTGATCTGGTCAACCAGGAAGGAGATGGGAAAGAGAAATAAGAAACCAGGGAGAAAGACCCTTGTACTTTCAAAATTTGTCACTCTGAGAAAAAGAAAAAGTTATAATCTCTTAAGAAAAATACTAATTTGATTAGGTTTTAGTGGGTACAAAGTTGAGCTTTGATTTTGCTATGTTATATATTGAATTTCACAGCAATGCTTATCTGTATGCATTTCACTATAGACTGCTAAACTGGTAATCGAAGCTTTTCAAGATGTTTTCAACTATCCTATATTTTTCAAAAAGGTATTCTGGGCATGTGTGTGTATGTGCATTCATCTGTCTATCTGTCTCTCTATGTCTCTATTTCTCTCTCTGCCTCTGTCTCATTCTCTCTCTCTCTTTGTGCATCTGTTTTTCTCTGACTCTCATTCTGTCTCTCTGTTTTTGTCTCTCTCCTTCCCTCCCTCTCTTTCCTTCTCTCCTCCTCCCTTTCTCTCCCTTTCCTTCCCCTCCTCCTTCTCTCCCTTCCCTTTCTCCACCCCCACTAATTTCGTATCATAATGCATGAGACTTACTTATATTCAAGATCAAGGACAAATAGTGCATCTAATGCACAGGAAGTTTCATGTTTCAAGCCTATGGGGCCGGACAACAGTGGAAAGAGATGAAAGTAAAGCATCATATCAGACATCCTGACTTGGCTGCTTACCACCTGTGTGACCTTAAACCAGTTCACCTCTTTTGGGCCTTTCTTCATCTTTCAACTAAGGAGCTTGAACTACAGAATCGGGCAGCGTGGTATGGAGTGGCCAAATGCTAAACTTAAAGTCAGGAAGGCATGGGTGTAAATTCCAGCAATGACACTTAATTCCTGTACAACCTTGGATGGTTAATAATAATAGTTAACATAATAATATAGCAGCTACGTGGCTCAGTGGACAGAGTGCCAGGCCTGGAATCAGGCAGACCTGAGATCAAATCCAACCTCAGACACTTACTGTGTGACCCTGGGCAATTCACTTAACCCTGCTTATGTCAGTTTCCTCATCTGTAAAATGAGTTGGAGAAGGAAACAGTAAACCGTTCCAGTATCTTTGCCAAGAAAATCCCATTTGGGATCACACATTCGGCAGGACTGAAATGACTGAACATTTATACAGAACTTTAAGGTTTGCATATAGCTTTACATAGGACACAACTTTCTCTGGGACTTGTATTCTTTTTTTTTTTTTTTGGAGGGGGAAGACAAAGCAATTGGGGTTAAGTGAATCTCCCGAGGTCACACAGCTAGTAAATGTAAAGTGGCTGAGGTCGGATTTGAACTCATGTCCTCCTGCCTCCAGGGTCGGTGCTCTATTCACTGCATCACCTAGCTGCTCAGAGTCTTGCATTCCTTACCTACAAAATGAGGGGTTCAAGCAAGATGATCTATGCTTCCCTCCAGTTCTAAATCTATGATCCTTTACTATTACCCAGTCTGATGGCTAATAGAACCTATGAGAATATTCATACAACATTCATTGACCAATTTATTAAATATTTACTATGTGCAAGATACTGTGCCAGGAACTGTATAGTCCCCTCACTTTAATAGAAAGAAAAGAAAACTGGAAAAAATGAGTTTAACAATAAGTAATTTCTGAGCATTTAAGATAATAATTTGCCAGAACTTTCAGCTCTTTAAATCTACTGATTCCATAATTCCAAGTTATTAAACAAAATACTTGCATCAGCAAAGGGCTAGGTTTGGGTTGCTTTTTTAGAAAAAGCAAACCCAGTTCTTAACAAATACACACAAAACCCCAAACAAAAACTTGCTGAGCTGTTTCCTATTTGTGCTTTGCCAACAGCAAAGGTGGAATGATTTGCTTAGGCTGTGAAAAGAAAGATGAGTGAACACAATGGCTGACACTGGATCTGTCAGAGATGCCCTCAGGTCATGGGGATTATATTCTAGCGTTTAACCACAAAGTCAGTAGGTGATTCTTTTACCCCAGTCATTGCCCAGTTCAGCCTATACATTATCAGCAAGAATTAGAAATTATACACAACCACACAAAAGGGACTGCACAGTGGTTCTCCCATGGCATTCCTCCACAAAATTGCCATGCCCACTCTTTGTCTTGGCATGGAGATGAAGCTGGGTTTTCAAAGGCAATGCCAAGGGAACACACTTTGGCAAGTTACACCAAGCTAGAAGAGCTTTGAATATAGGCATATTTCTGCTGTCCAAGAACCAGCCTAGATAATTGTGATGAGGCTTAGCACCAAAAGGTCAACCATTAGGTGATGAATGTGATTGGTCCCAGCAACTCCAGGGAGGGAGGGGAGGTGCAATCTGCATCAGTGGAGGGAGTATCCATATTGATGAAATGAGAGCTCATTCCAAGTAGCAAAGAATCTCGTGCCTTTAATGCTGGATATCAAAGAGGTTATTGCCACTACTTGGCATTTATATGGTGAATAAAATATAATTTATGGACTCAGGCTTAAAAGAAAATGGTCCTAGACACCACTGAGTAACTAATGCAGTAGGAGAATAAGCCATGCTCTGATTTTCAATACTTCAGTCAGCTCTCATATGGAATTTATAAAGCAGATTATTCAAAAGCACTCCACATGACAAGTTACATGGAACAAAATTTATTCAGCTCAATGGCAAACAAGGCTCAGATGAAACTATAAAATTTTATAAATCAGAATAGACAAATTCTTGAGGTAGCTTGAGGCTATAAATGTAAATGAGATTAAATTGAAAAAGAACAATGCAGAGACAACTTTAAAAAAAAGCAATTCTTTTTCCTTTCTGCCCTCATATCAAATATACGTACCTGTGTCTATGTTTATATGTGAATGTGTCTGAGAGCATTTCTAGTCACCTACATGTAGACATACATGTGAATGGCTAGTTGAAGGCTTTATTCATTTCTGTATTGGTTTCTGAGCTCCTGGGAGTCCTTCTGCATCATCTGCATTTCTGCAGGGTGAAATAAAGGTTTTACTACCCATTTGCATTGCTATCTTGAGTGCCTGTAGAGGAGTTGGGACCCTGTAACCTACTTTAGGGAAAACCTGGATATGAACCAGTTATATTTATATATGACAATGAAAATTGCTCCTGGACTAACTCTAGATGAGGTCAATGAACCGAAGAGAGAAAATCGAATTAGTCCCTAGGACTTGGGTTATGTGACCTCAGAATATTGATAACCCTGAAGCTCAGGCATTTATTAAGCTTGCATTTGCTTGTCTATGTTCTCACCAATAGAATGTAATACACTTGAGGGCAAGAACAGTTTCACTTTTGTCTTTGAATTCCTAGTGGGTAGGTTTATTCCTTTCACACAGTAGGTATTTAATAAAGAATGGAATAAGCATTTATTTAGTAGCTACTGTGAGACACCGCTAAAAGGGCTACAAATATTATCTCTATGTTCTATTCTACTATCTACATTCTATTCTATAAATAATATCTTATTTGATCTTCACAACAAGCTTTCAAGGTACATTCTGTTATTACCTCCATTTTAGAGTTGAAGAAGCTGAGGCAAACAGAGGTTAAATGTCTTGCCCAGTTAGTATGTGTCTGAGATCAGATTTGAACTCAAGCCTTCCTGACTTCAGGTCCAGTGCTCTAACCATTATAGGACCACCGTATGACTTCATTGAAAATGTTTGTTGAGACTTGAATGAATGAATGGATGAATGATTTATTTTTGGTAATCTGGTTTCCTGAGAGATAGAACATTAAAAAAAAAGATTAGAAGAAGGGAGAAAGGCAGCTAAAAGCATACAGGCACATTCAAAGTAGCAAAAAAGAACAGTTAAAAAAAACCCAGCAAACAAAACACCAAAAAAAAAAAACCACCTCTCTAAAATCCTAATACAAGAACTCAGTGGGCTGAGAGTTACACACATCCTTAGGGAACTCTATAGTAATGGTTCTGAGGTGCCAAAAAAAGGTTAAATTCTGTTCACTGTGCTCCATTTAAGAAGCAAATCCAAATCAACTATGTTATACATTATGGAAAGACTTTCATCACAAATAGTTGAAATAAAATTAAATTTTGATGCTAAAAGTGGTAACCTGGAAGTTAAGTAGATTTAGTATCTATGAATAAATGAATTACTTGGGGATGCCAAGTAATGAGAAATTACTATATTAATCCATCATGTCTACATAATTATATTTCATTCCCTGCATCTATTATATATTATTTCTTTCATTTCCCAAGACCCTTAGATCAAACTATCTGTATCTTCTGATTAAATTTCTTTAGTTCAATTCAACAAAGATTTATCTAGCACTTACTCTATACAATGCACTGTGCTAGGTGCTGAGAAGGCCAGGATCTTGTGCCTGCCCTCAAGAAATATCCAATCTAATAGAGCTCATTATACGTATTGTTATTGTTCAATTTTTTTTACTCATTTCTAACTCTTTGTAATCCCATTTGGGGTTTTTTCTGGCAAAAATACTGGAGTGGTTTACCATTTACTTCTCCAGCTCATTTTACAGATAAGAAAATGAGGTAAACAAGGTTAAGTGACTTGTCCAAGATCAGACAGCTAGTGAATATTTAAGTCCAGATTTGAACTCAGGAAGATAAGCCTTCCTGACTCCAGTCACTATACTCTATCCATTATATCACTTAGTTGTTCATCATTATATGAATATAAATAACTATATAAATTACATGTCAAGGAAGTAATTAACAATGTTATAAAGATGAAATTAACTACATTAATAAACAATTATTGGATGCTAATGTGGATGTCAATAGACTTATTTGTTTATACAATCATATTAGAGATTATTTATAGTAGAGCAAAGGTCAAAAATCAACATCAAATCAGATATACTAATATAAAGATGATAAGAAGTCGATGCATATAATTGCAGTAGCTTTGATCTGACCTACTCAGACTAACTTAATGCTGAAAAATCAAAAATGAAAATAAGGCAATTCCATTTACATTGATTATTACCATTGGCTACAAAAATGTAACCTGTGCCAAGAAATCACCATGACAAGGAAGCTGCCTAGAAACCACATTGGCCAGGAAACACAATCTCCTTAGCCAAGTAAATAGACATGGCAGCCAAGGGCAACACTGGTGTAACAACCAAGGTAATTTATAAAATATTATAGAAGAGGATTGCAATAGAAAAAAAAAAGCAGCATTTCCTCATAAAACAGCAAAAGGCATAGAAGTGAAAATAGACTGCAGCAGACTTAACAAATGACCTAAGTGAACCATGTCATCTCAAGGACATTTGAAACTGAAACTAATAAGAGGACAACAAACGTACATAAAATGCCACAGATTTGTTGTCATTTCTATAATTATCTTTTTTTTTTTATCACCAGTGACTGGAACCACCATACCACACATGGATGCTGAGGCTGACATCTTGGATTTGCTACAAAAGGAAGCAGAAGTGGCACATAAGAAGATGAAATCAGAAGTGGCAGGGGTATAAAAGTAACAAAGAAGGGATGACAGAAGGGAAAATGCATTTATATTGTTCCTACTTTGTGATAAGGCAGGCACTGTGATAAGTCTTTTGCAAATTATCTTACTTGAACCTCACAACAACTCTGCAGGGTAAAGTGTTGTGATCATACCCATTTTACAGTTGAGGAAACTGAGGTAAACAGAAGTTAAAGTGACTTGAGTGGGGTCATACAGCTAGCAGGTATCTGTGACTCGGTTTGAACTTGGGTCTCCCTGACTCCACATCCAGCACTCTATCCACTGCACTACCTAGCCACCTCTAGAAGCCTTCCTCTGGTAAAGATTGAGGATATAGATTGCAATGCTGCTGTGGACAATGAAGCACCAGTAACCATTATGTCCCAAGCACTTTATGAAAGACCTTTGATAAAAATATCTTTAGAACCTCTTCGATGAATTCACCCTAGTGGGCCGACTGACAAAAACCACCTATATTTGGGTTACATGGACATTACCAAGAAATTTTCCATGGAAGTGACTAGTGTCAACAGAGCAGCTCTGGTGTCCAAATCTACAATCTATCAATGAAGTATCAGCACTCATTGTAACTATGTCTAGTCTTGTCAAGATATTATCAGAACACTGAAAACTGGAGCCTGATGTCTTCATGCTTTGATCCTGGAGGAATATGAGGGAAGACTAATGAAGGTGTTTGGTTGGCTAGAGAAACATGGCCCTATGCTTTCCCATTGACAAGTTTTGCTTGAGCCTCTGCTGAATATGTGGTTCACATAGTATCATAACAAGATGTGAGCATCTATCTAGAGAAATTTATGATTTGAATGTAATCAAAGAACCTTCAAAATCTAAAGGCTTGCTGGAATTTAGTGGTTATTGTTGTCAAATTGTTACAAACATGCTGCCCTTGCTAAATCACAAGCTGTTCCTATGGGTATGACTTTCCCTTGGTAAGTGTCTTCCTTTCTGCCCCTCTGCTCAAGGCTAATTATTAGAGTTCTGTCCTCAGTCTCATTTCCTCAATGTCTGTCTCCTCCTATAGTCTCAACTTATACTCACTTGAATCTCAAGTCAGTCCACTTTGATCTGTCATTCATTCTCCTCACTCTCAAATCTCCAAGCACACTTCTCATTTCTCCTCATTAGGTTTCTGCCATCCTTCAAGGCGAGGGAAGAGCAAATTGTCTCTTTTTTAGGGCACACATGAACAGGTTCTGAAAACTTCTGGGCCTGCGGAAAATTTGAGCGTGGAGTCTACTCCCTCTCCACTAAGGCCCCCCATCTGTTCTAGATCCACAGGTAAAATCTGCACTGGTTTCGGTCCTAGAGAAGCCCGACTCTAACGAACAAGGTTAGGCTCTCTTTTCTCTCACTCTCCAACTGATCATAACACCACTCCAGCACCCCAAGGATAATTTATTTAAACCTCAGGCTTTGATCCATATATTACATTCTTTTCCAAAGTAGGGAGTAGAAAGGTACTCGGTGTACAATATTATTCAAGTATGGGAAAGGTATTTATTTTCTAAACACAAAAGAAATGCTAACACAAAATATTCATAAGCATGAATTGGCTGAAAGACTTAAAATAGAACTCAGTAATTTAATTTATAACTATGGTTATACTCTCCCAGAAGTTTGAGACTTAAACTTCATCAGAACAGAAAGCATTTTGGGGGACTGTTGAATAGTAACATTTTAGCTTGGTTTTATATGCCCATGTCTACCGTGAGCACCTCTTATAAGAGACCATCTTCTATGCAGAAACTTGTTCTACCACTATTCAATTCCACCCATTGGACTCTCCAAGAACCTCCCAGCCCCACCAAGTCACAAAGTTACCTCCAAGCCTGGATATCCAACTTGAGGTCATTATTCAGTTACCTATACTCAAGAAAGAACTATAAAGAAAAGAGGCAACTAAGTTTCTGATATCCAGTCTCAGGTTCACCTAAGCAATGGTGCTATGTGATCCCTACTGGGAAGGGAAAAACCATGAATTTGAAATAAATTTTTAAATTTAAGATGTGTCATTTTAAAAACATATATTTTTTGAAATGATTCAAAGTTGAAAAAAACCATTAAAGGGTTAAAGAAAGTATATGGGGGGGGGGGCTGAGTAATTTTTTTTAGGCCAAAAAGTTTGGGAACCCCTATGACAAAGGAATGGTTTGATCAGAACGAAGCATTAGGGGAAGTGAAATAATCAGGGACAGGGCCATGAAGATTGAATAGGACAGGAAGAAATAGAAGCAAGGAGATTAGTTGGAAGGATTTTTTTAAGTAACATAAGTAATGAGGGACTCAATGAGGGAAGTGGCAATATAAATAGGAAGGAAGGTATAGACCTTAAGTATTTTGGGGATATTAACAACATTTAGCAACAGAATGGAGGAGGGAAGGTTAGAGAGAGAAGAAACTAAAGTTTCAACAGAAATAGAGAAGCTAGGTTTGGGAGTGCACATTTTGGAGTGAAGATAAAGTTTTTGTATATGTAAAGTGATGGGTACCAGCAAGATATTCAAGCAAAGATACCTAGGTAAGAAATGCAGGACTGGAGCTCTGGATCTTAAGGGATGAGGCTGGAGCTGTAGATTAAGGAGTCATCTGGGCTTGGATAAGATGACAAGGGAGAGGGTCTAGAAAAAGAAGGCAAGAGCACAAAGAACAGTCTTAGAGGACATGCACTTTTAAGCAATCAGAGGAATAAGAGGAACACTTCCGTTTATGATGACTCCATTGCCCTGAAACCAACATCATAAGTGAATAAGTGAATAGATAGAGAGATAAATGAATAAATAAGTAAATAAATAAACAAATAGATGAATGAATGAATGATTTTTCAGCATCTGCCTCTGTATAAGGACATGGTTGACAAATGCATTACTTCGGGTAAATGGACATTAATAGAGTCAGCTCAGGAGCCAGATATTTACTAAACTGGTATTCTAGAAAGAAAAGTAACAAGGCTATGGAATCAGAATAAACCATAAACCCTCAGGCACACTTTAGGTATGATCAGCACTTATGCAAAGTTGTTTCCTGACTCCCTCATTTACTGAGCAAAGAAAGATGACTCAGAATTTAGCTGATTATTTCTTTTATTATGAGAAAGGTTTGATGGTCTCTTGCCTCACTTCCTAACTCAGGATTCCATATCCCTGACTCTCTGATTGCTTCTATTGTAGCTTTACTAGTGATTCCTGATCTTACTTACTTAAAACTTCATCATTTTATTAATCAATTGAAATTCTTGGCACTTTTCTTCTCTCCATCCATTGGAAAATTTCATTTGTTTCCAAGGTTTCTTTTCATTCATTTGATATCTGATCACATGCAAACTCTAAGAACTGGGACATTATCTTGGATACTTTGTAAGTGTTTGCCTTTCCATGGATACTTTATAAATACTAAAAGGCTAAGGATAGTGGACAGTCGATAGAATACCAGGCTTGGAGTCAGGAAGACTCATCTTAATTTTGAATCTGACCTCAGAAACTTACTAGCTGTGTGAACCTGTCACTTTTTCTCAGTTTCTGTATCTGTAAAATGAGCTGGAGAAAGAAGTGACAAACCACTCCAGTATCTCTGCCAAGAAAATACCAAATAGGATCATAAAGAGTTGGAAACAACTGACTCAACAACAAAAAGGCTAAAGAAAGGAAGAAACATTCAAGATTAGATGTTTGGTAATGAGAAGATATACTTGATGCATTCATAAATATGTTGAGTTTTTAAAAAATATTTCTTGGGGTGGCTAGGTGGTGCAGTGAATAGATCACTGGCCCTGAAGTCAGGAGGACCTGAGTTCAAATCCGGCCTCAGACACTTGACATACTTATTAGCCATGTGAATTTGGGCAAGTCATTTAACCCCAACTGCCCTCTAAAAAAATAATTTTCTTTATTTTTGCTTTTTTTTGGGGGTGGGGGAGGAAGGGAAGGAAGGGAAGGTAGGGCAGTTGGGATAAGTGACTTGCCCAAGGTCACCTGGCTAGTTTGTGTGTGTGTGTGTGTGTGTGTGTGTGTGTGTTGTGTGTGTGTGTGTATGTGTGTCTGTGTTTCTGTCTGTGTGTTAAGTGTCTGAGTCCAAATTTGAACTCAGGTCCTTCTGACTCCAGGACCAGTGCTCTATTCACTGTACCGCCTAGCTGCCCCCAAATATTTCATTTTCAATAACTTTGTAGCAAGGTTATTGGGGTCTACTATACTCACTTATAGGTCATCCTGTGCTTACAAATTACAAGTCTTCTGCTTAATTTGTTCTTATATTTAATTTCAGTATTCTGAGTGTTCAAAAGTTATATTTGGATATTCAGTAATTACTGAAATTTCAACATCTCTCAATCAATTAAGCTTAGAACTCCCAGCCCAGTTAATCAAATGCTATTTATTTTAAAACTGGAAAAACTTCCATTCCCAATAGTTGCTCATATCCCTCTATATTAAAACCTTCTAAAATCCTAGAATTAAGTAAATATTAAAGTTACTGAAAATGCAATTTATTAAAAATGAAATCAATAGCAAAGATATAGAAAAGTATTTTCCATTATTTATCTGTGAGAACTATCACACTCGGAGTCACTACCAATCATCAGTATAACTGCAGATGGTTTCTCTTCACTCTTGAAAGCAAAATCCTACATCACCCAGTTTAGTTATTTAAGACACCAAATAAAGTCTCTTTGCAAGAAATCTTCTTCATTCTCATCACAAAATGATTACCATCGTTTCATAAAGTAAGGCAATCCTTCCATCTTCTTTCCTTCTATCTTCCTGAGCTTATCTCTAGCCAACCATGACAGGAAAACAACCTTTTCTTTCTCTCCAGATATCACTCTAAATAGTCTCTTTCCAGACTTCCTCCTTACAAAATTCCCTTTATAAAGCTTCTTCATAAAAGAGCAGTTAAGAATTCTCCCAAGAAAGTTTTTATTCCTTTTCTTTCTCCTCCACAGATATTTATAGGGCCTCATAGACCAAGGATAAACTCATATTTAACCTAACTCCATAGTGATGACAATTTAAATTATTATTCTCCAAGTTCTTTCTACCTCTCAAAGAGACAGTAAGAATGGCTGTGGTATCTATGAGAGAGTCAACCAGAACAAGGGTTATACTTTATTGGATCAGTGATCTCTTCAGTGTAGGTATATTCTCCAACTATGCAGATTAGAACCCATTCATGCCTTCTCATCCTGAATTACTTTTGGGCCTATAAAAGCAGCTGACCCTACTCTCTGGAGCTTTCAGCTCTCAGTTCTTGGGGCTGCTTTTTTAACCTTCCCCCTTGTAACATATTCCAAAGTGCAGCAAAGGAAGGAAGATTTCTCTCTCTCATCCCCATCAGGAGTTGCAATAGTGACTTACAGCAGACATATGAGGGCTTGCTTATGGACTGAGAAAGAAGCACCAGGATACTTCCTCAAGGCCAAGCTTAGAAAGGAAGGAAAAGTTGAATTTCCTAGGCAGTATAATGTCATAATCTGGACTTCTAGCAAAAAAGA
This sequence comes from Gymnobelideus leadbeateri, assembly GCA_011680675.1. Taxonomy (NCBI): domain Eukaryota; kingdom Metazoa; phylum Chordata; class Mammalia; order Diprotodontia; family Petauridae; genus Gymnobelideus; species Gymnobelideus leadbeateri. The sequence continues at coordinate 293,154 of WOXC01012080.1, read as the reverse complement.
AAGCATTCCTGTTTATCACTAGCTTCAAGAGGTGCCTTGTGAATTTATTTGTTCTTAATTTGCATTCTGGGCAATGAGATTTTCTTATCCTTCCTACTACATGGAGAAGGAAGAAGAAATCTGTAAGGATCCTGTACTTTATCCTACTTGGAGAGCAAAGCCAGAGTTTACTCAGATGATGCAAATCCAATTCATTTGTTCATCAAATCCCAAAGCATGTTTATCTTTTGAGGGGATCTAAACCACAGGATGATGCAATTTCCTCTACTAAATGTCTACTCTGATTCTTTATCGTGGCATGAAATGACTCTATGCTTCCCAAGGCTAGATACTACAGGAGCTCAAGTTCTTACAGGTCTCCCATGCCTGAAATTCTCTCCCTCCTCATCTCCACAGTCTCCACATCTGGCATCCCTGGCTTCCTCCAAGTTGCTACTAAAATCCCATCTTCTGCAAGTACCCTGGATCCTCTGACTGAAGACCCACCTTTTACCAGGTTTACAAGTCTTTCCCCAACCCTCTTAATGCTAGTTCCTTCCCTCTTGATTATCTCCATTTTATACTGTATGTATATTGCTTATATATAGTTGTATGCAAATTGTCTTCCCCAACCTCTCGGAGCAGAGGCTAGTTGAATTTTGTTTGTGTATTTGTATTTTTTTGGCCTCTCTTTATATCCTCATTGCTAAGCACGGTGCCTGGCATACAGTAGGTACTTAATAAATTCTTGTTGACTTGACTTGACTACCAAGCTGGAAAAGCTTTAAGAAGGGACAGAGAAATGGTTGTTTGTCAGCCATCTGAGAACCAGGAGAGTTCTCTGTCAGAGATCACTACCAGAAAGCAGGGCATTAGGAAATTAATATTATGTTCATTCTTGAAGATAAGTTACTCCAAAGATGCAGACCAGAACTTCAAAGACCTGCTTCAGTGGAAATGCACTCACAATGACAAAACCAGAGAATTTTGGAAGCCCTAGAGTAATTGTAAGGATAATAATAATTCCTAGAATTTATATACTACTTTAAAGCTTGGGAATTGCTTTATCCACGTTGACTCATTTAAAATAAGGAAAATTTAAGACCTACTCTGGCAATAAATACAGCAGATAGTTATGGCAAAGAAAAGAGTAGGGTAGGGCAGAGCCTGCCTGAAACAACTGTTTCAGCTCAGGCCTCTAGTTCAATTCTAACTCATCCAAGTTTCTTTTTTCAGTCATGATTTTTAATTCTTTCTCTCTCTTCTTCTATTGCTAAGCACAGTAGATAAAACTGTTCAAGGAGGAAGCCAAGCAAATGCAATGACCTAGTTCTAGTTGAAAGGCACTTAGATTTTCCTGTGGGGTTTCCAATTCCCAAGTAATATTCAAATAATTAACTAGTATTCCTTCTACCTCAAAACATTTTTGAACAATAATTTAAGCAATGGCTTTAATAAACTATACATTCTCCTCATTTTTTCAATATTCGAAAATCCCCCACAATTAAAAGTTAGACAAGAGGAGCCAAGATGGCGGAGTAGAAACAGCTCATCCAAGCCACTCTGCCCCCAGATTCTCCCCAAACTATGTAAAAGGGGCTCTGAACAACTTCTGGAGCCCCAGCACCCACAGAACGACACAGAGAAGCTAACCTCCCGCTGAGGACAGCCCAGCAGCCCTGCAGGAAGGACCAGCTAAGCAGTCTGGGAGCCGGCAGCTTGCAACGCGCAGAGCGCAGGAAGCAGAGCCCAGCGGAGCCCAGGTCCGCGTGAGCCAGGGTTTTAGCCCCAGGGCGACAGGGCCAGCAGCCGGCTGGAGGAACCCCAGAACACCAGCAGCTGTGGCGACTCCAGAATTATCAACATAGACATGCCTAGGACAAAGTAAGAGGTTAGTGTCCTATGGACTTTGGGACTTGTATTTGGGGGAATGCGTCGGCTTCCTCCCCTGGGGGCTAGAAGCCACTGAGGAGACACGCCATTTTGTAGTTTTCAGAGGCAGCTCCAGCTCTTGGCCTGCAATTAATTGTAGGGAGATCCAGCGATCAGTCTTGGGGGGTAATCGCTCTTGCTTTAACCTCCCTGGATCTGGATTGTGATCTAGGGTGGAAGTTGTGGGTGGGTTTACAGCTTGCCAGAAACGGAAGTTGCCCCCCACACGTTCGGGACGAAAATTCCTCTATCTGGCCTTAAAGCCATAGTGTGGCAACAAGCCCAAAAGTCAAGCAATTAAGTGGCAACATGCCAAGGCAAAGGAAACAGAAAAATGCAACCCTAGACTCCTATTTTGGGGGCATAGAGCGGGAAAAGGACTGTGAGGTCAGAAGTCCTGCTCCAAAAGCCCCAGGGGAAAACATGAGCGGGTTGCAGGCCATAGAGGACCTTAAGAAGGACTTTAAAAATCAAATAAGAGAAGTGGAGGAAAAATTGGAAAGAGAAATGAGAAGGATGCAGGAAAAGTATGAAATGAGGGTCAACAGCCTGACTGAGGAAAACAACACCTTAAAAAATAGACTAACTCAAATGGCAAAGGAGGCCCAAAAGGGCAATGAGGAGAAGAATGCCTTAAAAAGTCGAATTTGCCAGATGGAAAAAGAATCTCAAAAGTTCACTGAGGAGATTCATTCCTTCAGAGTTAGACTGGAGCAAATGGAAGCTAATGACTTTATGAGAAATCAAGATGCTGTTAAGCAGATCCAAACAAATGAAAGATTAGAAGGCAATGTGAAATATCTCATGGGAAAAACCACTGACCTGGAAAATAGATCCAGGAGAGACAATTTAAAAATTATTGGACTACCTGAAAGCCATGATCAAAGAAAGAACCTAGAAATCACCCTTCAAGAAATTCTCAAGGAAAATTGCCCTGATGTTTTAGACCCAAAGGGTGAAACAGAGGTTGAAAGAATCCACAGATCACCTCCTGAAAAAGATCCCCAAAAGAAAACTCCTAGGAATATTATAGCCAGGTTCCAGAATTCCCAGATCAAGGAGAAAACACTACAAGCAGCCAGGAAGAAACAATTTCAATATTGTGGAAACACAATCATAATAGCACAGGACCTGGCAGCCTCTACACTGAGGGACTGAAGGGCATGGAATATGATATTCCACAGGGCAAAAGACCTGGGATTAAGACCAAGAATCACCCACCCAGCAAAACTGAGTATCTTGTTTCAGGGGAAAATATGGTCATTCAGTGAAATAGAGGACTTTCAAGCATTCTTGAGAAACAAACCAGAGTTGAATAGAAAATTTGACATCCAGACACAAGAAGCAAGAGATGCCTGAGAAGGTAATCAGGGAAAAAAAATCAAAAGGAACTTATCAAAGTTGAACTATTTACATTCCTATATGGAAAAACAATAACTGTGAGTGATGATATCTTTCTCACTATGAAAATAATGGAAGAAGGGTGTGTGGTCATATGAATACATATGTGAATGTGTGTGTATATGGATAGAAGGCATAGGTTGAATTTGTTGGGAAGGGAGAATACTCAAGGGATGAAATTATGAGGTGAGAGAGGAAAGTGGCAAGAGGAGATGGAGAAAGACAGGGTAGGGTAAACTATCTCATGTAGAAGAAGCAAGGGGAAGTGGTTGCAAGGGAGGGGGAGAATAGGAAGGGAAAAAAAAGGCAAATCCACATTCTCATTGAACTTGGTTCAGGGAGAGAATGACATACATACTAAATGGGATATCTCAACCTGCAGCAGAATAGGGGGAAGGGGGATGAGAGGAGGGATGATTGATTGGGGGGGGGCATCCTTGGGGAGAGGGGAGGTTGGAAGTACCCACTATAGAAGAGGGACAGGATCAAGTAGGGAATGGACCAGGTGTGGGGTGGGATGAGTGGGAGGTAATTATAAGCAGCCTTGTACAATATATCTACTATGGTAATGTTTTGCATAGCTAAACATGTACAACATATACTGAATTACTTATCTTCCCAGAGGGAATGGGTGACAAGGGAGGAAGGAAATGGATCTGAAATTCGAGGCCTTAAGATTAAATGTTTCAAATATATATAAATACTATTATTAATACTCTTTTGCTTATAATTGGGAGATAAGATGTGCAGGCATTGGGACACAAAGATTCACCTTCCTCTAATGGAAAAGTCGATGGGGGTATGGGAGAAGGTATGGGAGAGAGCAGATTGGAGGAAGCGATATCTTGTGGGACTGCTATTCTGGGAGGTTGGGTAGGGGAATAACGGGGGGAAAATGATTGTAACTCAAAATCTGGCGGAAATGAATGATGTAAAACAGAAGTTAATAAAGCATTTGTTTAAAAAAAATTTAAAAAAAATTTTAAAAAAAAGTTAGACAAGAGATCTTCAGGAGTAGTGATGCTGAATTGTAGTCCCTAGTCTTACCTGGTGATAACTTAGCATTGTCATAAAGAATGAAATCTCTGATATGTACTTCTGTTTCTTGAGCACAAAGTTTATCTCCTTTCCATTTTTTTCTGCTGAGACCTGAATAAATGTGTGTGTGTGTGTGTTTGCTTTCTTCCTCCTCTATCCCAGCACATCCCTTAGAAGATTACAGTTGGATATAATCTCTGATCTTCAAATCACAAACCCAGGATTATGATATATTGCTCTGTGTGGTAGCAAGGTTTCTATCATGGATAAAAAAGGTTTCAAGGAAGATATAATTCATCATGGCAAAACTGTTAAATACTTGAGATTTAAGATAGCTAGAAACCGTATTTGAGTATTTCTTTCAATACTAAGTCATTTTTAAAGTTATTGGTGAATACTTTTGACATTCAGTTAAACTCAGTTGGAGTATAGCATTCCTTTGTAAGAGGTATTAATTTCTCTGGTCAGTCTAGGAATCCTGTTAGGCCCTTATTTTTATTCACTATTAAAATCAATTCATGCCTCTATTCTCATTCACAAAGAGTGTTCCTACACAAAATGACAAGGCAATCACTTGCACTGCTAGAGAGATACCATCCTGTCATATCCTCCTCTTGGGAAGAAGAATATTTCAGAATATCATAACAATAATACCAAACATATTTAATTTTCATGAGAAATGCTTTAAAGAATTATGTTCCATGATGTTCTGCAATTCTCATTTCAACAGACTTCAATTTTTCTACCTGCAGGAGAAAATTCAATATAGCATTTGTCAGCTACAAATAATCTTCAACAAGAGAGAATTCACATCTAAAGATGTCTGCTGCTCTTCACTGCATTTCAAGAGACTGTGACATCCCACAAAATCCTATCCATTTGAAGTAAAACTTCAAAATGTGACAAATAGATACCCTGAAAAGACAGAGACAAACTTGCCTGATGTGCTGAAATCCTGACAGAAGTAGTTTGGAAATTGGTTTAATCTTTGCCCCTATGGAGGGAATGAGTATTTAAAAGATAAGGTTCTACCTATATAGGAATAGCCAATAGGCAAAATGATGAATTTAAGTACTCCCAGAGAAAAGTGCTTTAGGATTCAAAAACAGAGAGAAAGGGGGCGGGGGGGGGGGGAAGAGGAGGCACATCTCTTCATTAATATTAGTGAGTGTTAGCGCTTAAGACTCCACAGAGAGTGATAACGGAATAACAATTTAAGAATAAGACCATAAAGAAACTATGTGGGATCAGACAATTCTTTTGAATTCAGTTCAGCCAACAAATATTTCTAGAAGATATAGTATAAACTTAGCATACCACACAAGCCACAAAAGAAATGCTGTGGGGTGGACATTTTTGAGATCAGGAGTCGAGTCACGAACTATAGGAACTCAAGGAACCTCTGTTTTCCTTATCTGCAAAAACAGGGATTGGGAACTAGATGATTTCTAAGATTCACTCCATCTCTAAAACTTATATGACCTTGATCTGGTCTGGACACAGAAGGAGATGAGACACATTAATGAAACAATTAGAGTATACTCTGAGACAGAAAAAAAATGCTAAATATAATTGTTCTTGTTCTCTCTCTCTCTCTCTCTCTCTCTCTCTCTCTCTCTCTCTCTCTCTCTCTTCTCTTCTCTTCTCTTCCCTCTCTTCCCTTTCTCTTTCCACTCCAGCCTCCCCTCTCTCCCCATATGTGTTTGTATGTCTTGCTAGCATTTATATAGCACTTTAAGGTTTACAAAGCATTTCACATGTTATCCCATTTGATCTGATCCTCACACCATCCCTGTTAGTGGACGTGCTATTATTATCTGCATTTTCCATTTGAGGAAAATGAGACTGACAGAGATAAGTGACTTTCCCAGGGTCATACAACTAGTAGGTTTCCTAGATAGGACTTGAACTCAGGTTTTCCTGACTCCAAGTCAAAGCTCTATGCTCTATGCCAACTAGCTGCTTGTTGTTTTTCAGCTGTGTCTGACTCTTTGTGACCCCATCTGGGGTTTTCTTGGCAAAGACACTGGAGTGGTTTGCCATTTGTTTCCCCAGCTCATTTTACAAATGAGGAAACTGAAGCAAACAGGGTTAATTGATTCACCCAGGGTCACACATCTAGTAAGCGTCTGAGGCCAGATTAGAACTCAAGAAGATGAGTCTTCCTGAACCCCTGACTGGCACTCTATCCATTGTGCCACCTAACTAGCTGCTTAGCTCACCATGTTATTTGTATATATGTGTATTATATATATATATGTATGTTTATATGTATGTATGTATGTATGTATCACAAACATTAAAAGTTGCAAAGGACTTTATTTATATACATTTTCACATCTTCCCCCTAAACCTGTGAGGTAACTGCTTTTATTATCCCTATTTCAAAGATGTGGGAACTGAGTCCCAGAAGATTTAAGTGACTTGCCCAGAGTAATGTAGTTACTAAGTGTCTGAAGCAAGATTTAGGTATTCTTGACTCTAGGTCAAACATTCTGTCCATTTTGTCATATTCCTCTTATTTAGTGTCAAACTATGTAGTAGAGGGATAGCAAAACTCCTCCTGATTTCCCCTCTTCTATTAAAGGTGCCACCATTCTTCCAGTCACTGATGCTCAAATCAGTAATCTTCCTTGACTCTTCCCCTCATGCCTGAGCAATTGCCAAATCTTGTTCATTTTTCCCCTGAAAGTTCTCTCATCTGTCCCTTCTGCCCCATTCTCACCTGTGACTGGCATTAGATCTCACGGCAGAATGAGTGGTTCAAGACACCATGAGGGTAGGGGTATGGCCTACAGTGTAAACTCCTAAAGTGCAGTTGCTATGTTTATATTTGCACATAAAATGCCTAGGAAGATGCCTTGTGCATAAAATGTACTTAATACATGTTTGCTACAAGGAATTGTCTGGTGTGCCTGCTTCCATATAAAGGCATCTCCAACAGCTGGAGGTGAATATGCCAAAGTCTTCAGTTTTCATAGCTAGTTTTGGAAAATAGCTGTCCTCTCATGGCTCTTCACTCAGGTGGGGCCCCTTCTATTTGAATTGCCCCTTGGCCTCAGTCACCTGTACTAATCGCTCACCCACTTGCCTTTGCTCTCCTACCTCCAGTTAAGATGTCTGTACTAACTGCTCACAAGGCAGCTGGTGGCTCAGTGGGGGGCCTGGAATCAGGAAAATCTGAGTTCAAATCCAAACTCAGACACTTCCTAATTGTGTGGTACTGGGAAAGTCACTTAACCTCTGCTTGCCTAACAAAATGGATCCAGTGGGGAAGGAAATGGCAAACCACTCCAACCTCTTTGCCAAGAAAACCCCAAATTGGGTCACAAAGGGCTGCACACAACAAGTCTACACTATAAGCTAAATGCTCAGCTTGACCTGCCCCTAACTGGTAAAATGCCAGGGCTAATTATCCTCCTTGTACAAACCTCACCTGACAATTCAAAGGAGCCTCAAAGCTCTGCCTGTTTCCTCCATCCCCAAATTGAGATACTGATTGAGAGAAATGCTAACTAGCCTAGATCATGCCTTTATTTCCCCACACCTAGATGATAGCAATAGCCTACAAATTGTTTTCCCTGCCTCCAGTGTTATTCCTCATTCAAAATATCTTGCACATTGCCTCAAAATTCATCTAATAAAGCCCTGTCTTGCTTATGTCACTCACTGCCCCAAACCTTCAATATCTCCCTACTACCCACTGAACAAATTCTTGACACCTTAGGCCAACAGTCAATAAGAAGTCAGCCAGCTAGCATTTAAGTGTTCACTATTTACCAGGCACTGTACTAAACAGGGGAGATGAAAACACTTCTCTAGCCCAAAGGAGCTCACATTCAAATGAAGGAGACAACCAGTGTATAACAAGATGGATGGTAGGAAAAGCTCACAGGAAAGCCACTAGCAGTCAGGAAAGTCCAGGAAATGTCTTCAGCAGAAGGTGGAATTTGAGCTAAGTCTTAAAAGAAGCCAGAGCAGCTGTGAGTTAGAGGTGAGGATGGAAAGGGTTCCAGGAGGAATTGAGAGCCAGTGCTAAGGCAAAAAGGTGGGAGAGCTCCATCTTATATCTTAGGAAAGTAAATAGGCCAAGATAGTTGGATCATAAAGTGTATGTATATATATTTCCAGTGAGAACACACATACACATATATACATATACAAGTTTAAACAGATATGTATGGGCACATATATGTGTATGTATGTGTGTGTGATGGTAAGAGAATAAGAAGGTACAGAGCTTTAAATGAAATAAAAAGACTTTAAATTTAATCCTGGAGGCAAGAAAAGGCCACAGAATTTTATTGAGAAGAGAAAGAAAGGTAATGAGCATTTATACATGGCCTACTATGTGCCAGACACTTTACAAAAATTATCTTATTTGATCCCCACAACAACTCTGGTTGTGATAGGTGCTGTTATTATCCCCAACTGTAAAATGGACATAATTAAGTAAGGCAAAAAGAAGTTATTTGACTTACCCAGGGTCACATAGCTAATAAGGGTCTGAGGCCACATTTTAACTGAGGTTTTATTGATTCCATGGGGCCCCATGGCTGCCTCAGTCATGGGGTGAGATGGTCAGACCTGTACTTAATAAGAATCCCTTTGACTTCTGAGGAAAGGATAGATTTGAGTAGGAAGAGACCTAGGCCTTCGAAACCAATTGGAAGGCTGTTGCAATAGCCCAGATGAGAGGTGATGAGTCGCCCAGGAGGATGGCTGTGTGAGTAGGGAGAAGGGATCCCATCTTGAGTGAAATGTTTTGTGTCAGATTTCAATGCAGCCCTTCCAGAGTCTAAAGCATGCTCTCTATCCACTACACCACACAACCTCTAGCCTATTATTAGTTTCCATATAAACTTTGGAATTCTATAAATCACTCTCACAATGTCATTCGTCCCCTTCAAGAATGAAGGATGAACAACAACAACAAATATGAGATACTGTTATTCAGCAGGAGAACCCAGGTTTTGATCAATGATCATTTCCCTCTTGCCACAGAAAATGCAACAAAAGCAACAATATTAAGATTAACAGCTGGAGTATCATTACCCTTTTCTAAAGAGCACACGGCAAGGGTAAGGCTCAGGAACATTCTAGAACATCAAGACAACCTGATTCTATGGCTTAAAAAAAAACCCAACAGACTTCATTTTATTCTGAAATAAAACAAGCATTAAGAAGTAATTAAGAAATAAAGTAAGCATTTCCATAACATAATAGAATAGAAAAATATGATTGCATATGAACCTGCAAATCTCTTATGTACAACTTGCTATTCCTTTTAAATATATAATAAAGTTATTATGTAACTTTTCCCCCTTTTTTTCCATCTCTCCTCCACCCCAGCTCTTTTAATATTGCATTCTTCATGATACAAAAAGTAAATTTTTAAGAATCCCCACTTGGGGAAAAGAAAAACTATAGTTTGGGAGGCCCTATGGGAGACCCACAACAACTTATATGTAACTTTATTTTCGAAGATTCAAGTTTTCTTCCTCGCATCTCTCCTTCCCCTTCTCCCATTAAGAAAGCAAGAGAGGGGCGGCTAGGTGGTGCAGTGAATAGAGTGCCGGCCCTGGAGTCAGAAGGACCTGAGTTCGGAGCCCGCCTCAGACACTTAATCCACACAAACAAAAACCTAGCCGAGTGACCTTGGGCAAGTTACTTAACCCCAACTGCCCTAAAGGGGCGGCTAGGTGGTGCAGTGAGTAAGAGCGCCGGCCTCGGAGTTTGGATGACCCGAGATCAGATCCGGCCTCAGAAAATGAGCACCCATGCATAAATAATGACTAGCCGTGTAACCTTGAGCAAGTTACTTAACCCCAATTGCTTTGAAAAAAAAAAAAAAAGAAAGCAAGAGAAACAAAATCTCTGTTACAAATACATATCATCAAACAAAACGAATTCCTGCACTGGCCATATAAAAAAAAGCCTAAGTCTGTACTTCACTATCAGAATGAATAGCATATTTCATCTGTGACAGTTCTTGAGAATAATATAAATAAATAAGTGCCTTGGACAGTAAAGTGGAAGTTAATGTAAAGTGCCTTTTACTCTTACAACTTCTCTGTCATACATCCCTTTTCTCTCCATTTTTTCTTTGACATCCTAACACAAGTTCTCCTGCCCTCTTTTCTGTACTGTTGCAATAGCTCCCTAATTGGTCTTTTTTCTTCAAGTCTCTCTCCCTTTCAATCCAACCCCCAAAGGATAGGAAGAGGGGAGAAATGCTCCATTGTTGTATTGTATGAACAATAGCAGCCCCCACCACACATAATCTTCTATCTTGCCACCATCATTCATCCAGGGCTCGCACACACACATACACACACACATACAGACACACACACACACACACACACACACACACCACCCTCTACCTAACACTTCTATATCCTGGCTCCAACATGACATTCCAAAGGACAATCATCTCTAAAAGAGTTCTCAAGATGTCACCTAGCACTAGCCCCAAAGATAAAATTGAAACACAGTCTATCCTAATATCTCTTTTAGCACAAAGGCAGAACTAAGTACCTCTTGAAAGATGTGTTGAGGCATGCTGCCAAGACAGGCAGGACACAACATCAGAAGGACCAGTTACTTTGTGCTAGAGTGTTCTATAGTTATCACACTGGAGTTGTTTCTGCCTTATCAGGAGTGGGGCTTTTTACGTCTTGAAAGGATCCTATTCTCAAATCCCACAAAGGACAGATTCTCACATGGTTCAGGGAAGGAGAGCAATTTGGCAGAGTCAAAGAACAGCAGGACAGGTGCAGATGTCAGAACAGCTGAGGAAGAACTCAACGGCCCGGGTGAAATGTCGGCAAGCTTCCCAACAGAGACTCTGGCATTTTGTCAATGGTATAGTCTCATTTTCTGGAGTTGATAAGATATTTCATGCCCCAGAGAATAGCTTAGCCAGCCACATATGGGTGTAGAACTTGGACAGTAAAGTTGAAAGTTAATTTAAAATCTGGAGATGTCAACCTTGACATTTCAGGGAAAGGGTTCTTCATTTATTTTCAACTTTACTCTGGCATGAAGCATTGCTAAAAGGTTCTCTTTGTCCTAAAAAAAATAGGTCAAGGTACTTCCACTGCCCTTTTATGCCAACTCAGGCATTAGCTCACAAAAAGTTATAGAAGTGTAAAGGAAAGTAGGGTCTTAATGTTATCTTTCAGCAGTTCAGGGAAGCAAGAGCTAATTTCATATCTCAGTGGAATTGGAAGAAGTTTTGCTTAGTCAGTCAACATCTAACTCAGTCGTGGTTATTCATCTCTGGCAGCCCCAAAGTGTTTCTTTAATACTCCTCAAGAGCTAAATTAAAAGGTTTTCCCATAAAGCATTCATAATTATGTCAATTAACCCCCCAAAGACAGTTAGTATCATAGGGTCCTAGATTTAAAGCTAGAAGAGGCCTTGGCATCCCTCTAATCCAATCACCTTATTTTACATAAGAAGAAACTGAAACTCAGGGGTTAAAAGATCTACTCAGTGTCATAGAGGAAATGAATGAATGGCTGAGGCTGGATCTGAACCTCTAGCTTCTAACTCCAAAGTCAGGGCTCTTTCTATAGTACCTTGCCATTTGAGCTCATCCCATAGAATTGGTAAAAAGAATGTCATGGACCTCCTCAATATGGTATCTGGAATTAGATCTACATCATCAAGTGGAGACAGGAGCATAGTATTCATCCACCATTAGCTTGCTGTCACCAATTCATTCATTCTTTCCTTCCTTCCTTCATTTATTCAATTATTCAACAAACTAATAGGGCATCTATTTTGTGTGAGGCTCTATCCTAATAACACTTAAATTTTTCTGAGGGAAAATATATGTAGAGGTGTTTTTCTTCAATGGTAGTAGGGTTTGTCTCACAGCAACGGGAAGGATGAGGATCTTTGAAAAATATCATTTTTGAGAAGAATGAGGAAGAGGAATACATTGGGCAGAAGGAAGATAGGGAAAATTATCTCACACAATTAGGGTTCTAAAGTAGACATCTATACAAACACGGAGAAGGTCATTGGGTGCAGCCAACACTTGAACATCACTCTTATCTGAGCTGGCTGTCAAAGGATGGAAACACACACACACACACACACACACACACACACACACACACACACACACATACACTGACTGTATATGTGCAGTCAGGTACAGAAATACTTTCACTCAACATGGAAATAAGAAGGAAAGAAGAAGAAAGGGGGAATAGGAGGGACCGCAAATTTATGGAAAGATTAGACCTAAGCAAAACAAACTGTAACTAAAGATATACAAAAATATTTATAGCTCTTCTTGAAGTGGTAAAAAAAATAGGAATCTGAGGAGGTGCCCATAAATTAGGATAATGCCTAAACAAATTATGATATCTAAACACAGTATAATATATTGTGCTATAAGAAATTATGAAAGGATTGGTTTCAGAGAAAACTGGGAAGATTTGTATGAACCGATCCAGAGTCAAGTGAACAGAATCAGGGGAACAATTTATATAATGGCATTAATATGACAATTTTGAAAGAAATACAATTCTGATTAGTGTGATCAACAACTATGATGCCAGATGACTGAAGCTGAAACATGCTACCTACCTCCTGATAGAGAGGTGAAGGATTCAGCTTGCAGAATGAGGCATTTTAAGTTATGTTCACTATATACATTTGTTTTGTTTGATCATATATATTTCTAACAGAGGTTTGAGAGGATTTTGTAATTGTTCTTAACTGGGGGGGGGGGTTGAAGAAGAAAGATTTTTGTTGGTTAAAAAAATTAATTTATAAAAAGGAAAAAAATTTAACCCAAAATCACACATGGTCAAATTGATGAGAATGAAGAACAGAGGGACTGTGAAAAAGGGAAACAAGGCAACCTACAAAAGTATTCAGAAAGAGGTTGCTTTAATTTCCCCCTTCTGGGGAATGAGATCTTCCCAATGTGGCTAGCCAAGGAACATGCAACTTATTTCCCTAGAGAATTTCTGCACCATCCGGAAAAATGCTGTTGTACAGAAAAAAACCATGAAATTATAGGACCATAAATCTAATGAGATTATGTATGTGAAATTACTTTGTAAATAATAAATTATTATAGAGATATGAGCTATTGCTGTTATTATCATCAATAATAGGTACATTACTTTCCACTTAATTCACAGAATCACAACCAATAAAGTTGGAAGGGAAATCAATTTAGAAATAAACTTTTCCAACTCCTTTATTGTGCAAATGAGGACACAGAGCCCCAGACAAAGGAAGTGTCTTGCCCAAGGTCACACAGTTAACTGCCTTGAAGGACCTGAACTCAGGTCGTCAGACCCCCACTTGATTGTGCTTGATGCTTCTCACATTATGTAATAATCTGACTTTTTAAAAGCACTTTCCAAAGGTCTCATCATATGACACATTGAATGTTCATGTTAACATTTCAACATAAACATCTCTCAGAGGAAAACGATACCCTATGGTTAGTAAGCAGGTCAATTCTATCACAACATGAATTCCTTTTAACCTCCTCCTCTCAAAGGACTACAGTTCCTACCCTAAATGTGCAACTTCGTCACTTATATTACTTTCCCTCATAGAATCACATATACTATCTCCTAGTTGTTATATATTGATGAACTTTCTTTGCCTACATCACCCACAGACTTTCTATTGATGTATATAGAAACATAAACACATAACTATGTATATGTGTATATTTAAATTAATACTTCAAGAATTTATTAATTAGCTGGTATGAGTACTCATACCACTGTCATGTCTACAACTTGGCTAATGGTCTTTGGAAATTGTCATGACTCTCCCTCACTCTCTCTCTCACCCCCACTCACCCTATCAAAATCATCAGTATTCTGATAATGAGCCTCTCCAAATGTAGCTAAGTTGGTCTGTAGAAGATAGATAAATAATCTATAGTTCAATTCTCTAATTTTAAATAAGGAAATTGAGGCCCAGAGAGGGTAACTTCCACAAGGAATTTTAGAAAGTGTAATTATTGATATTAGAATTATACATAGGATCAGAATTATACATAGGTGGCACAGTAGATAGGGCACCAAACCTGGAGTCAGGAGGACAGAGTTCAAATCTGACCTCAGACATTTACTAGCTGTGTGACCCTGGTAAGTCACTTAGCCCGATTGCCTCCAAAAAAAATTTTTTAAGAATTATATATACATATGTGTATCTGTATACATATTACTCCACTAAAATCCTATAGAAATACAATTCAGTATGTCTAGTGTCTCAGCATAGCATGGGGATAGTCCTGGGTTCTTGAAAGTGTGTCCAGTTTGGTAAAACCGGCAACAGCCTATATTCCACTGACATAGTTTTCAAGAACCCAGGCAAGATAAACAAAGGCCCCATTAACAATGATTTATGGAATGACCTGAAGTTAATGAAAAACTGGTAATTGAAAAAAGAGGGAGAGGAAGAATTCACAGCAAATTCAAAGTCAAGAGAGCTTAGCATTATTACTGATAACAAGTTAATTTACTACTGGTCTAATTCTAGTACGTAGAATCTCATTATAAATCAGGTGTTCCCTGGTACGGTATTGTTGTAAGCCCCATGAAGACGTGAGTTATTTTATCTTTTGATATTCATTATAAATGCTTATTGAATGCCATGCCTTCCCATAGGGCTAAAGAAATTGCTTAATTTTTGAAGGGCATAGAAATCCAGATATGTACATTTCAACAAGATACCTTATGTACAAACAAAAATCTCCCCCTAAATTCTAGTTTATGCTTGCTGTACTACACACAGCCCTATGTCCCCAAGCTCATAAGTTCTTCAAAAAATTGGAGAATCAAGCTAGTTTATGTTTCTTTTGAAAACAGAAAAAGACCTATCAGGCAGGAATCAACTGATTCATGGGAATATAGAGAGTATATCTTGTCACACTTTCTATCCTCTTCCAAAGTTTCATATCAATCTACTAAACACAAATACTTGATCATTTAAAAAACTGAGACAAGTCACCTTTCAAGTTCCTTTTTTTATGTAGATCCAAAACTAAACTAAAAAGAATTCAATAAACTCAGAACTCATCATAGCCCTTAATCCAATAATGATTCTTCCCCCAAATAAAAGACAAGAGTTAGCTGAGCTCAATGTTGGATATTAGGTGGGGAAATTGCCTTCTAAAGTTTATACAGACACGCTGAAAAGCTGAAGTTGGATTATGAACATTCATTCAGCAGCAGTTAAAAGGAAAAGAAACATAACTTCCCACCCAGCACATCCTTTACCTGTAAACCACACACACACACACACACACACACACACACACTCACTCACTCACTCATGCACACACTCCAACTTCAAAAGAAAGACTTAGCACCTGAAGGAAGCTGATAATTTTCATGACACTGCATGACACGGTATGCAAATGTCCAGATTCAACAGTGTGCAAGAGATTAAGGACAGCCAGCTAAACAGAAAATCCAGCAAACAAAAGCACAACCACATCACTGGAAAAAAATCTTTAAGGAGACAACAGACTGATTCAAAGCTAAATCTTCTTCCTGGAAGGGCTCAGGCCCTATCCTTATTCATTATGTTGACAGAGCTTCTTTGCAGTGATAATTCAGGAATAGCTTCTAATCAAGAGCCTACACTTCAAGTAGCATGTCAGTAATTGCCACCATATATTTGTAGAACCATGCCGCCATGGGGGGAGGGGAGAAGAGAAGGAGGGGGAGAGAATTTGGAACTCAAGGGATTGTGGAACTGAAGGTTGTATACTAAAAGTAAATAAATATATACATTTTTGGAGGGGGGAAGACAGTGCAATTGGGGTTAAGTGACTTGCCCATGGTCACATGGCTAGTAAGTGTTAAGTGTCTGAGATCGAATTTGAACTCAGGTCCCCCTGACTCCAGTGCCAGTGCTCTATTTACTGAGCCACGCCAATAAGTAAATTTAATGTGAGAAAAATTGCTACCACAGAGCTTGACCACTTTTTCAGTAGCTGGCTTTTTTCATTCTTTCATCTCTTGCACCTGTTTTGTCTCTCCATTCACACCCCAACACCCTAATAGTATAGATCCCCACCCCTATTACTTCAGCTACTTTCATAGCATCCTGATAATCCAGTCTCCACACCGTTACCAAACCTATCTTCCTAATTTGCAGGTCTGACGATGTCACTCCACTGCTCAAAGCTCTCTGGTGGATTCTTATTGCCTCTAGGTTAGTGGTTCCTGACCCATTAGGTATGATGTTTTTGCAAGGTATCAGAGAATGCCCATGGGCACTGAGAAAGGTCATTTTGATTTTGCTCCAACGAAATGTGCAGTTTGACCCAATATGACAATTAAGCAAACATACCCCTATATAGATTGACTAAAGTACCCTACCCACAGGTACTAATATTTTTTAAATACATAGAGATGCTAGGGTAATTCGGATCATCTGTCTAGAAACTGAAGAAGACTGAGCAGTCATCCTGACCCCTTTGTTACTCAGGTGAGGAAACTGAGGTTTATGAAGTTTAGGTGTCTTTCCATCACAGGAAGTAAGATTTGAATCCAGGTCCTCTGGCTTCAGAACCAGTGCTTTTTCTCCTGTACCACATGACACAAAGTAATTTAAAAGCATTACTGAATTCAGAGTAAGTTTGTGTCATAATTTTCTCTCAACCAACTGATGTTAATAGTATAAAATGCTCTCCTGGAGGTGTTCATGGAATTTTTAGATACTTTAATAAGGGGGTCTTCAAGCTTGAAGAGGTTAGGAACTACTGTTGGATGGGTTGGTATTGAAGGTCTTCCATAAAATGCATCCAAAATACCGTTATAGCCTCATTTCACAGAGCCAGTTATGGGACTACCTCTCTGTGAAACCTTTTCTGAATCTGTCTCCTTTTCTAGACCACATTCTCTGCCTCCTCTAATTTTCCTAAGAACAGTCAGTCCCCATCACACTCTGTCTTGTAACACATTTATCTGCGTACGTGCTACATCATCTCTAAGTAGAACAAGCCAGTTGAAGGGACAGACTGTCGTTTTCTGTTTTTGTTTGTTCTTTTTATCTCCGTGTCTTAGCATTATGGACATTATAGGTGCTTGGCAAATGTTTATCAAATTGAATTTGAATTCATTCTACTAAATAACTGCAGTGCAGTAGTGCCACACATGCATCTAAAAAGGCAGCCAGAAATTTTAAAGTCTGAATATTGTATTGAATCTATTACAGTTCAGAGCTAAGCTTCCCTTTGAGCTGCTCCAGAGTCACATTAACAGTTGACCCATTTAACAATTAAGAAGACATACTTCCTATGGAGTGACTAAAGTATCACACCCATATATATAGTGCTAAACAATTTGCAAAGTGCTTTCACATTCATGATTTCATCTGATATTCATAACTCAGACCTTAAGAATTACAAGGTGCTTTCCTCACATCAACCCTGTAAAGTAAGTACTAAAACTATTGTTATCTCTGTCTCACTGATGAAAAAAGTGAGTCTCAGAGAGGTTAGGGGATTTGTCCATGGTCACACAGCTGACAAGTGTGGATACCAGAATTCACACCAGTTCTCTTGGTTCCAAATCCAGAGCTACTTTCTCCTTGCTATGTAGGCTCTCTGAGCCTCACCCAGGGGAGTGGGTTTTTATCCTAGTTTTTCAAATTAGAAAACTAAGGTTCAGCATGATGAAATCAGTTGCCCAAGGTCACACATAGAGCAAGTGGTAAAACTAAGACCAGAACCCAGTTGTTCTGACACCTAGCCCAGTACTCTTTCCTCTAGAACATGATCGATCTAGAAACTATCCAGAAAAGCTTATGTAGCACTTTTTGTTGACAATGAATAAGAATAAATGGGTTACAATCTGCATCGTTGGAGGGAATATATATATATATATATATATATATATATATATATATATATATATATAAAAATGATATTGCTGATCCCTTTGAATGTTACTGTACACAATTTGGAATTCTTGAATTTGGGTTTTTGCTTCCTTGACCTTGTGTTTAGGAGAATAAAACAAGAGAGGACAAATTCTGGGGAAAAATCTTTTATAATGAACAAAATCCATCCTGGTAGCTGATGTGTAAATGCAAAACTTTAACAGTAAGAGGGTGAAAAGCAGAAAAGGAAAGGGGAAGGAGGGATGGAGAAAGAACTTTAAAAAGTTCTTTTTAAAGTGGTGATTAAAAACTGGTGATTAAAAAGCTTGGGAATTTTAAATAAATAATCTCTTTATGTGTAAATTAGACATTGTACATGTCCAAAATGATGTGTTCTAAGAGCTAGCTTTCAGCTTAACAATTAGAAGATTTCAATTTGCCTACATGAAATCATTCAAATGAATTACTTTAGTATGTCAAGAACTAGGCAAATTTCCCACTTTATACTATGAAAGGAATCGCCTTCTGCCATCTCCATGCTATAAATGGATAGATGACTAGATCCATAACTAACCCATCTCCCTGTCAATCAGGGGACTAATTCTAAGGGTCTTACTGGCAGATCCATGAATGCTGAGAAGTTTTTGTGAAAGATGAAGTCAATCTACTCACAAGAGTCTGATTTTTAAATTGTGGGTTGTCCTTTTGCAAATGTTCAACATCAAACCCAAATGATGTGAGAGTTTCTCTTTTGTTTCATGACATCATGAACATTTCAACTGGCTTATTTATCTCCATAATAAATAGGTTATTGTGCATACATATTTCAAAGAGCTACAGTTAGTGCCAAGAACATTTGAGGGAGGCAGCATCCAGAAATGTGTGTAAAGAAACTGCACATGTTATTTGCAGGGCGGGATGAAATAAAAAGAAGAGGATTATATGCTAGAAAAGGGAAGGGGAGAGATAAAAAGCTTTAGGGCAAAATAGCAGGTGAAACCCTGGAAATGATTTATGTATGGAGTGGGAATCTTTCCACCCACCATCCTAGTCACAAGCAATCAAGCAATCAATCAACAAGCATTTATTAAGCCCTAACTATATGCCAGGCACTGTGCTAAGCCTTGGGAAAACAAAAATAGTCCCTGCCCTCAAAGAACTTGCATTTTAATGAGAGATGAGTGTATGTGTGTAAATGTATACAGAGAGAGGTATATATGTATGGAACTTTATACACATACATATATGTACATACAAGATATATACAAAATAATGCAAGGTAAGCTGATAAGGGAAGGCACTAACAGCTGAGGAGACCTCCTATAGAAGATACTATTTGATTTGAGTCGTGAAAGAAGCCAAAGATTCCAAGAGGTAGATGTGAGAAGTTGCATTGCAGGCAAGTTTCTCCAATCAATTTTTATACTTATTCAAATGCAGCATTATGAACTATCTCCTTTATAGTCTTATTTCTAGACCTACTATGCCTTGATATTTCAAATGTTTGTGGCATATTTGATGGGGTAGTTAGGGAGGATTCTGTCCAGATTGCCGAACAACTTTCTAGACTGCTTTGGGAGCCTCTGAGGGTGTCTAGAACTTAGCCACTTCCTGAGAGGAACTCTAAATTTTCCAAACTGACTCAAGCCTGGAAGGGGTCCCTCAGACCTACATCAGATTTAGCTGAAATCCATACAAAGTACTGACTGCACTAGAATCCAGAACCCAGCTGAGTTGAGGATTCAGGTCACAATAAAAAAGCAGCCACAGTGTGCTAAATTTCTTCAGTAAGCTGCCATGTAGGTGACTGAATAGCAGTGATTGGATTCTCCTAGTGGTCCCTTTGGGCCAGCATGGATGAACTCATCTGTCCCAAGTTGTGATGGATGTGCTTGAAGTCAGCAGGAAAAGGGATGACTTTGGCATCCACCCTGTTGCAGCTTCCCTGACTGCCTAACCCCGCCACTTTTATTAATAACTAATTGCCTCCCCCAGTGACAATTATTGCCACTCCCAATCCTCAGCAATAGCCTGGATGAGTCAGGATAGAGAAAGAGAAAAGAGAAGGGAATAAGCGAAGTGGGTAATCATACCACTCTAGAATAATCCATATACTTTACATTTATATAACATTTTACAGTGCTTTCATATACATCATCTCACCAGATTCTCACAAATCTATGAAAGACGTAGAGCATGTCTCTGTTTTACAGCTGAAGAAACTGAGACTCAGAAAAGTTTAGTGATTTGCCTTATGTCACCCCTAGTACATGACAAAGTCATGCCTAGAATCTAGGTCTTCTCGTAAACAGTTTGCCTACTTCTTATTCTTATTCAGCCTACTGGCATTCCTCCTTGCTTCTCCATTCATCACCTCCAACACCTCCTGGCCAAGACAGATCTATATATGTGCTGCATAAAGTTCTCTTCTCTGACATAGTTAGAAAATACAATTTTCTGGTTAATCAGACATTCTTGTTAACAGACACCATATACACCACATAGATGATTATCTTTCAGAGAACTAAGATACAATAAGATACAGTTGATACTAAACTATTGTGAGCAATGTTTAATTTTTCATTGATTGACAAGGCAGGATTTTAGAGGTTCTCATTCATCATTACATCTATCAGGTGCCAAAACACTATGAATGTGTAGAAGTACCAGTTAATACTGATTGAGTGACAAACAAGCTAACCTTTCCATGTATCAAATGCATTTAGATTTTTATCCTTAACTCCTAACTGGGCAGAATCCTCCTTAATTATCAAATATGGCCATCACTTAATGGCTATGTCCTTGAGCAATGGTCTTAACCTTTCTGACCATCAGTTTCTTTCTCTATAAAAAGAGGAAGTTGGAATAAATGATCTCCATGGCCCCTTCCTATTCCAAATCAGTGCTCTAGCATCACTCGAATATGGTATGAGCTTATTTACATGGAAATTTGATAACATAAACTTCAAGAAAGAGTGAATTGCATTGATTAAATACCTAGGATTGTGTCTGACATGAATATGATTAAAAGGCATTGATTTTTTAAAAATACAGAGATATAATAGATTGTTACAAACTGATGCATGAAAGCTCTCTAAAATTCTAAGTCTTGTCCAAGTTTAATTATTGTATAGTGTTAATGTCTAACTCAGCTAGAAAGGGATGTAGGCTACACAATGACTTAAAAAAACATACATTAACATTGTCTATGTTGTACTGTGTTTTTATTTATTTTATTAAACAGTTTCCAATTAAATTTTAATCTGGTCCTGCAGTTTTGCAGATATCTAAGTCTGCTACTACTTTCCAGAACATTATTTTTGGGGTGGAAACTAAAATGATAACTTGACTCTGAATATTTTACTCTAGATTTCAGTGAGGCCCAACTAGCTACTTAACTAAAACATTTCTGTTCCACCATCATGACTAACAAAATGTCACTATCTGATTCAAATGTTTCATACTAATATAAATACCTATATAACAGGTGGCTATACTAATAAAAATACAGCTAGGTCCTAATTAATGCAGATATAGAATCCCCTAAAGTGGTCACATATAGTAGAATTTAGACTATTCAGGATTATAATTATGTAAAATATGGTGATTGGTTCCAGTCCAATTGAAATATGCAGCATGAATTCAAATATTTTATGTGACCACTTCAGGGGATTCACTTTTCCTACTCATTGGGACCCAGCTGTATATGACTTGTAGCCACTTTAACAGAGAAAATACCATGCCCAGCATTTTGATGGTGATGGGTAAGTAATACATTTATTTTCTAAAATCTTTGGGGGTGGGAAAGGCAGGGCCTGTGATTTCATTAGTGTAGGGAACTCACAGTGAGAAAATGCCCTTTATCAATGCAACTCTGCAATTGCTCTGCAAATAATAGTTTTATAGAGAGCTGCACTAAGTGATTTACCAGATGTCATATGGTCAGTATGTCAAAGGACTGTGAGCGTTACTCCCTAGCCCATTGTATCACGTTGCCTTTCTATAGCTAAAGTCCATAAATAATACTATTGATGGAATTAATAATTCATGTGTTACATAAATGCTTTCTTAGAAGACTATGCAAAACTTAATTAAATGTGTGGGTAGGAGAGGGGTGACTAGAATGTTATAGGAGCAATATCTTAATCCCTTGCTCCACTGAGGTTAGGTTTATTTTTTTCCTTAAAAGGTATTACAATATTCCTCTAGACTTAGTTGGCTCAAGGTAAGATTAAGGGTTCAGACTGCTGATGTCACATTGTATGAGTCCAAAGCAGGAAAAGGCCCCAAAGGGGGCTCAGATGCTTGGCTGGTAGATCATGACGGGAGCTTCCATCAGCTGAATCAGCTCAATAGGGCTCTTAATGCCTAGCCTTGTTGAGAATCTTTCTGCTGCTATGGTGAAGTAAATTTCCTTTTTTAAAAAACAAAACAAAACATTAAATGACCTCTTAGTATCTCATTTTATTCCAATATTGAGCCTAAACTATCATGCAACTAGCCTGAGTCAGACCCAGCTCAGAACATGAAGTAAAAATACAGTGGGAAAAGAATCACTTTAATAATAACAGTTAACATTTATATGGTGCCTACTATAGTGCTAGACACTATACTAAAATGGTGCCTACTATAGTGCTAGGCACTATACTAAGTATTTTGTAAATTCTATCTCATTTTGTAAATACTATCTCATTTGATCCTCACAATAATCTTGGGAGATATGTGTTATTTTTATTTCCATTTTATGGATGAGGAAACTGAGGCAAACAGACTTGCCCCAGGGTCACATAGCTAGTAAGTATCTGAGCCAGATTTGAACTTAAGTCTTCCTGACTCCAGACCGTGAGCTCTATCCACTTGCATTACCTCTCTGCCTTACATGGAGGAGTCACAAATATAATACACAGGTGGAGGGCACAAAGGGAGAGGTGTCAGTTTAGCAACAGAGCCTCTTCTGAAACAATTTATGACAAAATCAATAATATCCTTTGAATCTTTTTTTGAAACTTTTAATTTTTAAAGCCATGTATCACTAAATACTCGAGTAATTCCTGGTTTGAATACCAAAACCATCTTTCTTTACATGATAAAAGCATTCCATTTCTTTTGCAGAGATCTCTAGAAATCTAGTCTTTGCTTTGCAATTCCTTACAATAGCACTTAGTAATAATGTGTTGTCCATCATTTGGGAAAAGGAGGCCCTTGAATTGGTGTGGCATGTATATAGATTTATTTTTCCAGTAAGGGGGGGGAGTTTTATGTTGAATTCTCCATACTCTCCCACCCAATTCTCCTTCTGACTCAAAGTACATATTTAGAGAAGATTAGGAGACTTAAGGGTACAGTCTGTGTCAGTGTGGTAAAACAAAGCAAAACAGACTACAATAAAATTCATGAGAGGAGTTTTATCTCATCAAGGTCCTAAATGGATTATTCGACAACAGAGAGCCATCTGACTTACAGTTCATGGAATCTCACTAATTGTAAATAACTAGGAGAAGAGAATGATAAAACATTTTCATTAAGAAAAAAAAGTCTGAATTATAGGATATTTTAAACATGATAATTTATTTCTTTTAAGCATATTAAATATTAAATTTATATGCATATACTATACACATTTAGATAAATGTGTATATCTATATGGGCTTATACTGACTAATCTCTTTATTACTAAGTAAAATAAATTCATGAAAATTATACTTCATACAAGAGCTATAGGCATAAGAATGTACAAGAAACAAATATTTTTGACCTATAAAAATTAACTAAAGGACTGAGAAGTTAACAATCTTTTGAAGAAATCTTTTGACTGCTTGACTTGAATAAACTATTGAATTTAGGACATATTTCCTTTGATTATTAGCAAAATGCAACATATCTTCCTACAGAGGAAAATCACTTTGAACTAGTTATTCAGGGAAAATCAGCAAGTACTAAGCTTTCATTCTCACAAATTCTGAATCATTGACATCCAAATTAATACAGCTTTGCTGTACCTACATAATCCTTACCCTTTCTGTAGTATATGGGATCATGGGTTTAGAGAGACAATGTATTTCAGATGTCATTTAGCCCAACCCCCTCATTTTACATATGAGGAATATAAGGCTCAAGGAGTTTAATTAATTTGCCCAAGGCTAAACAGATTAAATAGTCTCAGACTTGGAATTTGAACCGAGTTCCTCTAATGGCTCTAAATGTGATGCTTGTTTCACTGAAATGCAGAGATCCTAAGTGATGATTGACTATCTCTCAAATCAGTCCATCAGAACCTATGGAGTAAAGAAGGAGGAATGGGTAGGGGACAAGATGAGGATCTTCTAACACAACCTTAATAATCAAAGCAATCAGATGAATTACTTTAAAAATGTTGGAAACCAAGTCACAAGAAAGTCAATAGCTAAGAGAATTCTGCAGAGCACCTGCAGCTTTTAAAAGGAAAACAAGTCTGATCCAGGGAGAGTGAAAGGTATAATTCAAAGGGATTAAGTCAGAGATGATGCCTAGTTTCTTCATCTGCTTTGACACATAATCTCTCTGGGCAGATCAGTTTATCTACCTGTAAAGTAGGAAGAGCTCTGCTCCTTAAGCACTGATGATGCCAATCTCCAAGTATCGCTGTTTTGATTAGGAACATAGGTCTGAATACCATTCCATGTATAATGCGCAATGTGACTGAAGGTCTTCTTTAGATGGAAAGAAATTAAAGAAGGAAAAAGAGGGGTGGGGGGTTGTTCTTTTACCAAAGGCAGTTTTTCACAGACAGGCACCATGGTATAGAAAAGCAGTAACCGGGTTCATATTCTGGATCGGTTATTTCTTGTACTTGTACTATGTACCTGACATGTTGCTTTTGTTGTTGTCCTTCAGGCTGGTCTGGCTCTATGACCCCATTTGGGGTTTTCTTGGCAAAGATACTGGAATGGTTTGCCATTTCTTTCTCCAGTTCATTTTATAGAAGAGAATTAAGTGATTTGCCCAGAGTCACTCAGCTAATAAGTGTCTGAGGCTGGATTTGAATTCATGAATTTTCTTGATTCAGAGCCCAGTGTTCTATCCACCTTGCCCTCTAGCTGCCAAGTCAAATTACTTAACCTCTCTTAATTTCCATTTCCTTCTCACCTGTAAAATGGGCATAAGACAATAATACTTGGGCTATCCACACCACAGAACTGTTATGAGGATTAGAGTTGATAACATTTTCTTTGTTTGTACTACTCTGTACCCATAAAGTGCTACATTTTAATTGTCAACTCATATGTCTAGAATCAGAACCATGGTCAAATATATTGATGAGCTTGTCATTTCTAATATGCATGTAATTCTTTTGCCACACACACCAAAAAAGTGAAGGCATTCTAATAACAAAAAGCATACCAACTGTTTAAATGCTGGGAGAGACAAGATCTTTGCTTGGGGCATTAAAATTAGCCTCCATACCAGTTATTAGCTAAGTACTGGAAGAAAACAGGCTCAGAGGATTTCCAGCAAAGACATTTTGTTAGTGGGAATTCAATGAGTCCCCACAGTGCTTGCCTTGAGGTTTATGATGGTGTGGTTGCCATGGACACTGCATTTCACTCTACTGGAGCACGTGGGATCCATTCTGTTCAAGGCCCAGTACTATTACTCTGAAAAAAAAAGTGCTACAGCTATTGCTTGTTTTGTTACCATTCATTTATATGGTGTCTTCTTAGTAATGCCTACAACTTTCCAGTCTAACCTGGGAAAATATGAACAAAAACAAAGGGATCAAAAGCAAAGTCACGTTTCAACATGATACAGTCATACAAATGTGCCATAGAGAGTTAAATCTATTAAGTAAAATGATATCAGATCTTATAAAATACAGCCCTTTGTCCAGTCTGACAAATCTAAACCTATGTATGGATGAAATCAGTTCTAACAAGATAATGCTTATGAAGAAACAGCAAGGTCAAATGGTCTGTAAGCTTCATGAGTTGCCCTAGTAACTAAACCCACAGGGAAAGAGAAATAATTGGGGAATAATAAATGGTGCTGTGATGAGCATAAATAATGTATGAGAATAACATTGTCCTTTATGGGACAAATAAAGCAAGTATCAACACATTAATTGAATCCAATTAATAAATGCATACAGATGCCTGGTTAAAAAAAATTGAATGACAGAGTGTAATATTTGTCTTGACAAGCTGTGAGTTTCTATGCTTGTGCCAATTTATAAAATTGGATTATATTGGAGATTACTCAAGTATATTTATGCCACATGGAAGAAATTGATTGGCTATTACTTTGGAACCAGCTGTAATAGTAAGCATAATTTGTCAAATTAAACAGCATCAATTAAATTATCCACGTTAATGAGAAATGAATAAGATCTGTCATTTTTACTTTAAAAGTTCACTTACTACTCACAGTATTGCAAAACAACTTCAACAAGTGTATAGACAGGTCATTATGATATAAAGCTACTTGCAGTGAAAAAAAAATTATATGATCAATATGCCCATACTAATTCTTTCAGAACCTATATATATTTTAAATCTCTTCAATTGGTCAACAAAAAATTATGAAATAAAGTTCATTTCATGTAATAGTTATAATACAAAGGAAAGTAAAAAAAGTTTTTAGCAAATACACATCAGCAATATCTTAATGAAAGAGATGGTATGAAGAAACCATGCCTAACATTATCTTAAAACATCTAATTTGGCTTGTTAAGAAAAGACAGGGAAAAAAACCATAAAGAACACATATTAGGGGCGGCAAGGTGGAGCAGTGAATAAGAGCCCCGGCCCCGGAGTCAGGAGGACCCGGGATCGGATCCAGCCTCAGAACATGAGCACCCACACATAAATAATGACTGGCCGTGTAACATTGAGCAAGTTACTTAACCCCAATTGCTTTAAAAAGAAAAAAAAAAGAACACATATTACCAAAACTACCTTTGTTTAGAAGGGATTCATTTGATGAATTTTGAGTTTTGGCCAACACTCCTCTATGTCACAAAGATAAAATTCAGTTGGATGAATTTCAAAACATCTAAGGCATTCCAATAGCTATCAGACTGTTGAAATTTTTTTTTCCTCTCTGATTTTGAAGTAGTTAATACAGTATACTGAGTTTTTAAGAAACCAATTTAAGGGTTGGCCTAAATTGGACAATTTTGTTCCAGTGACGCTGATCTATATCCAATAACTGAAACTTTCCAATTTTTTATTTTAATAGTATGGGATTATGGATTTCTAAAAGAAGGAATCTTTTCCTTTCATAAATGAGAGAATAAAGAGCTTATTTCCTGGCTACTGTGAAAGAAGTCATTTTCAAAAAAAAAACCCACAAATAATAAAAATCATAAAATATATCTAACCTTAAATAAATAACAAGAAAAAATACTTGTAGGATCAGTCAACTTTGCTTCTATATAAATCCATTTGGCATGAAATATTTGTAATATTCCAAACCATGTTAATCATAATGCTCTAGCTCATGAGGGCCAAAGAATCTTGGAATAGCTGAAAACACATAGGATCCCTTCACTTCACTATCAGGAGCCCTGCCGTCAAGCAATCTGGGTTAAGTCCAGACACAAACCCTTTAGGGTGGCTCAAGACTTCCCAGGCTTGTTCTAGTTTTGACCTAAAGCCCTGGAACCACCCCCTATACCTCTCTCTAGGTTCCTGTTACCCAGTGACAATTTACTCCTTTCAGTCCATTCAAAGAACTTAAAAGACTGGCCGGGTTCATTGACACCTTTCCAAGCTCCACTCATTTCCCTATGTTTTCCAGGTTGATGGCTCCCTTCTCACAGGGAAGAGGTCCTTTCTCAGAATCCTAATTTACAACATTTTAATACTGAAGACTGAAAGCAGTTCTCACCTACCAGAAGAGAATGGTCATCTTTATGAAGGGAGATAGCAGAGACAAGGGCAGGAAGGACCAACAAAAGGGTGGGGCATGTAGAGACCACTGCTAAAGACAAATTCCACTTAATGATTGTGCCTATGTGTGCATCTTATTTGGTTAGTTGAGTTGGTGTGTTCACTGGCTATGAATAGTATCCAGTAATTTAATGCAAAGTACCCAAGTCATAAGTATAGTATAATGGTGAAATATGACTGGGAGAGTTATTTCTATATTTTATTCATTTTCAGCCAAGTACCCCAATTATAAAATTCCGACAACAAGTGGGGTGGGGTGGGGAAGTCAATTAGTTTTGAGAAGTTCATATGAATGGCTAGATGAAACACTTATTTTAACTGATTTTTCTTTTTCTTTTCATCAACTAAACATAAGTTCACAATATGCTACAAAACTGCAACCAGAAGCACAAAGACATTAATATTCACAGATTTCAAGCTAAGGAAAGGCCCGTAGGTGTCATCTGCTCCAGCAGTATCAAACTCAAATAGAAACGGGGGCACTACAGCATACAAAAGGATCTTTGCCGGCCATATATGGGCTTAGTTTTAAAATGTACTGTTTTCTATGTCTTATAATTTTTACTTATTTTGTTAAATATTTCCCATTTGCATTTTAATCTGATTCAGGAGTGATGAGCTACAGGAAGCCCACCATCTCTGTGTTTAACATCTCTGATTTAGTTTAAAGCCTTCATTTTATAGATTAGGAAACTAAGGCTCAGAAAATCTAAGTAACTGGCTTGAGTTTACACAAGGAGTAATCAGCAGATCAAATTCTAGAATTCAGGTTCTCTGGCTCCAGATCCAAAGACCTTCCCCTGCACCACTGCCCTTTCAACACTTCAACAGATCAATCCCTTTGTTGGTATGACAATAAACTGATGGCAATCCCTCCATAACTTACTATAGTTTCATGGGTTCCTATACCCCCCAAAAATATCATCACTCAGTGGCCAACCTTCTAGTGAGGAGGCTCTCCACACTTAGCTAGAGTGGTCCCCAGACAGCAGGCATTGTTTGACATCAGGACTGGACTTCCAGTATCTCCAGCTTGACAGAACTTGGCACAGCCTGTTCTCTGCTGGCACTGACTTCAAGAAAGTGTTCTTGAAGTCACCTGGGTCACCTCCAATGCTATGATGAGGCGCTGAAGCAAGATTTCCAGATAAGCAAGTAAGTTGAGTTTTCTCAAGAAACAAATAAAATGAAAAAAAAAATCATTTTAATCAATCAAAACAATAAATACCAATAAATCAAACATGATGAGTACTCACTATATATGAAGCTAATTCAGTGCTAAGAGCTGTGAGGGATACAGAATATTGTATAATGCAAATTGGGGTTAAGAAGAAACCATTTTTTTTAAGTCAAGGAGCAGTATTTTAAAATTACTTCACTATCTTATACAGGGTATATTGGAGCTGGTAGAAACTATAATCAAGGAGAGAAGCCAAATAGAAGATAATTGCAATAATCTAGACAGGAGATAAGACAGCATGAGTCAGGGTGGTGACAGTAGCAATGGATATAAAAGGATGAATATGAGAAATTCTGAAAAAAAGAAAAAGCCACAGGGCTTGGTGCAAAATTTCCCATGGTAGATAAAAATCTATGGAATAGGTGACTGTGCTAGAGCTAGACCTCTGGTTTCCCTCCTATCTCCACAATGCTCAGTTTCTAAGGAAATGCAACCATTGTCCTCTTTCATGAATCATTTCTCTTTCTTACTTGTGCCAACCTTACCCCACCTCATCCTCTAGCTGTTCTACCCTGATTATCTGTGGTTGACATTGGAAATGACAGAATCGCTTAAATTCATAGATATTATTTAATTATAGTGGTTATTCTTTCTTCTAAGAACTAGAGATAAAGGGAATGGACTTGCAAATTGGAAGACAAAAAGATAGGTATGGTCCAGGGTAGAAAAGAGTAAAGGAGGAGGGTAGAAAGGTAGAGGGTAGAAAAGATGGGTCGATGTCTCTGTAGATAAGTGACCTCTCCCAAATTGTGACCCAGAGGCTAAAGCTGTTGTAGGCAAGATTTCCTGCCTGTGACTTGGTCTGTCTCCTCACACTTTGCCACATGTTTTGGGTGTTGGGGACTTTGGTCAATGACAATTAGTGAGTAAAATGGAATGGGGGAAAAGAACAATCAAACCACCATAACCTGGGAATGGGGGTAGGGGTGAAGGATACTGCTAAAAATGCAATTTGAAAATGTTCTGAAAACGTTGCAGCATCTAGGAAGTAGTAAGAAATCTGATGTAAAAATACATAAATACACTTATTTTCTACTAATTAAATATTATTGAAATAGCCCTTGAGAAAGTCCTATGTCACTGACTATTGCATTAGAATCCTTTACCACAGAGACATGTCAGTCTTTCTCTTGCTGTGAACAAGCCTCCTATCTCACTTTAATTGATTTGTCACCTTCTGAAAATCAAGAAAGTATAGAGTGTGAATCTGGGATTTAGCTTAAGTCAGTTACAGCTTTTTAAATAGTCTCTAGGGGTGGCTAGGTGGCACAACGAATAGAGCACAGGGCCTTGAGGACCTGAGTTCAAATGTGGCCTCAGACACTTGATGCTTACTAGCTATGTGACCTTGGGCAAATCACTTAACACTAATTGCCCTGCCCTCCCCCCTCCAAAAAGCAAAAATAAAATAAAATTAAATAAAATAGACGCTATCTATCTTATCTTCAAACACTTCATTCACTCAAACAACCCAACTAAAATTAAAGTTTTATTTCCTCAATAGACCCATCTCTGGCCCTAGTAAACTTTAAATGTGAGGACCCCCAGACAATTCTATTAGTAGTTTCTATGATCCTTTTGAGACTACATTCCACTCCATAGGAGCCAAGATATTTTCTTTTAACCCCACGCCCCGCCCCCCCCAACCATAGTTACATTTTTTAAGAAGTGAAACAAGAAGAGGGAGGGGGGGGGGGGAAAAACAAACCAACAACAACACATCTGTTTTAGCTAAATTCAGTTCAATTCAGAAAGGCACTGAAAAGTAGTTTATCAGAATCCCATGACCTGAAAAGAAAATCTGTGATGTTAACTAAGGTTAAGTCACAAATTTTAGAAGGAGGAAAAGCATAGCAATTTCCATACAAAATCATGATTGCCTTTTGTCCAATGGAATGTGATCTCCTGAAGGCAGAGACTGTTTAGGCATTTTTTTTTTTTAACTTATGGTCATCAACTAAGAGAGATTTTATCCTAGTAGAGAGAGGACTGACATTGGAGTAAGGAAAATCTGAGTTCAAGTTCCTCCTCTGAAATATATTAGCTGTGTGACCTTGGACAAGTCACTTAACTTCTCAGCTGTCTAGGACAAGTTTCAAAGAAAGCACCGACCTGCTTTGGTAGGAATTTCATCCAGAAAGAGATCCCTATATTAGTGAAATCACAAATCCAGTTTCTATCTGGAGTATCTGACACATAGTAAGCCCTCAATAGTATTTGCTACATGTTCTTTCTGCAAGATTTATTTACTTAATAAAGCCACATTCCATTCTTCACAGTAGTATTTTTGAAGGCATTAGATGAAATGGAAACTAGATGGAGTGTTAAATAAATAGCAAACCTATGTCAAGGCAGCTATTCTTGTCTTTGGTTTCTTTCCAAGAAGTCGGAAGAAGCAACTTACTCTCACATGACTGCATAGAAACAATAACTGGCAAACTCAGCCAAAAAAAAGTCATTAATTTTTTATTATTTCAAAGTGAAGAATATCTGTAGTGTGTTGAGTGTGGTTTCATAGGAAGGGAAACCCCTTTCATATTTGATGTGGGAAATCCCACAACAATGTGCTACTGTGGAAACAACATCAGATTCAGTAAAAAGGAAATTCATCTCCTTAGTCAGCTCTGCTATCTAGCTATATGACCTTGGGCAAGTGATTTCAATTTCTCAGAATCTTAGTTTTCTCCTTTGTTTTAATGACAGTCCCTTCCAGTTCTATGCTTTATTTTCACTTAAAATGGAAAACCAACATATAGCTTCCAGTCACGAAATGTAGTTGGGAAAAAAGCTTAAGACTAAAAAAATTTTTTAATTACAAAATAACATAGCCAGGAATAAACTATTAACAAAGTCCGATTGTAAAGAATCCCAGACCCGGGTGAGGTAGGGGGAAAAGCTAATTGGATAAGGAATAAAGGAAAGAGAGGCTGAATGGAGACAGAGGCAGACACATCGAGATGAGACACAGGGAAAGATTGAGGATGAGAGAGTGGCAGAGGCCACTGCTGTGATAGGTACTGGAGCAAACAGAAGAAGGGAAGGGGAAAAGATGGGAAAAGAGGAATAGAAATTAAGCGCTAAGCAGAGGAAGTTGGGGGAGGTGCACAGGGAGAGAGAAGGGAGATCCTTACCTCCAGAGAGAGTTTCTGCTTGAGCACCAGGGCGGCGCACAGGTAGCCCGCGCGGCCCACGAACAGCTCGTCGGAACCGCACTCCAGAAAGGAGACCGGGGCGCAGATGGCACACAGCTCCCGGAACTTGCCCAGTGGCTGCACATAGTCAGGCCGGCCCAGGGCGTGGTAAACTAAGGCTGCCACAGCGTACACACCGGCGCCCCCAAGCAAGAAGGCAGCGCGAGTATCGGCGTCCGACTCCCCCCACTCCTCCGCGCGGGTGCAGGCGTCGATGAGCCGCTTGGCCAAACGGAGATACCTCTCCCGGGACTGGGCGAAAAGAGGGCACTGGGAGACGTGGTACAGCATGTAGGCCACCCCGGCCACGCCGCTGTACAGACCCCCTTGGCAGCAGCTCTCCCGGGCCGCCGCCCCCTTAGACTCCGCGCTGCTCCCAAGCTGAGGCAGCTCCTTCAGAATGCGATCGATGGTGGCGGTGACCAAGGGCGCTACCGCCTCCTTGCACTGGCCAGCTAGCAAGCTGCCCTGGTAGTCATCGAAGCGGTTGGCGAAGCAGCGTTTGCTCTCCATGTCCCACCTCCCCTTGATTTCTTTCTCTCTCTCTCTCTCTCTCTCTCTCTCTCTCTCTCTCTTCTCCCCCCTTGCTCGTCAACTCTTCCAACCCTACCCCACTCCTCAAAATAAACCCGGAGAGGGCTGGGGCGTAAAGTGGCCAAATTCGGGGGGCTGGTGGAGGAGGTAACCTCACAGAGCACCCGCACCCCTGCTCTCCCTAGAAACTAGATGGATGCAGCAGGGGAAGAAGGGAAGAAGCGAGAGAGGTGAGAAGAGGAGGGGGTTCACAGAATGCCAAACAGAGGCTGCTAAAGTGGGTCACGGAGTGGTGACCGATAGGGCTGCCGCTGATGCTCTGGAGGTTGTAGCGGGAGAGCAGAGCCCACGGTGACCCGGGAAGATGCTTCCTTTCCCTGATATCAGTACAGTTTGCTATAGGCTTTCTCCTTTCCTCTAGGGACCGCCTGCTGCTGCTCCTGCTTCTGCTGCTGCTGCTGCTGTTAACGCCGCCGCTGCTACTGCTGCTGCCGCTACAGTGCAGCCACTCACCCTCACCACCTTTTCTCTGTTTAGGCAGTCCAGCTGAACAAAAGGGGGAAGAGGTTATCTGGCTTAACCTATTGCTAAAACGCAACCACACATTCCGCTCCGCCTCTGACTCCTCCCCTTCCACTTGTCCCAGTCTGAAAGTGGAGGGATGCCACCTGGAGAGGCTAGGGGCGCGCGTGGCCTCCCCAGCGTGCAGTTTCTTAATACTGAAATGTTGAATCTAGAGGTGCACTCTTTACTAAAGGTGAAGAGAATGCTCAAAAAGAAAGCTAGTTGCTTTTTTGTACTTTTTTTTTTAGTACTTTTAAGATACTTCTGGACACTTTGGGGTTCTCTCTCCATTTTCTTAATCCCAGAAGTTCTGTAGGTTTAGTAACTCCCGTTTTGTGGAAAATAATGAATCTTCTTCCAAGAGAAGGTAATGTCACAGATATGGTGAAATTCTAAGTGCTGTTCATTTCATTTTTGAGCACACAGACTTTTGAGATTTTAACAGTGTAAAACCACCACACCAACAATTTAAGAGCAACACGTCTTGGAATCAGAGAAGAAGGAATGCAGCATTGCTATATTTTATTATTTTTATTATGATTACCAATAATACTACCCAACATTCTTGAATTCTTTAAGCTGCCTCTACTCCTTTCTAAGTGCTTCTCTTGCTTTTAGTTTGAGAAATCTAAGACCAAAAAAAAGTGAGCCGATGAGTATTTAAGATTTTCATAGGAAATTGCTAATGGTGAAATTTTAGACAACTTGGAAAGGGAGAAGAAATTATTTTGGGCAGGGGAAAACAATTACTCTATTTACAGGATCATAACAGGGGTGTGCTAGTAAATGCTTGACTGTCTCTCCAAAAAAAATAAAATTAGGCAGGGCATACTTTTCCATTTAATCTGCATTTTTAACGTGTTCTCAGTCACTTTTCTAGACAATCAACAAAATAAATCAAGCCCTAATTGATAGTATTTATCGATTCCTGAAGCATTTGTGTAAATGTTCATAATTAAAATTTAACAATCAACTTTCCCCAGTTTGAGCTGGCTCCAGCACGCATTTAGGTCATAAAATCATAGGATTCAGAGCTGAAGGAGACATTAGAGGTAATCTAGGTTTAATTAGTTTCCTTTAAATCCAGAGGAAGGAGACACAGAAAGATTCAATTACTTACCCAACTCATGCAGGAAATAAATAGGAGAGTTGTGATTTGAATTCAGGTCTTTTGACTCCAAATCTTGTCCCACAATATATACTCTAAGTCCAGTCTTGATTAATGGCACAACATTTCTGGAAATTGTCAGTGGTTTTTTGTTTTTGTTTTTGTTTTTTTTTTAAACAAGTGAAGAAGTAGAGATACATCAGTGTAAGTTTGGCCCTTGCTTCATACAATCCGAAGGTAGAACTCAATTTATGGTAATTGCCAGAGATATAACTTCCTTCCACCTGGCATGAATCCTGGTGCACTTACTCTCACAGTATCCTTCCATGCTAGGTTTTTGCTTGATCTATAATCATATAAAGTGGGTATTTCAGACAGAGTGGGGAAACAGTAATTAGAATTGAATTTTTCCTCCCTCTACAATGGAAGAAGGGACTGTGGAGGAAGGGCAGGGCAAAGGAGAAAAAGATCACAGATACGTAGAGCTATCGGGGAGATTTTCAATCCCCTATAAGCAGGAAGTGTTCAAGAAACCATCTGCATATTTTCTAAGGCTGTCCTTTTATCTCCTCCAATTAGAAGGCTAGTTCCTTGACATTAAGGATTGTTTAAATTTTTTTCTCTGTAAAGCATCTACCTTGGACAGTGCCTGGAACATGATGGGAGCTTAATAACTGCTTGCTGATGGATCTTCTATACTTCAACTTTATAGGAACGAGAATAGAAAGGGTTTGGCATTAGAGGTCCTGGGTTTGAATCCTGCCTCTGCCACTTACTACTTGTGCAGACATGAACAAATTGCTTCCCCTTTCTGGGCCTCAATTCCCTCAACTGCAAAATGAAGGTGGTGGACTAACTAGATGACTGCAAATGTCCCTTTCATCAGTGAACCTCTGATTATATGTACTCTGTGTGGCAGTGATGGAAGAAACAACAGACACACAGACATTGAAGCTCATCAAGGTTTTGAATTCCTGGTGGAAGTGAAGAAGGAAGGTCCTTAGAGTGTAATAAGTTAAGATGCAGGATATAAGTAGCTTCCACAAATGATTTGAGGAGGTGTGTGGACAGGAAATTTGGAGAGTAAAAGAACCTAAAAGTTCCTCTGACTGCAGGGATCAAAAAGTTATGAAGGAAACATTTTATTTATAATTTACCATTATTTTGGGAACCTAGCTTTATGTGGTTAGAAACTGTCTCTAACCCAAAAGCTTACTGTAGAGGTCAGACTGACCTTAGAGATGTTCTAGGGAAGCTGAATGGCTGAAAGGAATCCCACCCAGTGCTGGTTTTGAGGCTTCTCAGGTCTTGTCCTATTCAAAGTGTGCATTTTGGTTTTCCCAAATTTGAATGCTTGTACTTACTGATATACATCTCCAACTGCCCTCTGAAGAACTACCTATTGTCTATATTCAGCCAACCAGACAAAGGCCTTTATGCCCTTGTCTGAACTCTGTATAATGTAACCTCACAATGACTTAGGAGTGAGTTTCCATCTCTCTCCTTTGCTACATGACCTGATAAATTTCTTTCTAAAACTACTTCAGATTTGGGGGTTAGTTCTCATGACTCAAACAAAATTCTCAGGGAGTAACGAGGATTCTGGATGCATTCTACATCCAATGACACACACTCTTCGAAATGTAATAGGAGATTGTGCATGAGCAGAGTGTGAAAGCAGCTTGGGACCCTGATTCTGGAAGGTGTGATGGAATGGAATGAAAGTGCCTTGAAGACACTTTGGAGCTTGTGGAGACATTCTACAGCTGGTTCCAACCTGCTAAGTGATGGACAGTTCTCATTTTGGTTGCAGTTCTATCATTGGAGCTGGAAGTACCTTCAAAAAGCTTTCGTCAACTTGATTATTTGGCTCTCTCTTTGGGCATCTCTGCTCCTAACTGGACTCTGTGTTCCAATGGTCAATGGTGTCCAGTGAGAGACAGTGCTTTGTCCCTCTCCCTCCAAAGTCTGACATTTGCCCCTGTTAAATAGATTCAATTCTTTGCCTCAGGTTTTGTTCTTTTTTTTTTTTAGGTGAAGGAAATTAATTGGGAGGCTCTAATCTTGTGTGCTTCCAAAAGGTCAGGAAGGAAGGTAAGAAGCATTTATTAAGCACCAAAGTGCCAGGTATTATACTGAACCCTTTATAAATATTATCTCATTTGCGTCACAACAACCCTGAGAGATAGGTGTTATTGTTATATCCATTTTACAGTTGAGGAAACTGAGGCAGACAGAGGTTAAGTGACTTACCCAAGGCCATACAGCTTCTAAGTGTCTGAGCCTAGATTTGACGTCAGGTCTTCCTGACTCCAAGTGAAACTAGAGGTGGGAAAGTTTAATATCTAATGAAATTTCATTATCACACCGTTAATAGTATGCCACCTAGATGCTAGGTCAGGTGGATGAGCTTACAGAAACCTGGGAGCCTGGGAATATGAAGAGTCAGGAAGTTGAGATCTTACATGTTTTTGCAGCCAGCCCAGCATCAGTGCTATTGAGGACTGAGGAATGATCTTTAGGACCCTAGACTGCAGCAGACAAGGATTCATCTCAGTTATGCTTCATCTGGATGTGAACTTGATGGGACCAATCAATATTACATAGAAATTGTGCTAACTCTGAGACCCCTGTTCCCATAGACAGAGGTGGTGCAGGGGAGAATGTGCCCCCATGGAGCTGGGAAGAAATGTTTTTACTTTTGTTCTCAAAATTTTCAAAGCAAATGCTTCTTTATAAAAGATAATTGATGTTCAGTAGAATGGAAACGGGGCACTAGTTACTATTGACTAACAGTGGGAGAAACAAAATTGAGGAGGTTCAACCTGATGGCATTAGAGAAAGACACTCCAGCTCCTCAGTGGGAACCCCTGGAGCCTTAATGTGCAGCAGCCTGACTCCAGGATAGTGAGCCCAAGCCATTTTTCTATACTAAAAAAAAATTCATCCACAAGATTTGCCGTGACATTTGCTGTTTCTAAAAGAATTTGCTGATGTGTGTTTCTTAACACATGGTTTCCATCCTAGGCTGTTTAGCCACATTCCTTTCCCAAAGCTGTTGTATTATGCAAATTATGTAAAACTATGGTCAGAAAATAACTTTGGTAGGTTCATCAAGGAACTCAAATAAAATTATGCAAAACTGTCCAGGAATAAAATATTAAAAATCAAACAGGGTTTGTTTATGCAAATTGTGAATATCTGTGCAGATAATTGTAGGTGATTATGCAAAGAAAATTATGTCACTCTCAAATCTCAAGACCTATGCTATGCCACATTTCATCAAATCAAGTTGATTGAAATATTTCCTAAAAGTTGATCATACTGAAGTTTGTCTTTATCCCTAGTACCTAACACAGTGCATGGTTCTTATCATTGTTTCCTGGGCCCCAGTGTACTTAATAGTCAGCGTTTAGTAAATACAATGGATTGAATTCTATGGAGACTCTTCAAGTTATAACTGAAGGAGAAGGTGCAAATGGAGCCTGTATCACACTAACATGAAAAATACTATAAGCATAAGAACTTTCTTTTGGTTTGAAGAATACATTTCCCTGAAAAATTTAAAATCAATGTGCATTTACCAATATGGAAAGAAGACCAGATTTGGAATCAGAAGACTTGGATTTGAATTCCAATTCTGAATCCCACAGAGCTCTGGACAAATCATGTAAGCCCTGTTACACTCTGTTACCCCACTGTTTTCTCATCTGTAAGAAGAAGATATTGGACTAGAAGATTTCTAAAGCCTGTTCTAATTCTAAATCTGTGATCCTATGATCTTACTCCCTTTGGTTCAATTCAATAATTAATTAAAATTTTTCCTATGTGCCAGGCATTATACTGGATTCTGACAATATAGAGACAATAATGAAAATAACATTATATAGTTTCCAACATTTCCTCAACAGCAACAATGAGGCAAGTTTGCCTGATGAAAAAAGTCTCTTCATGTCAGGGCTACATGACTGGAACATGATTCCTGCAAGAGCTTGACTGAGCTCAGGGACCACCTGGGGTTTACTTGAGCCAATTCTGTGATTTAGCTGCATCAGAGTTCATCCAGAGGGTAAGCACAAAGGATTATTGTTATGCCAAGTTCAGGGCTTGATTTGCTTGCTGGGCCTTAGCTCTGGAAAACAGGTGATCTCCTAAAAGTTAAAAAGAGGGGCTAAAAGAGAGGGGTGGTCTTGGCATGGGGATCCTGACACTTTTCACTGTATATAATGAAGCCATTGTGATTCCATTTGAATAAATTTAATCATTAAACCATTAAGTGTTAAACATAAAACATTAATTTAATGACAAGGCAAAAGCAAGAATAATCATAATGTTTACTCAGAAGAAAAAAGCAGAAATAATCATAATTTTTCTGCAACATAAGGCAAAAGTGATAATAATCAAGGCACCCTTTTCCATCCAATTTTTAGGTCATATTTTTCAACATTAATGCATGTGGTATTGATGGGGAAAATAAAAACATGTTTGGAGAAACCTAAAAGGGAGACATGATTAGGGGAAACATATGTGCCTAGGATTTCTCACAAATGGATTATAGGCTTTGATATTTTGATCTCTTCAAGAACCATGTCTGCCACTCGAAACATCTTTGCTGGTTGCTCACTTTCTGGTCCTCATTGTTCTCCTGCTTAGCAAACCTAATCATCTTCTGCTCTTCAGCAGATGAAGTAGTGGTTCTCTTCTCACACAACCACCCTTAAAAGTTAGTGTTGCCCTCTTTCAATGACAAGTCCTTTCTTTAAAGCCAGAGAATTGCAAAGTCCCTCAGGTCTGCCAATAACAAGGATTTCTGCTTTGTTCAAATACTCCAAAATTCTCACAGCAAAGCATAGGTCACAACAAAACAAACGCTACGTTTGCTTCTCTCCTACTTTTTATTCCTTTCAAAATGGGGAAAATGATACTGGCCAACTGGAGCAGTTCCAAAAAAGAGCAATGAGGATGGTTGAGATGATGCTGTCTTAGTATGAGCTGAAGAAAACAGGGGTGTTAGCACAAGGATCATAATACATAGTGGCTCACAATAACTTTTTTTTTGGAGGAAGGAAGGCAGGGCAATTAGGGTTAAGTGACTTGTCCAAGGTCACACAGCAAGGAGGTGTCAAGTGTCTGAAGTAGGATTTGAATTTAAGTCCTCCTGACTCTAGGGCCAGTGCTCCCTTCACTGTGCCACCTAGCTGCCCCACTAATAACAACTCTTAAAATATGTGAAGAGAGCTTATGTGGACGACAGATAAAGAGTTATATCTGTGTGAAACCAGAGAGCAAAGACTAGTGGCAATGACTTGAAGCAACTTCTGGAGCTGAAGTTGCTATTCCATTTAGGGAACTGGGAAAAGGGGCAATTTGAGGGGCTAAATAGAAAAACAGGTTTGAAAGGGACTATAGAAGCCATTTAGCTGAAACTCACACTTTATAGAAGAAGAAATAAAGATCCAAAGGAGTGAAGTTTAATAATGCCCAAGCTTACCCAGTAAATCAAATACAGAGCTTGAACTCAGATGCAGGTTAATCAATCAACAAACATTTATTAAGTGCCTACTATATGCCAGTCCCTGCTTTGTAGCCCAAAGCATTTTCCACTAAATCACAGCTGTTTCTCATGGTTTTTGTTTCACTTCAGTTGGGGAATGAGGAGGACTGAGATGTTTATTCATAGGCACAGTTCTATGGATAAAACATGAGTTTTGAATCTCAGGAGAAGGAAAAAAAGCAAATTTCCTTATGCCATGCAAAGAATGCCTTTTAGTGTCAGAAAACATTATCTATAGTAGGTATGCTCTGAGTTGTCCCAAAATGAGTACATAAAATATTTAGGATGAATAAATACAGTTCAATGTTTTATATCAGCTCTCACAAATAGATGCATTTTATTTGGAATAAACTGAGAATGTTATATTTTGGGGGATATTGCTTTTGTGCATATTTCAGTTGTTTAATTAATGGATCAATTGCAATCTGTATGAAATTAGACATTATGTATCCTGAGAATTTTGAATATATTTCTGGTAAATCATTTTTATTTTTTTGTGTGTGTATTCTTTTATCCCTAATTAGATTTTAAGCCCCTACAGGGCAGGAGTCATGTCTTCTATTTCTTTGTATTTCCCACAATGCTTCTCAATCTATGTTTATAATAATTGATTAACTGATACAAGAGATGGAAGAACTTATCCCTGCCTCCCTCCTCTCCTTGCCTTTTTCTTTTCATTTCTTACATTCTCCCTCACCTCCTCCCCTGTGTTCTTCCTCAAGTATTTATTGAGCACCTGTTTTAGGAGTTCTTAACACTGAGTCCATGAGCTTAGGACTGTTTTTTTTTTAATCAATCAGTCAATGAACATTTGTTAAGTCCCTACTATGTGCCAGGCATTGTGCTAAGCACTATTTTAAAGAAAATATTGTGACATCTGCATTTCAATATAATTGGTTTCCTTTGTAATCCCATGTATTTTATACATTTTAAAACATTGCTCTGAAGTGGGGTCCGTAGATTTCACCAGTTTATCAGAAGGGTAAACAAGACAAAAAAGTTTAAGAATACCTGACCAAGTACATGCTCAGGTCTGTCCTCAATGTTTTCAAAGTATCCAATATCTACAAGATACTTTCCTTACAATAAGATGGAGTATAATGGAGTTGGAAAGACAGAATATGCTTAGATCTAAAGCTGTCAGTGACCTTGGGGTGGGGGGTTTCATCTCTCATTTCACACATAGAAAAGCAGCTGCATGTAGCAGAAGATTTGGAGCTAGAGAATCTGGGCTCAAATTCCTGCTCTCTCTCTTGCTGCCGTGTGATTTGGGGCAAGTTACTAAACTGGACCTCACCATCCTCACCTATAAAATGAGACCACTGTCTTCCAACTCTAAATCTGTGATCCTATAAAAATTAGGGCTAGAGAGGGTTAAGTGATGTGCCCAAAGTCACAGAATCAAGATTCGAACTCAGATCCTCGTAGTGGTTTATGTTTGCGTGGTTTTTTTTTTTTTTAATTCCACCACATTGCTTATAAAACAGTTAGAGAATAACTATTTTTGGGCCAGATTTACAATTTCCTTCATTCCCTGTTGAGAGAACTATCAATATAAATAAACATCTGCTCTGTAACTAACTATGTCAGAGTGCTCCCCCAGGTTGCTGCCATTATGTGTCAGAAATAGTCCTCGAGTGGGGGCGGCTAGGTGGGGCAGTGAATAGAGCACTGGCCCTGGAGTCAGGAGGACCTGAGTTCAGATCCAGCCTCAGACCCTTGACACATCTACTAGCCGTGTAACCTTGGGCAAGTCACTTAATCCCAAATGCCCTCCAAAAAGCCAAAAAAAAAAAAAAGAAAAGAAAAAAGAAAATAAACAGTCCTGGAACCCAGATCTTCCTATAGGAGGAGGGCAGTTCTCTATAGGGAAATATTTGACTAAGTTTAAAATGATATGCCAAAAAATATACCTACATTTACAATATACCTACAACATACCTACATTTGTACTTAAGTGCTGAGGGAGAAGGGATCAGAATGGGGTTAGGGTCTACCAGTAGATTTCTTGAAGGTCATCTTGAGCTGGATTTTCCATGAAGCAGAATGGGATAATCAGAAGATTTCCCTCATCTAGTGACTTGGTATATTATCCCTTGGAGCTGGAAATGGGTCCTGGCACCTTTTGGTTAATCAGTCAGTCAATTGATAATCATTTATTAAACTCCCTACCAAAGCCCCTATGCTTAGGAAGCTCACAGTCTAATGGAGAAGACAACATATAAACAAGCTATATGTAGGATAGTTTGGAAATTATAATAATAGCTAACATTTATATAGTGTTTACTATGATTCAGGAACTATGATAAGCATTTTATAAATGTTACCTCATTTGATCCTCACAACAACTCTGGGATGTAGGTATTGTTATTATCCCAATTTTATCGATGAGAAAAATGAGGCAAACAAAGGCTAATTGACTTGTCCAGGGTCACACAGCTAGTAAGTGTCTGAAAACATATTTTAACTCAGGTCTTCCTCATTCAAGGTCTAAGACTCTCTCCACTGAACCACCTCAATGCCTGTAATGGTCATGGGAATTTGAAGATCTTTCCTGGCCCTTAATAAGGGAATTTGAAGACCTTCCTTGCTTTGAAAATAAATTCTGGTCCCTAATCGGTTGAATAAAATCACATGGAGACTGTGGTGGGAGGAGTTTATTGAAGGGTGGAGCAGAGTCCACAGGAAGATGGGAGTTAGAGTCTGATAGAGGGTTGGGAGTTGAGTTTGTTGCTGAAGGAGACAGACAGGCTTGTGAGTAAATATGGTCAAATATTGGTTTGGGGGAAAGCTAAAGGATGGTGTGGCTCTCTACAGTGTTGTGGTACATTAACTTCTATGTTGCTATGATGGATTCAGTTTCCTGGTGCTGGAATTTGGTTTTCTGGTGACTGAATAAATGTTTTGCTTCAATCTTCTGCATGGAGAGTCTATTATATTTTGTAATTGAGCACCATGCAGGTATATTTATAGTGACCATGGGTGCTATAAATATTGCATTGGCACTACACTGCCTAGTTGATTGAATAATCAATATAGGGATGGCTGATCTCCCTATGTTTCTTCCCCACCCCATACCCTGTGATGGTTGGTTTTGGCAAAGAGGATTGTCCACTAAGCAGTAAGAGCTACCCACTCAGATTTTAGAAGACCAGAAAACTTCCACTCTCTGTCTCTTCCGCCTCTCTTTTTGATGCCTGTCTCTGAAATGCTCTCTGGACTTTCCATGAGGAAGGAAAGGATTTCTTCTTCTTTACCCTCCAACTACACACACCTAACAGAAAGAGTTCGTATTTGCCCAAGTGAACCTAAGACTATATCTCAAGGACATGGCTTCCTCAGTCAGTGTCAGGTGCCTGCAAACAGTGCTCCTGGGAGCCACCATGACAGGAAGGTGAACCTGAGTCCTGCTCTGGCTAACCAGAAGATATGGACCTTGAGCTAGTTGTTCAGAGGGTACAAAATCAAGGTGAAGGTGGCATTTAAAAAGTTCAAGAGACATGATTTTGGGGTAGTCATTTTAGTAACAATGCCAATAAATATTGTAAAAGTAAAAGAGGTCAGTGGCATTCTCAAATGACCCTTATGGCAGCAGGCCCATGGCTTATATGGCCCTTAGAGAAATGGGTATTCTGGGG
Source organism: Gymnobelideus leadbeateri (assembly GCA_011680675.1). Taxonomy (NCBI): domain Eukaryota; kingdom Metazoa; phylum Chordata; class Mammalia; order Diprotodontia; family Petauridae; genus Gymnobelideus; species Gymnobelideus leadbeateri. The sequence continues at coordinate 249,162 of WOXC01012080.1, read as the reverse complement.
GATGGCAGTCAACTCTGATTGGTTAACAAGCAATGAGGAAATGAATATTGCAATGAAGGCTCCACCAATTCTAATGGATTATGCATTTACTTCTAAGTTACCCTCAGCCTTAGTCAATCTAAACAAAGTATCGACTCTGAGCAGAAGAGAATGGGCCAGGAAATTCCCCTTTGATCCCCTTAGAGTCAGATCTAGTCAGGTAGAGTAGCAATACCTGGAATGCTGAAAATATTAATCCTATCTTCCATCAGCCCAGTCCTTGAGAGATTGGACAAGGAAATAGGACAGGGAAAAAAGGCTTGGGTCTTCCTAATTTTAAGAATTGGCTATAATTGTAATATATATAACTAAATATTACATATTGATATGTTATGTATAATATAATTATAAGAATAATCATTTTTCTCAGTGAAGGTGAAAAGCCTGTTTACCAGTTCTACAAAGTATTACATATTTTAATATTTTAAACATCCTACCCCATAGAAAATATAATAGAAATTATGCATTATTTTCTCACTTTTTAACTATTTCTCACCTTTTAACTCACACATTTAAGAGTCTCTTGAGATCTAAGTATTTCTTTCACGGTAGAGGAAATAGATCATCCTTTAACGGTCTGCTTTGTACACTGTATACCTTGCTAGATAAAATGAGATCATATTTGTAAAGCACTTTGCAGACCTTAGAATGCTATGTAAATACTAGCTATTATTATGAGTATTATAATTAGAAGGGAAAACCCCAGTCATTTAGATACCTAAAAATAGAGGGAACACAGCGGCTGGTGGCTCAGGAGAATGATAGGGTAAAGAGACACCCATAAACCTCTCAGGAAACCCCAGAACCCTAAGGAACATATATACTGTCCCTAACCATGCTACAATTGTATCCCCATAAGTATGCCAGGAATATAATAAACATTTAATAGATGCTTGTTGGTTGATTGATTGATAAAATGCTTACATTCTAATGAAGGAGAAGAAATTCAGAACCTTAAGGTAGTATAGCAAAGAACTGGAAGATGTAACTGGAGAATAACTAAACAAAGTATGACATGGATAGTATTGCTCCATAAGAAATGACAAAGAGTAGGGGCATCAAGGTGGTGCAGTGAATGGAGTACCAGCCCTGGAGTCAGGAGGACCTGAGTTCAGGTTCAGCCTCAGACACTTAACACAAAAAACTAGCTGTGTGACCTTGGGCAAGTCACTTAACCCCCCAATTGCCCCTCCAAAAAGTAAAAAAAAAAGAAATGACAAAAAGGACCTATTCAGAAAAACATAAGGAGATTTGAACAAAATGTCATAGAATGAAATGAGTAAAGCCAGAATAACAGTTTATACATGACAAGTATATACCACTACAACATTATAGGAGATGTGGCATAATGGATAGAGAAGGGCCTCTCTCAGGAAGACCTGGGCTCAAATCCTACCTCTGATATATACTTACATTGTGATCCTGGGCAAATCCCTTAATCTCCTGGTGTTTTAGGTAAATCTACAAATCTGTAAATTGAAGAGGTTTCAGTCTGCCCTGGTAGAAGTTTCCTTAGTGAGAGTTTTTTATACTAATGAAATCACAGGTCCAGTCAGTCCCTATCTCTATCTCTTCAATATAGTAAAGACAATCTATTTTGAAAGCCTTAAGAACTCTTATCAATGAAGTAAACAATCATAGCTGCAGAGAACTCATTGTAAAACATGTCATCTAACTCCTGACACAGAGAGAGTGAAGTCAACCTGCTGAATGAGATATACAGTTTTCAGATGTGACCAATGTGTATGTTTTGCTTGACTATATTTGACACAAGAGGAGGTTTGGTTTTTTGTTTTTTAATTTTAGAGGAAGATTTATGTGGGAGAGGAGGACTGATTGTGACATCAAAAAAGAAAAGGAAGGAAAGAAAATCAGTGAAGCTTTTTTAAAACACAAAGAAGAAAATGAGAAAGTTCAGAGGGGTCTCCAGGAGTGACCAGCAGGAAAGCCTTGAAATTAAAATGTTTAGTTCCATAAACTTTAAACAAAGCATGTTATTCATTGTTTTACAGGAAATCTTTTTTTTCTGTTCTTTGTATACACACATGTTCCTGTTAATTAATGTTTGTCAAGTTCAAAGCAACAACAAAAAATTATTTAAAAAAACCTTGAAGTTGAAAAATTACAAAGTTTAGATTTTATGTAAACATTTATTAATAAGTAACAATAAAATGAATAATTAAAATAATGAATAAATTATGAAATTTTTTGGAAAAGGAGCTGTTATGTCTTCTTGAACATTGATGTGATATGATAAATATAGATTCTGGTTAGTGCAAACAAGTAATCCTATTAAATGGTTGCATTATTTGAATTGGCACTGCATATTTCCATTGCATTTCATATTTACACAATTCCACTAATTTGCATATTTATAACTTCAAGTACTATGGACTCAAATACAGGTGATCTCTTCACCAGATTCACTAATTGGGACATAGTTGTAGATGTTAAAAACAAACTAAACTGAAATTGGTCGCCTAGAAGTTAAAGTGATTAGAGGCAAAGAAACCAAGTGAGTGATTCCAAGTCTAGGAGTGAGGTAGTCAGAATGTGAGGATGTGCAAAAGGAAATAACTGACTGGGGAAAGGCTGGCAAGGTAGAGCCAGAGTGTAGATTTCAGTCATCCAAACATAAATCCTGAGTGAAGTTGAACTGCATTTTCTTGGTCTCTTTCTCTTTTGAATTCAATTCAGTTCCATTCAACAAACATCTACCTAAGCATCTGCTACGGGCAAGGTATTGAATTAGGTGCTAGATATACAAAGGAAAAAAAATTCTTGCCCTCAAAGGAGTTTAGATTCTACTGAAAGATATAGTAAGAACATAAGTAGATAAATATAAAGTGTATACAAATAGGTTAATATAAAGTAAGACAGTAATTTCTCTGTGGCAAGAAAACACTTAAAACTGAGGTGAGTCTTGAAAGGAGTGAGAGATTCCAGGAAAGAGGTCAGGATTGTACCAGATATGAGTCTAACCTGGGTGAAGGACCTCCTGAACCTTCCTGCTCCTCCCCTCCCTGCTTTCCACCACTATTTTGTTGGAGAAAACCTTTAATGTTATTATATCCCAGACTTCTTGCTATTTCTCAATAATACAAAGTCAAATGTAGTACACTTACAAGCTAAAAGATTTTTTAAAAATTTATATTCAGCATGATCAATCTAACTTCTCAGGTGAAAAAAGAATCAAGCTTCATTTTCTTGATAAATATTCGTAAAGCTCCAAGTTGGCAAGTTATCCTGCTGATGCATCAGACAGAGTAGAATTCATTATATTTTTTCCAAGGCTATGTGGTGCTACAATTGTCACAGAAGGCAGTCAAGTCAGAAGACATAACAGACTGGAAATCATGTGGAGAAAGAAATCCAGTTCATTGAGTTTTCAATCCTTTAAAATCTGTCAGACCTTCATGATTTCTCCCGACCTTGCAGAGCTCCTACAGAACTTTGGAAACTCAAAAGTTGACTTTGCAATTGTGTGTTTTAGCTAGTACTTTTAATAAGATCTAAGCCATTTTTAATAGGCAACAACCAAAAATTATAAAGATCAAAAATAGCAAAGAAAAAAACCTGCCAGTGTCTTAAGGATCCACTTATATTTAAATTTTCATTTATACTGTTCCAAAAGTACCTTTGATCTGCATTCAGAGTCTACCAGTTCTTTCCCTGGAGATGTAGAGCACCTTTCATCATAATTTCTTTAGAATTTTCTTGGATTATTATATTACTAAGAAAATATAATACTTATTCACAGCAAATCATCACACAATATTGCTGTTATAATATTTTTGACATACAAGTGGATGGTTCATTCATTTATTTGAAATTAATAACTGTGAGCTTTACCCAGTTACAACTGCAAGCTGGTACTTGCTGTTGATGAGATGAAGTATGGTAATATTTAGATTGGGGTGGAAGGAAGTCACACTGTACGTTTGGATTTGGGAATGAGCAGAGAAACACACAAAATCAGAATTCAGTCACTTAATGATAGTGGCCATGGAGAAAATGTGTATGTGAGTACTTGGAAGTGGTGAGGGAACAAGCATGCAAAAGATTGGGCCATCTAAAAAAAGGATAGCAAAGATAAGTCAATGGAACAGAACATTATGTTAGTCTAGTGCTCTCCTCTGCCAGACAAATGTCAAGAAAAACAGTGATGGTATTTGTCTCATCTCAATATTTATTTTTAAATCAAGGGCCCATTATCCTGTGGTAACAGGCTCCTCTAATGGATTTATTTCACTTTGTCAAGTGATTAGAAATAAAACGAGGCTATCAATTTGATACTGCTTTATTCTAGATTCCAACAAGGTAATAATATCCCTTATAAACAAGGATGTTGATGGTATAAATATTCTTCAATGAAATATTTTTCTATTCAATGAATAGGCATACACTTTTTTTTTCTAAAAAGATCAAAAAAACAACAAACCCCTGTATTAGAGCCCTAACTTTGTCCCACAATAAAAGGATCCACTCAAAAAAGGCTTTCCACATATCCTTTCATTCTTATTCTAAAATTTGTTTCTATAATTTTGAAAAATAGATAAATTTCATAAAACTTATTTATGAATTTAAATTCATAAAATCTCAAACTGGAAGTACCTTAAGGGTCATCAGATCTAATCTTCTTCCCAAAGTAAGAATTCCTTCTGTCTCCTTGACCAATCATCATTCAACCTCTGCTTGGAGACTAACAACGAGGGGAAGTCTGTGCAAGTCATCCAACTTCACTTAAGGTCTTCCCTGTTTTTTTTTTTTAATTAAATGTTGTGTTTATTTTTAGTTTATATTATTCATTTCCACAAGATTTTGAGTTACAAATTTTCTCCCCATCTTTCCCCTACCCACCACCCCAAAACAGTGATCACAATGTATACCCCCTCCCACAATTTGCTCTCTCCTATATCCTCCCCCATCCCCCCTCTGACTTTCTGGTAGGGCAAGATGGATCTCCATGCCCCAGTACCTATATATCTTATTTCGCACTTGCAGGTAAAAAATGTATAATGTGTATATATATATATATATATATATATATATATATATATATATATATATATATATATATATATATATATATAAAATATGTATTTATTTTAAACATTTGATTTTAAAACTTTGGATTCCAGATTCTTTCCCTTCTTCTGTCATCACCCACCCTTGCTGGGAAGACAAGCAATTCAATATAGGTTGTACATGTGTAGCTATGCAAAACATTTCCATAGTGGATATATTGTAAAAGATTGACTATATTTCCTTCCATCCTATCCCACACCCCATTGTTCTGTTCTCTGCTTTGATCCTGTCCCTTTTCAAAAGTGGGTGCTTCCAACTTCCCTCCCCCCCAAGCCTGGCCTCCCTTCCATCATCCCCCCTCTCATCCCCTTTCCCCCTAATCTCCTGTAGTCTGAGATACCCTATTTAGTATGTATGTTCTTCCCTCCCTAAGCCAAATTCAATGAGAGTAAGGTTGACCCATTCCCTTTTGCCTGCCTGTTCTTCCTCTCCATTGTAACCGTTTTCCCTTTGCCTCTTCTATATGAGATAATGTACCCCATTCTGTCTCACCCCATCTCCTCTCATTATATTCCTCTCTCACCTCTCAATTACACCTTTTAATTATTATTCCTTCCTATTCAATTGGTCCTGTGCCCTCTGTCTACGTATACCTATACACATATATGCCCATATAATCTCCTCTATACACATATATATGCATGTATACATATATGTACTTTTATATTTCCTTCAACTATTCTCATACTGAGAAAAGTTTCATAAGTTACAATTATTCTTTTTCTATGTAGGTATGTAAATAGTTCAACTTTGATAAGTTCCTTATGATGTCTTTTCCCTGTTTACCTTCTCATGCTTCTCTTGCTTCTTGTATCTGAATGTCAAATGTTCTATTCAGCTCTAGTTTTTTCATCAAGAATGCTTGAAAGTCCTCTATTCCACTGTATGACCATGTTTTCCTCTGGAACATGACACTCGGTTTTGCTGAGTAGGTGATTTTTGGTTTTAATCCTAGCTCCTTTGACCTCTGTAATATCATATTCCAAGCCCTTTGATCCCTCATTGTAAAAGCTGCCAGATCCTGTGTTATCCTGATTGTGTTTCCACAATATTCAAATTATTTCTTCCTGGCTGCTTACAATATTTTCTCCTTGATCTGGGAACACTGGAACTTGGCTATAATATTCCTAGGAGTTTTCTTTTAGTGATCTTTTTCAGGAGGTGATTGGTGGATTCTTTCAATCTCTATTTTGCGCTCTGGTTCTAAAACATAAGGGCAATTTTCTTGTAGAATTTCTTGAAGTATGATGTGTAGGTTCTTTTTTTGATCATGGCTTTCAGATAGTCCAATAATTTTAAAATTATCTCTTTTGTATCTATTTTCCAGGTCAGTGGTTTTTCCAGTGGGATATTTCACATTGCCTTCTATTTTTTCATTTGTTTGGATCTGTTTAATAGTATCTTGATTTCTCATAAAGTCATTAGCTTCCATTTGCTCCAATCTAATTCTGAAGGAGTTATTTTCTTCAGTGAGCTATTGAAATTCTTTTTCCATCTGGCAAATTCAGTTTTTTAAGGTATTCTTCTCTTCTTTGGCTTTTTGAGCCTCTTTTGCCATTTGAGTTAGTCTATTTTTAAGGTGTTATTTTCTTTCAGACAGGTTGTTTACTCTTTTTTCATGATTTTCTTGCATCATTATCATTTCTCCTCCCAATTTTGCCTCCACTTCTCTTATTTGGTCTTCAAAATCCTTCTTAATCTCCTCTATGGCCTGTAACCAGTTCATATTTTTCTTGGAAGCTTTTGGTGCAGGAGTTCTGACTTCACTGTCTTTCTCCTGTTCCATGCTTTGATCTTTTTTGTCCCCAAAATAGGAGTCTAATGTTGGAATGCTCTGCTTGCTTTGCTTCCTTTGCTTGCTCATGTTGCCACTCAATTACTTAACTTTTGAGCTTTTTGCCACAGGAGAGCTTCATCCCAAATTTCTGGGGTTTTCTCATCTGCTGAAGCTATTAGTTGGCTGCCCTCTCTGAAGCATCCACATATTCTGGCACACTGGTCATGCACCCCAGGACCTCTAGACAGCAATCCAAATCCAAGCGGGTTAAAGCAAGAGTGATTACCCCTCAAACTGGTTGCTTGGTCCCCCTACAATCTGCAGGCCAGGAGCTCTGAAGCAACCACATGTGGCCCCTGCATGGCCTCAGAGCTTCAGCTGCTTCTCCCTCCAGTAGCAGAGGCTGGATGGAACTCCTGGACTCCCAGTTCCCAAAGTCCACTGACCTCTCACTTTGTCTTTGCCATTTATGGGTTGATAATTCTGGCAACCACCACAGCTGCTGGTGATCTACTCTCCAGATGTCCCTCTAGTCATGGCTGGTCAGGGTGCCCTGAGGCTAAAACCTTGGCTCATAAGGGGCTGGGCTCTGCTCCCAGAGTGCTGTGCTGGCCCCTTTCTGCTGGCCTGCCAGGCTGTCTTCAGCAGGATGTTAGTTTCTCTCTGTCACTTTGTTGGTTCTGTAGCTCTAAAGTTTGTTTAGAGTCATTTTTTGCATGTGTTGGAGGAGGTGGGGGTAGGAGTTGCAGGAAAGTCCTGTTTCTACTCCACCATCTTGGCTCCACCCACTTCCCTGTTTTTTAAAGTTAATGCCTAATTGGGAAATGGAATGTGTTCTCCTTGGCTTCTACCAGTGGATCTTAGCTCTTCCCTTTGAAACTATAAAAAATAAGTTTATTGGAAAATGAGGAGGTGCCCATCAATCAGGGAATGGATGAGCAAATTATAGTGTGGAATACTATTGTGGTGTAAGAAATGATGAAAGAAATGGTTTCTGAGAGACCTGAAAAGACTTGTTTGAACTGATGCAGGCTAAAATGAGCAGAATTAGCTGACAATTTGTATAATAGCAATACTATTGTGAAGATAAACAACATTGAATGATTTATTAACCCTAATCAAAACAATTACCAGCCATTATCCAAGAGAAGTCATGATGACACATGTTGCCTATCTCCTGATAGAGGTGATAAATGTGGATTAAGATATAATATTTTGTACATGGCCAAAACCCCTAGGCCTCATTCAGTGTAAGGTCCTCATCTCCCTTCACCTATAGCAGCATACATATGTGCCACAAAGATTTTGCTTTTAATTTCTTGTTTAACTGGGGGTGAGGAAGGAGGGAAATGAGGTAGATTTTTGCTAACTGAAGAAAATTTAATTTAATTTTAGAAAGAATGCATTTATTTCCTCTCCCGAATTACATAAAGTAGTTATTAGACCAACTTCCAATTCATGTCTCCACCATGCTACACATCTACAATTTATTCAACTTTTGTTCATACAAAATGCTTTCCAGATACTTCTCTATCTTGGTCATCCCTCTTTGGGTATAGTTCAGTTTGTCAACACCCCAATTCAGATGTAGGTAATGCCACAATTAAACTAAGCATAATACTTCCTGAGTTAGCCTGGTAAAATTTGATTCATTTTCCCTGGTTGTATTGATGTACAGAAATAAGAGGTAATGGACATATCAACATTTTTTAAAAAAGAGTAATTGAGAAATGCAAAGAATCGTATTAATTCAAGTATATATCTTTATCTCCCTTCTTTGTACTTGGTTATTCCTAAGTGTATGAGATTTACTTACCTTAGATGAGCATATTTGTAAAATGTTCCTGAATAGTTTGTTTTCTCTAGATCTTACAAAGCATACAAAGCATACAAGGCCACCACAGTAATACCTCAGGAACAAGAATGGAGCCAAATCTAACACTGGGTAGCAAGTTAACAGAGAGATATTTGATAAGTCAAATCAAGGGAAGCACCTGAGAAAAGATACCCAGCGAGGATACACTCTCAATATAGTTGAGTACAGCTTCCCTCCTCTGGGATACCCATGATAATCCATTTGTCAAGTTTGTGAAACCAACTGGAACTCCTCTTGGTCTGTCTTTCTCATGTTTAGGCAACCAAGATACCATACCAAAGGCCTGAGGCTTTAGTCCTCGGAGCCCATTAAATCCCAAAGATGGTTTCAAAACCTTTTATGGAGAACTTACCTAACATACATGGTAGAGAACTGTAATGAATATTCTTCCTACTGCCCCACCCTTCATGGTACCACAATCTTGGAAAGTATTCCTCCTACCACAGCCTTCAGAGGTCCATCTCATGGAACATACATTGAGCTAAACTGAGCTCCCCCAGCCACTTCCAATACATGACTCATTGCTGAAGAACTCATACTCTGCCATGACAAAGAACTCTGCATTGGTGCTTTGGTCTCTGAGCCAATGAGTATTAGAATAGCAACTTACTGAGTAGGTTTAAAATGAAAAACAACTTTTAATATCACCTTCTTCTTCCTCTTTTCTAAATGTGTGGTTTAGAAATCTCCCTTGAACTTCCAATGGGAGAGAAGGAAGAGTATTTCTTTCCTTTCTCCTCCTTCCCCCTCCCCCATTCTGAATCAACAACCAACAGCAGCAAGAACATGCTGATCTAAATGAGTCTGAGACTGGACCTCGAATCTTTAGCCAGAGCAAATCAACAGAGTATCTTCTGATCCTCATTGCCCCCTCCCGTAACAAAAATGGGAGAACTAGTTTTTAGGTCTCCATGAGTACTTAGAATACCACTCTACTTCAGACTTCAAGGGAGGAGCAGAGGGAATCTTTCCTCTCTTCCCTCCTAGAAGCCTTGGAGACTACCCCTTGCAGTAAGAAGCACCTTTCCTTGGGGCTAATACTTAATTTAAGGACTTTAGAGCCCTCAGATTCGGACCCAGCCATCAGTCATTGGGATCAATAAAAGATTGCTGTGTTATCCCAAGGCACGAGTCTTTCAGCATACAGTCAAAGCATATGAGAACCCTATGAAGCCAGAGTGCACATTGCCAGATCAATGGGAGTTGCTCTCACACAGCAGAATGGGGGTTCACATGATTGCCTCTGTTCTGCATATTTAAGCATTTTAGAATTTTGATAGGAAGCAATAACAACCTTACTGACATGTAATTTCCAGAAACTATCTCCTTCAGAAATTAGAACAATTTGCCTCTCTCTAGTCTTCTGTCATTTCTCCCATCTTAGGTGAGTCCTTAAAGATGATTGATAGGAGTTCTTTGATCACATCTACATGGTTTTTTTGGTACTCTAGAATGGAATTTTCTTGTGCTTAAAGCAAAGGTTCTTTTTTTGTGTTATGGAAACTTTTGGCAACCTGGTGAAGTCAATGGATTTCTCAGATTAATTTTTTAAATACATAATTGAAGAAAATGCTAAATTTCATTAGAGGTTAGTGAAATTAACATGTATGTTTTTTTCTCATCCAAATTCACAGATCTCCTAAAATCTACCCACAACCTGGGGGTATGTGGACCTGGCTTAGGAACTTAAACTCTGGGCTACTGGGTGATGTCTTTTTGTTTTGGGGTTCTATATCATCTTATCCATGTCTGTTTTACCCTTTCCAACTTCATTCTCCTTGACATATAAGACAGAAGTAAAACAGGAATTTAATAAGTCTGCTTTTGCACTTTAATCTCTGTCAGTATTATACTATAGGAAGGTAAAGCATGTATTAAACTTTTTCTATGTGCCCAAAACTGTGTTAAGTGCTAAAGATACAGAAACAAGCAAGAAGACAGTCTCTGCCCTCAAGGAGCTTACAATCTAATGGGGGAAGATGAAGCAAAAAGGGAAGATGGAAAAAGGAAAGAAAAGAAAAGATGCATACAGTAACATGGTGTGGAAGTTGTCAGGAAGTGACTTGGAAGCCTGCTTTTGGGAAATACAGGATGAAAGCTTACCTATCAGAGCAGAATGCCCCAGGAACAATGTCCCAAAACACTGGGACTATTCCATCTTTGGTCTTCTTGCTCTAAGCAAAACTTTGAAAGCCCTCTCTGTTCTCTGCATGTTTTACAAGTAGATTCTGGCTTTTAGTCTTCACAGTATTATGAATCTATGCAATTCTTATATTTGGTTCTCTGCATACCCAAATACACTCACATACCCACAACAACCCCCCCTACACACACACACACACACACACAGACACACAGACCCAAAGACACAGACACACACATAATCTTCCATCATTCCTATGTGTTCTTTGGGTTATTAGTTTCCCCACACTGCTTGATGAATTGCTTTAGATGCCTACATCTTATCACTTTCTTTGAGAATAGTTGTAACTATATAATGGGAACTTCTTTTTTTTCTTAGAGATGTGAATATTCCCTTTTTTAAAATCTCACCATGGATGGGATCATATTCTTTTTGTTTGTTTGTTTTTTGCTTTTTTGGAGGGGGAAGGTAGGGCAATTGGGGTGAAGCCCAAGGTCACAAGTCTAGTTTTTGTGTTAATTGTCCGAGGCCAGATTTGAACGAAGGTCCTCCTGACTCCAGGGCCGGGGTTCTATTCACTGTGCCACCTAGCCACCCCATGATCACATTCTTTTTAATTTTATGAAACTTACTTTCATAAAATCTAGGATTCTGCTCAGAGTTCCTTTCTTTTGCTGTTACAAAATCTAAGATGACAAGGTTATTCATTCCCAAGGTTGCTGTCACATCCACATCCCAACCAACTTTTTCCATTTTGGTCCAAATTATTCCAGGGTATTTTAGCCTCATTACTTCCTCTGCCTTCTGAGAGATGAGGCTGTAAAGAAGACAGTTTAAGAATTTATCTTATGCTTTGCTTTTATCAAAATGAGACTCCTGGCTGAGACCCAGATAGCTGAAGGACCCTATCACTACCGATTTTGTCTTTGTGCCAGTTTTATAGTCCTTGTGAGCCACTTTGAAGGTCTCATGATTGCAAATATCATGAAGTCACTAACTCTCTAAGATGGACCTTTTTATCCTCTTTCCCTTAGGAGGGAAACAGTGATATGAATTCTAGTCTCAATTCTTCCAACTAGCTATTTGACTTTAGGAAAGGCATTTTATCTCTCTCTCTGTCTCTGGTTCTCTGTGTTTAAAACAAATATTACTGAGCCTACCTACTTCACAGATTGTAATGGGCTTAAGTTTGTGATAAGAGAAACCAAAGGAGAAAAGGGCAGCTAGTAGTAGAGTGCTGGGCCTGGAGTCAGGAACTCATCTTCCTGAGTTCAAATCTGGCCTCAGACATTTACTAGCTATGTGGCCCTGGGCAAATCATTTAACCTAGTTTTCCTTAGTTTCCTAATCTGTAAAATGAGCTGGAGAAGAAATGGCAAACCATTTCAGTGTCTTTGCCAAGAAAACCCCAAATGGGCTCATGGAGAATTGGACATGACTGAAACAGCTGAACAACAACAACAACAAAGGAAAAAAGCAATATGGTGTAGGGCAATGGTTCTCAAAGTGTGTTCTGAAAATCCCTGGGATCCCTGAGACCCTTTTAGGGATTTATGAGGTTAAAATTATTTTCATGATATTACTAAGACATTATTTTATTATTAAAATACTCCTCATTTTTTTCCAGCTATTTATCTGTGTGAGGCTGGATTTTCTTCACACATTTCATCCAAAATAACATATTGCCACAGAATGAATGCTAAGCAGATATGAGAATCCATCTTCAATTAAATCAGACATTAAAGAGATTTCCAAAAATATGTAAAATAATGCTACTCTTTTCACTATTTTTTGTTTTGTAAAATACTTATTTTTATAAAAATGCTATTTTTGTTAATACAGTAACAGGTTTATCATTGTCATTTTAATGAATTAAATATTTTTAAATTATCCATTAAAATTTTAATATCATAAATATTAAGACACATAAAGATATCAGTAAATCAATAAATATCCAAATATAACATGCATAAAAATTCTTTATTTTAAGAGTATAAAGGAATCTAGAAACCAAAACGTTTGAGAACTGCTGATTTAGGAGACAGAGAACCAGAACTGCTATCAGGAAGATCTGAATTCTCAAATACCACTTCTGACACACACTGAATCTGGGCAAGCCTCTGATACTATAAGTTGCTGATCTGCATAGAGAGGTAGAGGGTTCTCAATAGGAATTCCTTAAACCAGAGGAATCACAGGTCCAGATGACACATGTAGGATGTTTCCAAAGTCTGGGACACCCTTTATATGCATATGTTTGCATATATATGTATGTATGTATATATGTATGTATATATGTGTGTGTGTGCAAACACAGATTAAGTATATCAAAGAACTTCAAAAAATTTAATGTTAAGTAAGGCCATAAGAAAGGACCAACAATTCCTGTCTAAGAGAACAGACATTCTGCTATATGATAAAAGTCGTTAAAAGTGACTCATTGATAGCTGCCCCACTTCGCAGAAACACCATAGAAATCTCTGCAGAATTAAAGCAAACATCTGTAGTTCTGGCAGAAGAATGAAAGAAAATGCAAGTACTGAAGACCATCAAAGGCATGTCAGTTATCATCTTGGCACCTAGATGCACTCTGTCTTGGCTTCTTGTGGACCTTGGCCTCTGTCATGATTTCACATCGTTGCATAAGTTAGTGTTTCTAGATATTTTCTTCATTGCCAGAACTATGTTCATAGTTTACTTTTCCTTCAGTGAAGGAAAGGAGTTCTGAGTTTCTGAGGAGTAAAAATTGTATCTGCAGTATAAAAATTGTTAAAGACAAAATGAAAGAGAACTGCTGAGTAGGATAAATATTTACATCAGATATCACCAATAAAATTCTGACATCCAAAATGCATGAGAACTGATGTAAATATATGACCCCAAGAGTCATTTTTCAGTAGGTAAGTGGTCAGAAGCTATGAATGGTTTTCAATAAAATTGAAATTGTAAGTGACCACTGCCTCAGGCATCCAAGCTCACAGCCTATATTTCATCTTTAATCCCTTCCTAAGACTCAACACAATATATCTAATGCATTGCTTAGTTGTTTCTGCCTTCACAACATCTCTCAATTATGTCCCTCCACTTTGACACTGCCACCACCCTGGTCCAGACCCTCATCACATCATACCTGGACTATTTCAAAAGCCCCCTTACTCAAGTCTCTCCACATTCTTGTACATCCTCTATTTAGCTGCCAAAATGATCTTTCCAAAGCTCAGGTCTAACTGTGTCAGCCTCCTACTTATCAAGCTTTAATGGCTTCCTATTAAAACCAAGATCAAATATAAAATCCTGTTTCATTTTTAAAATCCTTCACCACCAGCCTCTTTCTAACTTTCCAGTATCTTCTTTACTTCTCTCTACATACTCTACAATCTAGTAACATTGGGTTTCTTGCTGTTCCTTATGCAGAGCAGGCCATATCCCCATGACCCCAGGCCATGTCTTTTTGTCTTCATCTCCCCCTCTTGGCTTCCATGGTTTCCTTCAATACTCAGCTGAAATTCCATCTTTTGCAGTCTGCTTTTCCTGGTCCCCATGGCTGTTAATGCCTTCCCTCTGAGATTATCTCCAAAGACCATTTATATGTCTTGTATACACATAGTTTTTACATGTCATTTTCCTTATTAGAGTGAGAGTCTTGAGAGCAATGCCCTTCTTTGTATCCCCAGTGCTTTGCATAGTGTTTGGCATAAAATAAACTTACATGTAAATTCTTGTTGATTGAGTACAACTCTGCTTGATCCTGTCCCACTCAACTCCATCTGTTAATAGGCAGAAGCACAGCACATTTCACAGCCTCCTTGTTGCCCCTGTCCAGCATGCTGATATAAAGTAGTAGAATACCACTTTAGGGGCAGCTAGGTGGCACAGTGAATAGAGTGCTGGCCCTGGAGTCAGGAGGACCTGAGTTCAAATATAGCCTCAGACACTTAACACACACACACAAAAGAAAAATAGCCATGTGACCTTGGGCAAGTCACTTAACCCCAATTGCCCTCCAAAAAAACAAAAAATAAAAAAGAATACTACTTTAGTAGAGTATGGTGCTCATAAAATAATACATCAAAAGAATATAATTTTGAAGTGATGATTAAGTATGAAAATACATGCCAAAGTATTTCAGAATACCCAACTAGAATTGGCCAGTTGGGCAACACAGCTCTTTTCTTCCTTCCTTCCTTCCTTCCTTCCTTCCTTCCTTCCTTCCTTCCTTCCTTCATTCTTTTCTTTTTTCCCTCCCTTCTTTCTCTTTTCCTTCCTTCTTTTCTTTCTCTCTTCCTTCCTTCTTTCCTTCCTTTCTTCCTTCCTTCCTTCCTCCCTTTCTTTATTTCTTTCCTTCTTTCTTTCTTTTTCTTTCTTTCTTCTTTGCCTTTCCTTCCCTCTGTCCTCATAAGGCATCATACTCTTACTTTTGGGTACTCTGCCCAAACAACTGTAAAGTTTGATTACTGAAACTGAGCAATATATCTTGGGGTTTATAGTAGACTTTTTTCTTAAAAACTTTTGCCTTAAACCCAAATCATTTTAGCTCTCATTGCTTAGTCGACATTAGGACCCAGTTTAAGGTTGGTCATTGTTTGGGCCCTGATTGACTAAGAATGAATGTAAGTAGCAATTGTTTCTGTTTTGTCCAGAAACCTTGAGGGTTTTCCCCTCAGACTAAATTTTTTTAACTAGGTAAAAGAAGCCATTCTCTGCCTCATTTCTTACCTAGCCTTAATCACTGTTTGGGTGTTGCCTTGGTCAAACTGAGACCTAGGCCTTAGCTTAAAAGGCCAAGGTCTCCCACTGCATCCAGGACCATCTTCAATTGTCCTGATCTATATCTTGCCACTGTACCCAAATGGCTAGTGACTTTGTATGACCATCCCTAACTTAAATACAATTCACTTGCATGTCATGACATCACCTCCCTGATATAATGGTCCTCTTTGAGAATGAAGGACAAACAACAACAATCAAATAATAAATAGGACTACATAAAAGTCATTGCCTTCCTTTGTACCCCTTCTCTCACTCAATTTTGCAATGAGGTATGGAACTTCTCCAATTCCATTACAAACACTTACTAAGTACCTACTATATTCATATGCTACAGAAAGGGGAGGAGGGGAAGCACCATTCCTACATTCAAGGAATTAAAAGTCTCCAAGAAATTGATAAAAAGGTATATGACATATACATAAATAAATGTGATATAGGGCCAAAGGAAAGACCTTAACAAAGGGCTCTAGAAAAATCTGAGGAGAGATGATTTTTAGCTGCATATATCATTTTATCAATATGAGTCCTTTCCCTATCCCAGATGACAATTTTTCTGTACTTTAAATACAGTTTTGTGAATTGCTAAGGCCAAAACTTATTATCTGGTGACCAAATTTTGGATGTTGAATTTTTCCAACTTAGTGATAACCTAATCTTTGGAGAATAGACATATAGTCTTTCTGGAGTATGCTCAAAGGCAATCTAGCTTGGTAGGCTCTACTGGTAAAGGCTTGAAGAACCCAGAGTCTTATCTATACCATGATGGGGTGTCAGAGTAGAATTTTAGCCTAGGAATTTTTTCCTTAATCCTACAATTTAAAGAATTTATCAAATCAGTAACACACGAGTGTTATTTTCAGATTGTAAATCCTTCTTATAGCCACTAAGTGATAAATTCTTTGATCATGGTGACTCATGAAATAATTCACATTCAGAAATTAAATATGTTGTCTATCATAGATTTTCAGTTTTGTGAGTAATTATCTTTTTATTGTACCAAGTGCTTGTTTTATTCCATAAATTAAAAATAAAATTTTAAAAAATAAAATAGATAGGGATATATAATTAGAAATCATGCAGATTTGGAGATCCTCACAATGTCAAATATAGGAAACATCCTCTATGTATTCATTCATTTTTTTATTTAAAGAAACTAATGAAAAATTTTAAGGCACAAATACTGTCCTGCCCTCAAGAAACTCACATTTGGACCACTCTTAATACTATGGTAATTTTTTAAAATTTCCTTTATTTTTTCACAAAGTACCTAGTAAAATATTCAGGACCCAGTTATACCAGTTTGACTGAGTCACTACTTTATGCTTCTGTTAAAGAGTTATTTTTTCATCTCTACATGAGAAAATTGAGGACAAGAGACGGATGAAGTAACTCACAGAAGATCATGAAGGTAGTAAATAGTAAAGTATAGAAAAAAAATGGATGTATAGACAGGCAGATAGATAGACAGGCAGATAGAGAGACCCACATGCTGGCAAATGTCTAACTACTGGTCCTCTAAATATATGTATGTGTGTGCGTTTGTGTGTGTGTATATAAAATACATTTTACATTTAATCTGTATTATCAATGTTTTTCATTATTTTCTTAAGTCTAGACAATAAATGCAATAATAATTTGCAGCATTTGCCAATTTCAGAAGTGTAATTGACATATTGAAAATTTAACAACTGACTCTCCAAAGTCAGTTCCAGCTAGCTGGCTCCAGTATACCCTTACATGTATAAAGAGATATAAATAGACATATACATATTCAGGCATGTTTAATTATATGTTTATGATATATTTATTGCTATTATTATAAAGAATAATAAAATTATTGCAAATAATATCAATAAGTAAGGAAACATAACCAATGCAAATCACCTGGCATAATGAGAGACCAAAAGAGTCTAGAAAGAAGCTTAGCCAGCCAAGGCTTGGCAGGACACCATGTGATAAGTGCTGGATTTAGAGGCAGATGAAGTGAACTCAAATCTGAGCTCATTGCTTAACATTGTGTGACCTTGGGTAAATCACTTAACCTCCTGGGCCTCAGTTTTCTCTCTGTAAAATTATTGGGTTGGGCTAAATGACCACTAAGGCCCTTCTTTCTCTATATCTGTGATCCTATGATCTTTATCAAATGGAAAGTTACATCAGTCAAGGGCAACATTGGTTTAGGATGTAACATCAGGCTATAAAAATCTTACGGAGGAGGATAATAGAAGATAATAAGCATTTTCACCTCATAAAACAGCAAGAAGCAATGGGGAAAAATAAATTTGCAGCAAGGTTGATAAGAGATTCAATTCACTCAAATGATCTGTATAGCATTTAAAGATGAAAACTGAAGGGCAATGAATGTGGCTAGCACACATAGTGAATAGAGTTTTGGACACAAGTTCTAATCCCATGTCAGATGATTACTAGCTATGTGACCCTTGGCAAGTCATTTAACCTATCTGCCTCAGCCTCCTCATCTGTAAAGTGGAGATAACACCTACCTACTTTCAAGGACTGTTTTGAGGATAAAGAGATAATCATAAAGTGCTTTGTAAACCTTGTTTAAAATGGAAAAGATCAGTCAAGACTTCAATATTCCTCCAACCATAACAGTGGATCGACTTCATTAATGTGACATTTCCTGATTTTCTGTATTAGGAATGAGAAATGGTATTAAAGAAAGTTTAAATGGAAAAAGTGGTAGGACTAGAATTTTGGAAAAAGCAGGTATGTGCTGTGGATAACATTATATTGAAGGCATTGAGACACTGATCACTTACCAAGATTATCACAAATGAAAATATTTTTGTACTTATGATGCTCATGAAGTGTACATTATAAAAAGATACAACCGTTGCTATAGTTATGTATCTGTTATTGTAATCATATATATAAACTTATATATTCATGTTTATATATTTATTGATATTATAAATAATAGCAATAAAAATTTTAAAGACAAATAGATATAGAAATTTGCTATTTATACATTTATTTGGTATGCCTTTCTACACAAAAGTCAAACCACCAACTGACTATCACAAATAGAAGGAAATTACTTCTCTTGTACAGAGATCAGATTTATGATCTTGAGAATTTTAGAATCATGCATTAACCGAGCAAGCTAATCATATTTGTACATAAATTAATGAATTAGAGGAATGACCTGCTAGGGAAATGATGACTTGGGAAGATGGAGAGTATGTAATTTACTAAATGGAATATCATACTTATAGATAAATAGTCTTCCACAAAATGCACATTGTTTCTATGGCAATATTCAATTTGCTTACTAAGGTAGAAGCAGTGTCAGTTTTATGTATGTCCTTTGTGGAGGAAGAGCAACTATTTGGTTTCCTTAATGCCCAAGGCAAAAAAGGGCCAGCTTAGACAGAGTTGATATTAAAGGGTTTATGCAAGCCTTATGCAAGCCCCAGCTACCCTGAGGGCAATGCCTTCTTGACCATAGTTGCCATGGTGACTGTGGAGGAAGAAGGGACTTGTGTTTTATGAGTCAATATTCTTTTTAACTTGATAAATTGTATTAGTATTTAAAATTATTGTTATCAACAAATTTTTATTGCATTTTATGATCCCTGAGGGACTCATTCCATTCTAACCCCCAAACCTGAATCACCAGACTATTCTAGATAGACTTGACTCCAAATAGCAATTAAGAGCACAGTTGTGAGGGTATTAACATTAAGGCATTAGTGGAAATAGGTTTAAAAGGTTTGCACATGATTTTACAAAAACTAGTTTTGAATTGATTATGGTCCTCCCCAAACCCCCACTCTGATATTTCAAATTCTGACTAGAAAATCCTCTCAAGCCCTCCTTCTATCAGAAAATCTAGGATGTATCAGAAATGGTGCTCTCTAAAAGTCAATGTATGAGTCACTATGGTGTTTAAGTAATTCCCAAATGAAATGTTTCTTTAGACTGTCAGCCTCATTCCATTTCTAAAAGCAAAGACCCAGAAGGAGGATTCAGTATGGAAATCTCAGAACTCCTTAGAAAGGACACTTTGCATTAAATATAGTACTGGCCACCATAAAGTGTTATGGCCCTGTTATTTCTGTTAGTTGGACAAATGTAATTAGGCTTCAAAGCATACTTAGTGATTTGATATTCTTGGTTACTATGTATTCACAAATAAAGTTGCTAATTTTGTCTTTGGGCCTCAAGCCAAAGAGATATATAGAAATTGCTTTAAACCCGACAGTTTCTTAAAATACTTTGGGGAGGGTGATATAAATAGCATTAGACAGGAAAGTTGCAATCTATCCTGACATAAAGATGATGAAGAAGAGCGTTGTAGATACACACTTCTCAGTCATGGTCATTATAGCAGCTAGAAATAATTAAACATTAATTCCATTTAGTTTGACAATGTGCCAAAGGTGACCTTTTCAAGTTTGCAGAAGACAAGTTGCTGGCTTTCCAATATCATAAAAATATCTCTGAACACTAAAGCAAAAAGAGAAAAAAAAACAATTTCCTCTCTAATATTTTACCAGAGGTGGAAAACCTGTGGCCTTGAGACCACATGTGGCTTTCTAGGTCCTCGGGTGCAACTTTTTGACTGAGTCCAAGTTTTACAGAACCAATCCTTTTATTAAGGGGATTTGTTCTGCGAACTTTGGATTCAGTCAAAGGACCGTACTTGAGGACCTAAAGGGCCACATGTGGCCTGGAGACCGCAGGTTCCCCACGCCACATGTGGCCTGGAGACCGCAGGTTCCCCACCTGGGTCTAAGTCCCTGACTTTGGGCAAGTCACTCAGCTTCCCTCAAACCCAGGTCTTCCTAGCAATCAGACTAGCTCCTTATCGGCCATATCATCCTGCCTCTTCCTGAAACACATGTTACACTTCAGAGCTTGCAGTGTAATGAGCTGGAAAAGGAAATGCAAACCACTCCAGTTATCTTTGCCAGGAAAACCCCCAAATGGGGTCATAAGGAGTCGGACACAGCCCAGCAACAGCAACAAAAGTGTTTTATGTACATCCTCTCATTTGAACCTCATGACAACCCTTGAGGAAGGTGTTACAGGTGCTATTATTCTACTTTACAGATATGAAGACTGAGCTCACAGAACTCATGTGAATTTCTACACAGCTGTCCATTGGGAATGGCTGGATTTGAACTCAGATTTTCCTGAATCCAGATCCAGTAGTCTCTTATGCCATGCTTCGTCTCTCTTTATTGGGAGGCAGCTTGGAGTAGCGGACAATTGGTTAGACTGTGAGTAAAGAGGGCCTGGGTCCAAATCCCTCTTTAGATATTTACTAGCTGTATGATTTGCCCATTGGTTGTGACTTGTGCTTATTATCATTTTTTTTCTAGAAGTACGTTGTTTATTGATGGCATTCTTTACATCACTTCTCCTGAATAACTGCTCATTTGTAATGTGCTACAGCATCTTCACGTTCACCCCTTGCCTCTCCATTGTTCTCAACAGCAATTTTTCCACAGACTGTAGCGTTTGATGTCTCCCCGGTCATACAATATCACTGGAAAGAGGCTGGTGTTAGAATGATGTACCTTTTTTGTTTTTCAATGATGAAGCACATAGTAATAAAAAAAACCCTGAACAACTTCTGAAAGCAGTTACAGTATGTTCTCTTCATGTTTAATTCGAGGCCCAGCACGATATCTATTCACATTATCTCTCAGATATGAACTCTATAACTTGTTTATAACTTGTCTATAACTCTAACAATGTGTCATATTTTTGTATTTTGTATTTTTCTAACATTTCTAATAATGTATCATATATGCATTTTTCATCCACTTGTAGTTTCCTGCTTGAATATTAGGTCAAATTCTTTTAATTGAGTATGGATCTTATTTAGGAGGCTCTGCACTTTTCTAGGGCTTAACACAATCAACACAATGTCATCTTCAAGAAGGAGCATATTCAGGACTTCATCTCCCATAGGGAGTCCCTCTAAGTCTTTTTTGACTTGGATGCTACATTGGGGAGTGAGTAGCATGGATGAATGGGAAGAAGGAGAGAATAGATATTTTGCAAAAAAAAAAAAAAGGAACTTTTAGAACTAAGAATTCTTTAAAATTCTAGAAGGAATTCATACACATAGAAAAAATTTATACAAATTCAGCAAAACTTCATCAATGTTTGTTCAAAATATAATAAATGCAATTATTTCTATAAGGTACCACCCAGCACCATAATATGATTGATTGGGAAATTTCTCCAATCCAAGTTTTCTCTTGCTTTGCTTATTACCTCTGAAAATATCACTGACTGCAGTCAGTTATTGAATGCAAAATGATTTGACTAAACATGCATATATTTCCTTCTCCCCCCAAAATGGGATCATGTAACTCTGACATAAAAAATACTATTCTTCTTTGTAATTTTTATTAATTAGCAAACTGTACCAAATGAGTCCGAGGATTTATTTGTGATTTACATTACCAATGACAATGAGTCTCAGATTTGCAAATTGGAAATCTGAAAAACCTGATATTTGGGCTCCTGAGAGAGACAGAGAGACAAAGTTAAGGTCATTCAAAATATAATTCCATATCTGAAACTAGATCTCAGAAATGACAACTATTATTTACCCTTTAGAAGAGTGATCTTTTAGATTCTTATGCAACTCATAGAATTTATACGGAGTAGACTTCTCTTAGGATATGAATTTGGGTGAGAGCCAAGAACTTTTCTCAACCAAGTCTTGCTTACATTCATTGTTCTCACAATAAGAAGGCTGTCGGTCTCGAAATCCGTCAAACTGATATTGCCAGTAGATAAGCCACAGACTGCTGATGGAATCAATCATGTTTTGTATAATTGCTCTCTTCATTTACCTGCAGGTTGTGTTTAAGAATCAGAAAATGGAAGGTATATAACTCTATGCATGTCAGCTTATAAATTATTTATCCTATGGTGGAAATGAAGCTAGGTTGCTTGTTTGGAATCAATCTAAAATAAGGCCACATAATAAATTAAACTCCATTAGGTTTTTCTTCAAAATGCATCAAATCACATTCTTAGACATTTTTGATAAAACTGGTCAATGCTCTGGTTTTCCAACTTAGCTCTTAGGAAGAAGGAAAGCTGCTATATATAAATTAATCAATAAATAATAAAACTACAAAAATAGTTAATGTTTTGTTACCACTCAAAGTGAAAATCTGTAAGGCAGATTTATTTTTTCAGCATAAGACATGAAGTAAAGCATACTGGTAAGAAGGTAAAGTGTCTTTACTCTTGTGCAAGGTAAATAAAACAACAACAAAGGTAAATAATGCTGAAATGGTAATGGCCCATAGCTCTAAAGAGCTTTACAAAATATTTCCCTCACAAAATCCCTGTAAAGTAAGTAATATGCACGTTATTATATATATCACAGCACAGGCTACCTGCATTTTATAGTGGAAGAAACAGAGGCTTAAAACATGATCCCAGAAAAGAGTTAAAGGAAAGCAACTCCTTTTCCTTGAAGAGGTAGGAGACTACAGATGCAAGATGCTGTGTGCACTGTCAGATACCTTACTTATGTTACAAGTTTTTCCTTGACTATTTTTCTTAACTGGTTTAAAAAAAAAAAAACAACTTTTTTTGAGAAGCGAAGTCTCACTTGGGTGGGATTGGAGATATACCTGGCAATGACTGTGGATTAAAAACAATAAAACATTAAATAATACATTAACTTAATATGAAAATAGATAAATAAATGTACTTATTAATAAATCACTTAAGTGGAATATGAAAAAATAAGAAGAAATTGAATTAGAGAGGTTACAAGACTTGGTCAAGGTAATACAGCAAGTGGCAGACCCCTCACTTAGACCAAAGTTGTTTTTTAAAAATTCCAAATTGCTGTTTTTAATATTATAGAACACTGACTATAAGCAAAGCACAAAAATATGCCATAACACTATAAGATTTTCCCCATCACCTACCAAAAAGTTTAATCTCTGCAATCTAAGTTTGTAGTTCCTCACCCCTTCTTCCCTTTCTTCCTTTTCTTCCCACCTAAAGCATGAATGAACATGTATGTTTTCCCCAAAGTGGAAAGGAAGGCTATGAGGTACTTCTTTGAGGGGTGGGGCTACCCAACTGTGATTAGAGGTATTCTTGCTGTGCATAAATCCACATGATAAATCTCAAAATTAGCAAACTTGACAACAAAATTGGTTTAGATTCCTTGAACATTTGGGTCTGTAGACATTTGAGGTAATGCATAGAATTAGAGGAAGACCAGCTTCCTGCTGCTATGATTGGTCTATTCTATATCAATTAAATCTTCTATGTCTCTATCCACCATCCTTATGACTTCACAAAACATAACACCCTTCCCTGGCTGCCATTCCCTCATATGTGTTGTCTCCCACTACCTGAGGAGAAGTACTAATTTTCTTTTATATTTGAATCCCCAGCACTTATCTGAGTCTATTTAATAAACACTTCATTCATCCCCTTACCTAGACTAAAATGTGTCACATAAAGAGCTGTAAGCATTGACTGACTCATCTAATTTTTATTTGAAGTCCCTTTGAGTTCTAGCAATATATTTCAATAGGGATTAATGGGGAAAGACAGAAAATTGCTATGTAACCTCCGGAATGACTTTCATGTTTCCTGTCTCTGGACCCCAACAGAGTAGTTGGTCTAGATTATCTCCAAAGTACCTTCCAGCTCTAACATCCCAGGATTAATAATATTTATCAGCTACTCTCCAGGGGAAGAAAAAAGTCCTCTGATCCTAGGGGACCAATCTCACGGTGTAGTTGAGGGGAGGGAGGAACCCAAAATACTGGACTTGGAATCAGTTCAAACCCCAACTTTGACAATTTTAGTTACTGAGACCCAGGGAGGTTAAGTGACATTAAATCCTAGAGCTATGGCCAAGACACACCACCAATCCGAGTTTCATTTTCATTTGAATTATGGAATATCTATACCTGCTTACATAGCACTTATGAGGCAAGCACTGTACAATTATAAATTATTGTTGCTTATGCAAATATTCCTATAATGAAGTCATAATAGCTTACTATTAATGCATATTTGGATATTTCCTTTTTCTGTTTCTTTTGAATGAGTAATGTTGTAATCTATAACAAGGTCTACTTGTTATAGAATAATCAAGAGATTCACCACCACAGGGATATGTCTTGGACAAATGACCAGTCCTTATTTCCATACCATTATTTTTATAGTATTTTCTTTTTTCCCCAGTTACATATCAAGAAAAATTTTAGCATTCATTTTACAAGATTTTGAGTTCCAATTTTTTTTCCTCCCTCCCCTCCCTTCTTCTTAAAATGGTAGACAATTTGTTTCCATACCACTATGAACAAGTTAACAAATCAGCATCTCAATACTAGAATCTGGTCACCCCCTGGGAAAAAAAAATGTTCAAAACCCAGTGTCTGAACCTGCAAAGCAGATGGTCAGACCCCCAGATTCATGGCTGCCCCCACTGAAATGCAGCTGCTCAAACAAGGGAACTGAAAAAAAAGTGATATATTTTGTGATGCTGCTGTTCTCATCTTAAGAACATAATGGAGAAAATTGGTAGGATCTGGGGAGGGAAAATTGATTAAATGTTTTTAAAAAAAGGTCTCCTCCTTGAAAAAATGAAAAATTATCATCATACTAGAAGAGAGCTCATCTCCTAAGAGCCTTCCTGCCTTGATTAATCCCACTGGGGGCTGATAACCCTTTTTACTCTGTACCCTCTCAGCATTTATATGCTCACTTTGTTCTAATTAATTTATAATTGTTGGCGTATGGTTTTGTTAAGTGTTTAGATTTTTTGCATATATGACTTTTCTTTCTCCAGTTAAATTCATGGGATCATACATGTAGAATTAGGAGAGATTTTACAGATTCCCTCTCCTAATTCCTCAGATTTACAGATGAGCAAACTGTACAAAGAAAATCAGAAGACATCTTTGAATTAGAGGGGTTAAGTGACTTGCCTAGGGCACATAGGTTGTAAGTGGAGGGTTTAGAATTTGAACTCAGGCCTTTTAACTCCAATTCTGGGACTTTCTCCTCCTAAGGGCTATTATTACGGTCCCTGTCTCTGTGCCCAGAGTTCATTCCAGTGTCCTCTTCACAGTGGCAATTCTCAATCAATGTTCTGGCTGAGTGACTTCCGTGAGTTACCCACATACATGGAGCCACACATCCAAACCCATACCGGTATTTTAAAAAGAGATTCAAAATGCAAAACACTAGAAAAAATATTGTCAGAATTTATCAGTGACATGGTAAATGAGGC
Organism: Gymnobelideus leadbeateri; assembly: GCA_011680675.1. Classification (NCBI taxonomy): domain Eukaryota; kingdom Metazoa; phylum Chordata; class Mammalia; order Diprotodontia; family Petauridae; genus Gymnobelideus; species Gymnobelideus leadbeateri. The sequence continues at coordinate 223,199 of WOXC01012080.1, read as the reverse complement.
AGTGTTGGTGGATAGAAACTGACCTCAGAGTCATGAAGACAAAGGTTGAAGTCTTTCCATTGAGAGATATTGGCTGTGTGACCCTAAGCAAGTCACTTAACTTCTCTATGCTACAGGCAACTCTCTAACACTGTAAACTGTAGAGTAGGAGTTATTTGCATTGCTTAAGGGAGTTCTCTATAGAAGTGGTGTCAAACTCAAATAGAAATGGTCCCTGCCAATTGCATACTGTCTTAGAAAACCACAAATTAACATTATCCATGTTGCAGTTTATCTTTATTTTTTTGTTAAACATTTCCCAATTACATTTCAATCTAGTTCTGAACAAACTCAGCAGTTTTTCAAGTTGGTGGGCTGATTGTTTGACACGTAGAACAGTGAAATCACAAGCCTAAGACAAAATGATGACGATAGGGGAGGCTAGGTGGTGCAGAGAGTAGAGCGTCAGCCCTGCAGTCAGAAGGACCTGATTTCGGATCCGGCCTCAGACACTTAATGCACACACAAACAAAAACCTAGCCGAGTGACCTTGGGCAAGTTACTTAACCCCAACTGCCCTCCAAAAAAAAAAAAAATGATGACGATAATGATGAATTATTACGATGACATTGTTTTTCAGTTACATCTAATTCTTTGTGACCTCTTTTGGGGTTTTCTTGGCAGAGATACTGGAGAAGTTTGCTATTTCCTTCTCCAATTCATTTTACTGATAAACTGAGGCAAACAGGGTTAAGTGACTTGTCCCAGGGTCACACAGCTAATAAGTGTCTGAGATGAGCCTTCCTGACTCCAGGCCTGTCACTCTATCCACTGCTCCACCTAGCTACTGTTGTTGCAATACCCTTTTATAATAGTATGGGATATCTGAGATGACCAAGCAAAAGAAGAAAGGGTATCTGCTCTGAAAATTATGGAGCTCTTCAATAGCATCAATCCCCCCCTCCCTAGGTAACATAATCATGTCTATAGATGTCTACGAGGCCATTGGTAACCAAAATTCTAAACCTGAATACCTTCTTAGCAGGGAATTTTCCACTGAATGTGGGAAATAAGAAGAAAGCCTATATCTGGTTCATCTTTAGAAAGATTAGATTGCCTGAGCTGTAGGTCTGGTAGAAAAACTTTTTATGGCAAAGTTTTCAGTCTAGCTCTATCATTCCCACAGTGAAAAAACTCTTTGTCTTTTAAAAATTTTAACAGTTAAGGGAATCTCTACAGGATTCTAGTATAGGTTTTTTATCTCTAAATATTGAAAAATTAAATCATATTTAAATTAGTTTTATTTTATTTTATTTATTCTTTTTTTTTTTTGCTTTGGGGGAGAAGGCAGTGACTTACCCAAGGTCACATGGTTAGTTTTGTGTTAAGTGTCTGAGGCCACATTTGAACTCAGGTTCTACTGACTCCAGGGCTGGTGCTCTATTCATTGCACCACCAAGCTGCCCCTAAATTAGTTTTTAAATGTAATTTAATTGGAGCCCTGAGCTCTCAGTAAATTAATTTCACAAAACAGGTCTTTGAAAAAAATTAGGAGCTATGTAGGCCTCCATACACCCCATGGAATATTCCTCAGGGAGAGAAAATAGAACATATTTCCTGTCTGTAGGTGGCATAGTAAATTTTTTCTTCAATAAATTGTAAGCCAAAAGCAATATTACTGAAAATAAGTAATGGAATATGGTTAATATGGATGGAATAAATCCCTTTTATGTAAGGGGGTGACTTTGCATATTAATGAAATGAAGGTGCCTAACAGCAAGAAATTATGATTGGACTAGATTGTAATAACTGAAAAAGGAAAATACTTTTAATATTCTCCTTGGTAAATCCACTATTTCAACCAGAGAAGTTTGTATGACATTCATTTTTCACCCTGGTGGTCAGTGGCAGAAGAAGAATAAATGATAATGTTTAATTAATGTAAGCACATTGACAGGCTGCTGCAAGCAATGAGGATACTGGATTTAGAGACAGATGATGTGGGTTGAAATCCCTCTTTTACCATTTGTTGGTATAATCTTGGCCAACTCATTTGGGATCTCTGGGCCGCAGATTCTTCAACTATAAAGTGAGCTGTTTGACTAAGGTCCCTTCCAGTTTTAAATCATTATCCCATGATCCTAAGTAATAGCAAAAGGCTCACTGAAATCTATTCATTAAGAGAATTTTCAAAGATGTCAATCCAGAAGATGAAAAACACATTTATAAGGCATAGTAGGATTAGGGTCAGATATAAGGCTTATATGTATCTGAACAATTCTAGATTAAAACTGATAGTGAGATCAAGTTGGAAGAAAAATAATTTTAAAAGATAACAAGTTCAAAGCATTTGGAAACTTTGGTTGTCTCTGCCCTATCAGTTCCCATAACAACTACTTTTCAAAAGCCAAATTCACAAATATCTGATTTATCTATGCAAGACAAGGGAGGACAGAGAGGATAGTCTGAGAAACAGTCCTCAAACTGTAAGTCAATGTCACTGAGTATGGGCTGAAAGAGGAGGGAAGAAGGGACTATTGAATATGAGCTAAAATAGTTTGTTCTTAGAGCTAGAACAAGAATCAAAAGCTCCCTGTTTAGAAGTTGCTAAGGGTTAAGACCTCACATCAGAGAGTCCTTGAACTTATATTTCATTATCATGTTCTCTCCCATTAACACTACAAAGGGTCCTTGAGATGACAATTCTGTCCTTCTCTGTACCATTTCTCAAATAGGTCAGAGGTTCTCCAACTTTCTCCATGCGTGGAACCCTTGGTGTCTCAATCATTTTTTCATAGACCTTTGGTTCATTGTTTAGCTGTATCTGACTCTTTATGATGTCATTTGGGGTTTTCTTGACAAAGATACTGGAGTGATGTGCTATTTCCTTCTCCATCTCATTTTACAGATGAGGGAACTGAGGCAAAGTTAAGTGATTTCCTACAGTCACAAACTGAGTGTCAGAAACCGGATTTGAACTCCAGGCCTGGCACTCTATATCCATTGTGCGATGTAGCTGCCCCACAGACTCCCTAAGTCAAAAGAAATAGTTAACAGTTCTATTTATTAAGTAGTTGGATCCAAACAACTTACTAAGCATAAATGCCCTGTCAACGTAGTAGCCTTTTGAAAAAATAATACAAGTTAAAAGAAAAAATAACATTCTAATTTCATTCTTAACCAAAATTACTTACTAATTGAGGTGTGCAGCTTTGGAACACTGCACAACTTCTCCAGCTTTTGACTCCGATTAGATACCCCTATCCTCATTTTCCTGCTCCACATTGATTTTTGCTAGGTATTCATAACCTAGAAAAACCAGGGAAAACCTAGCTTTGACAAAAATAAGACATCTCACAAAAGAAAGTTCAAAAAGTTTCCAACTTAGCAAGAGGTACAAGAAAGCAAAAAATGACTTGAATATTTCAAGGATATCATCAAAAAAGAATGAAGATCGATCTAATATTGAAACTGTGAACTACCTCAAGCTGGTAGTATCGTGGGGCTCACTGTTGTTTCCTTCAAAAATTTAAACTCTTCTATGGTGCCTTTGAGAATGTGATGACGTGTCCTAAGGCACCCTCGCTGGGCAGTTGGGAAACCATGGATATATAAAAAGTAGAATGTGCTAGTTTTGGGACTGTATAGAAACTGATTCTGTACTTAGAGTTCTTACAAATGCCTGGTATAACTATGGTGGTCTGAGAAACTCTCCTTACAGTTGAATGAAATAATCCCAATGTGATGCTAATAAATCTAATAGAAAACACAACATGGAGTAGGTTTCTGTTCAAGAGAGAGGCATGCCATTGAGCATTGAGGGAACAAAGAAGCTGAATGGAATCACTCTAAAACAACCAGGAGAAAACAGAGAGAAACTCCTTTGAATGGTGAAAGAGCAAAGCATTTTCATCACACTCTGAGAAACTTCTTTACAGAGTCAGTATGAGTTATGGAGTCTCAATGTTCAAAAACAAAAAAGTTTCAAAAGAACAGAAACACTCCAACCCAGAGGTGTATTTTGAGTTGTAACATGTTTAGCTGAGACCCTGGCCAGGGCCTAGAATGTTTGTCCCTTAGAGAAGGTAACAAGTACCACCTGCCAGAGAGCAGCCCACAAGGGAGTTAGATAACTAGGTGGGACAGTGGATAGAGTACTGGACTGGGAGTCAGGAAGTCTAAACTTCATGAGTTCAAATCTGGCTTTAGACACCTACTAGCTGTGTGAGCCTGGGTAAGTCATTGTTTGCTCCAGTTTCCTCAGCTATAAAAATGAGCTGGAGAAGGAAATGGCAAACTGCTCCTGTATCTTTGACAAGGAAACCCTCATGTGAGGTATGGGACATGACTGAACAACAAGGGAGCTGTGTTACAGGAGTCTGATTTGCAAAGCTAAGGTGAATTACTACTGGTTGAAAGTGAAAACAACAGGAGGTAGTGACCCTCCTGCTGACAAAGAAGTCTTGGAGAGGAAACCTGATGTGGAGGTAAAAGCTCCAGCTTCAGCACTATCAAGGTGAGGAATCTCTTTTGGGAAGAACTGTACAGAGCAGGTAGGTGGTGAAGCACTGGTCCTGTAGTCAGGATGATCTGAGTTTAAATCTAGCCTCAGACACTTACTTGCTAAATGACTTTGGGCAAATCACTGTGCCTCAGTTTTCTCTTCCTTATAATGGGATTAATACCAATACCTGCAGGGCTATATTGTGAGGATCAAATAAGATATTTGTCACCTAGCAGACATTTAATCAACTGTTGTTTTCTTTTATCTATCTTTCCTCTTGAGGAAAGGGTGATTTATTTGGGGATCTCTATTTTCTCCATGAGCTTGGATACAACGCCTTTAATTCATAAACAAAGCTGGTGAACATTTTTAATCTTCTGAGGTTGAATACTTACAAAGAGAGGTGGTGGCCACACAGGGGAGAGTGCCAGACATTTCCCAGTTCTGCCTGGATAGGCCAACAGACCCAAGAAATGAGAGGTTCCCAGGGTGTTCCCAGGGGTGGTCTACATTTCCTGGGTGTTTTCTGCCACAGGCTTGCTTATACGTTAAAAAGGTAACCAGAATAGGTTATTTCCTTTGGTAATACCTTATGAGTAATTATGTAACTGATAAAAAACATAGCTTCTTGAAAGTACCAATAAGTAAATTCATCATTTGTTTGGTTCAGTACTTGAGTTGATATACAAAGATTAAATTTATCCTGGCTCTTTTTAGTACCCCAAAAGTTTAATTTCCCCCTGTTTTTACCTAATTCTTCTCCTTTCTGGGTCCATATCAAAGTGGTGATAGTGCTCAGGGTAAACACCTTTTACTTCCTCCTCCCCACACAATGAAATCACAGATCCAATCTCTCTCTCCCTCTCTCTCTCTCTCTCAGTCTCTCTCTCTTCCTCTCTCTTTCTGTCTGTCTCTCTGTCTCTCTCTGTCTCTGTCTCTCTCTTTGTCTTTCTCTCCCCCCCCCGCCGTCTCTCTGTCTTTCTTTTTGTCTCTCTCTCCCTCTCTCTCTAACTCTCTGTCTCTTCTTCTTCTTCTTCTTCTTCTTCTTCTTCTTCTTCTTCTTCTTCTTCTTCTTCTTCTTCTCTCTCTCTCTCTCTCTCTCTCTCTCTCTCTCTCTCTCTCTCTCTCTCTCTCTTTCTCTCTCTCCCCCTCTTCTCTTGGGAAGCAACTTCTAGTGATTTATTATGGCAGGCTCAAAACAGAGGAATTAACTCAGACTATTTGCTGGAAGAACAAATACTGAAACTGGAGCTTAAATCCTTTGGCCACATAATGGAAAGACAGGATTCATTGGAAAAGACTGATGCTTAGAAAGACTGGATGTAAAAGGAGAAAGGGAGGGCAGAGGAGGAGATGGCTGCAACAAAGATGAACCTGGACAGACTTTGGGAGGCAGTGGAGAACAGAAGGGCCTGGAGTTCCATGGCCCATAGGATCACAAAGAATTGGACACAACTGAATGAATGGACAACAACATAAAGATGCAGAAAAAAATGGTCCCTCTACTACCTGGCTCCTGGAGTTTTGCTTTTGGATGGAACCTGCGATTTCTTTGGCATAAGGAACTCCTGATCAGAAAACTCTACCAAGGTAGAACTCTACCTGTTCTACAATTTATTCTTAGAGAATTATCTGAGATACTAGAAGGTAAAAGTGTCTTGCTTAGGGTCATGTGATCAGAATAAGTCAGGGGTGAAACTTGAATTTAGTGCCTTCCTAACCATCCCCTGCCCCAGTCAACTCTCCCTACCACTATAATCTTAAGCAAATCATGTCATCTCTTTTGGACTCCGGTTCCCTTCTTGTCAAATAAATAGATTGGACTAGGTAGTCTTTTAGGTCCTTTCCAGTTTGAGTAATCTTTGTATCTATCAATCTTGTTCCCCCTTCCTTTACCTAAATGCAATTCAATAAAGCAACATATTCTTTTCTATCTTTTTGAGTTCATAAACCAAGGCAGTGTAACACCAATGCAATATTCACAATGTCCACAGAGGCTATGAATATGCTGGTGTAGTTGTCAATAACAAAAAGTAACAGGCTCTTCACATGGAGGACAGAACCAAAGCATTTATTCAAATATCAGAGAACTAAATCCCCAAAACCAGAAAGTCAAATTCATTACAGTAACCATGAAGTTGGTACACATAACCAATGCAGCGCACATCCACATTCCCAAGCCTCCCCAAACCTTCCCTCAGTCAGGCCTTCAAAACAAAACAGGCTCTCAAGCAAGGATCCTCCTCTCTTCACTCACCATGCTGCTTGCTCCCAAAAGTTCTCAGTTCTTCTCAGTTCTCAATCCCTCTCTCTCTCTCTAGCCGTAGCAGCTCAGCCTCCCTGCTGTTCACTCCCAGCAGTTCTGGCTCTCTAGCTTGGTCTTTTCCTTATATATGTGATTAGCTCCTTCCTGCCTTACCCCTTCCTGTTTCATCAGCAAGTTCCTCCCACTGGGGGATTCACAAGTTCTGGATCTTAATACTTAATACAATCATGAACTGAAACAAGGTGCTAAGTAGTTAAATAGCTGAAACAAGGTGTTTACTTCTGTTTCTTAATGAACTTGAAACAAGATGCTAAGTACCTGTCTGCTTGCCAATACAAGGGTCAGGGAAGATCTTCAGATTCCATTACCCTTATAGGCAGCACCCTAGAAGGAAAGGAGGGAAAAGGTGGCACAGGGTTAGTCATTGCTCTATGTTGACTTTCTTTTGCAAGGCAGTGGATAGAATGGTGAGCCTGGAGTCAGGAAGACCTGAGTTCAAATTTAGCCTCAGACACCTACCACCTGTGTGACCCTGAGCAAGTTATTTGACTTCCATTTGCCTCAGTTTCCTCAATTGTAAAATGGGGATAATCATAGCACCAATCTCTTAGGTTTATTATGAAGCTCAAATGAAATAGTTTTCTTAAAGTTCTTAGCAAGCATCTGGTACATAGACACAAACCCTTTTTTATGGACTCAAAAGGTCTAACGTGCTCAGACTCATCACTGGGTACTCTGACTTGACATTGTGGACTCAGTGGGAGCTTTGGGATCCGCTTCCAGAAATGTGAGAATCTGGGCTAAACGGTTCAGACTTTGAAATGATAAAGAGTTCCCCATGTTATCCAGAAGAGCTGGTGACTCATTGGACTACAAAAGTGAGTGGCTTACCCCTTAGCCTAGCACTTCCTTTCTGATTGCAAATTGTATCAGGACTGCTTTGAGCTGCTTTCCGAGAAGGGGGTGGAAGAAAACCCCAACGTTGGCCTGGGCAAGCTGGAGTCTTGATTTAGGCTGCCTCTTGTGTTTGTTGTTTCCTGATATGAGGCAAATGAGTGCTTATCCCACAATGGATGCATCTAGGCTTAGAGGCAACTTAGGGAGTTCAGGAAGAGGCAAGGTCACATTGGGCTGGAGTTCTCCAATATTGGTGGAGAAGATGGTCACCATGAAGAAGACAAGCCCAAGCCTGGCCAAGCTGCAGAGCTGAAGCAAAATATAAAATGACTAATTACCAGACCTCAAAACTATTTTATATTCTGATGAAGTTCAAGCTTCAGTCTCCTAGGAAATTGTAACAGTAATTTTAAGTTGAGTGACAATTGGGTATCTTACCCTAAAGGAAAGTGGGGGGAAAGGGATAAGAGTGGAAAATGATAGAAGGGAGGGCAAATTGGGAGAAGGGGTACTCAGAAGCAAACACTTTTGAAAAGGGACAGGGTCAAAGGAAAAAATAAAATAAATGGGGGATGGATAGGATGGAGGGAAATATAGTTAGTCTTTCACAACATGACTACTATGGAAATGTTTTGCATAACTACATAGGTATAACCTATATTGAATTGCTTGTCTTCCCAGTGGAGGTGGGTGAGGAGAGAAGAAGGGAAAGAATCTGGAACTCAAAGTTTTAAAAACAAATGTTTAAAAATTGTTGTTATATGCAACTGGGAAACAAGATATACAAGCACTGGCATATAGAAATTAATCTTGCCCTACAAGAAAGAAAGGGGAGAAGGGGAGGGATAGGGGGGATATATGGGAGGGCAGACTGGGGGAAGGAGTAATCAGTATGCTTGTCATCTTGGGGTGGGGGTAGGGGAAAGATGGGGAGAAAATCTTGTGGAAATGAATGTTGAAAACTCTAAGTTGAGCGAATTCTTTTCATTCTGTAAATGAATGAATGAACAGCAAAAATAATTTATTAGGTACTTACTGTATAAAAGCACAATGCTAAGAGCTGGAAATGCAAATAAGAAAGTAATGCTTGCTCTTATGGCTGAACAAGTAGTGGTATATGAATGTAATGGAATACTAGATATGATGAACAAGCAGACTTCAGAAAATCCCCACAGCTAGTGGTCTGGAGTGGGTTGCTGCTGTTGAAGGAACTCATGGGCTCAAGTTTTTATGGTGCCTTCATTGTGTTCTGAGGGAAGGTGGTAGTTATGGAGGTGGTGGTTTGACTCACCTGGCACATTCTGCTTCCTATCTCTCAGGGTGCCATCAGCTAGGCTAGCTTGCCTGAGGTGGCAGTTTGTAGGAATGTCTGGCTACTCTTTCATGAGGTTTGCTCCTGGATAATATCCAAGGAGACTAGGCTGGAAACAGAAGAAGCACTGCCATTCCAATGGTTTCTGAACTTACTTGAATTTGGTGTCTAATGGTCAGCACGGGGTGGTGGTGACAGCAAGAAGAGCAGGTCCATTCTCCATAGAAACTATCCCCTTTAATAATGACTTCAAAGGCCACATTGTCTTTTGGTTTCAAGTACGTTGCTGTTCTAAGGATCCTTGGGCCCAAGGTTCTGGACTGTCTCCACTTCGGACTGAGGATAGGCAGTGGCAGTGATTTGACTCACCTGAAACATGCTGTGAGTGTTATGTCTGACATTTCTTTTGTCTGTAGAAACACATTACCTGTCCCATACCTGATTCATACTATATGTTGAGTGGTTTTGTTGTTGTTTTTTTTTTTTGGGGGGGGGGGTACTGTTTTATTTTTTCACTCCTGTCCCCTTAACCCTAAATGTGAATCATAACCTAAGCTTTAAGTAAAATTGTCTCTAGGGAGTTGGGGTGAATTTTAACAAGACAAAGAGTGTGAGAACAGGGCAGCCTCCTCTCTTTGAAGTCCATGCTTTTCTGAACTGAATGTGACTCTGTATGTCTAGTTACACCATCCTCCCCCCACCATGGGCCAGGTAAGTGATGACCTAAGTTTAGACTTTCTTTTGGCCAGTTTCTCATTTTGCCTTCTCTCTTTCAGTCGTTTCAGTCATGTCTGATTCTTCAGTGCCCTCTGTACCAAAGCATGTATCGGGACCTTCATCTTCTAAATCAGACTCAGAGATATGGATCATTGAAATACAAGGGAGACTCCCAGTGGCAAAATTTTAAAATGCACTCTATCCCATGGAGCAAAAATAGAAGTAAAGCAGGGGAACTAGAATATCCTTCTAAAGATAAAAAACTCAAAATGCTTCCCTTCCCCGCCCCCAACATTAAAATAAATAAATAAATATATGTATATATAAAATTTACTTGATGCGTGGAGTCCTTTTTTTTCTTTTATAGATATGGACAGAGAGCTACAGAGACACATGGCCTACTGCAAAGGCTGTCAAACGTGAGGCCAGTGAGTAGCATAGGGCCCCACAACGTTCCCTAATACATCCTGAACTCAATTATTTGAAATATTTGACAAAATTAATAAAAATGCAATAGAACATAGATAATATTAACGTGTGATTATCTAAGTCAATATGCTGCTCACAGGCCCCTCATGTTTAGTGGCCCCTGTTTCTGTGAGTTTGACACCCCTGGCTTAGTGGAGAGAGCCGCTGACCTGGAATCAGGAAAATCCCAACACAAATCTCATTGCAGACATTTACCAGTTGAGTGATCCCAGGCAAGTCACAACCTTTTGACACCTTTGTCGTTTTTTGGTCATGTCTGACTCTTTGTGATTCCACCTAGGGTTTTCTTGGTAAAGACGCTAGAGTGGTTTGCCATTTCCTTTTCTAGCTCATTTTACAGATGAGGAAACCAAAGCAAACAGGGTTTTGACTCTCCCAGGTCACACAGCTAGTAAGTATCTGACGCCAGATTTGAACTTGGGAAGATGAACATTCTATCCACTGCACCAACTAGCTGCTGATGACTCAGTGATGTGTAAAATAGACAGTAACAGCCCTTATTGTACCAGATTGTTGTGAGGATCAACCAAACACATATTAAGTGTTTACCTTGTGCCAGGCACTGTTTTAGGGATACAAAGAAAAAAAATACACACAAATACACGCATATTTGCATACATGCATATGTATATACATATGTATACATAAGGCAGAGTGCTTGACCACTAAAGTGTTAATAAGTATCAGTTTTTTACATTATTATAAAGAGATGATTAATCAACAATGGAAGGGCTGGACTAGATATCTCCTAAGGGCCCTTCCAGATCTAAATCTTTGATCCTGTAAACAAGTATTTATTAAGTTCCTACTATATGCCAGTCATTGTGGTAGGCATTAGGGATACAAAGATAAAAAAGCACAACTGTTCTCATCCTTGAGGGGGCTGATGGTAGAAAACAACATGCACCCTATCAACAAATACAAAATATAGACCAGAGAAATTACCAAAGGTAATTTGGAGGAGAGAATAATAGAAAGACTCAGAATTAGATATGGAAGAGGTGTCACAAGGCAAGGAAAGAAGAAAACATGGTGAATGAAAATAAAAAAGGTTGACAATTAATGAAAAGAAAGTAACATTTTGTGAGGGCAGATTTAGAGTCTTGTAAACAGTGGTACTAGGCAGCTAGGTGGCTCTGGGGATAGACCTCCAGGATTGGAGTCAGAAAGACCTGAGTTCAAGTTCAGACTCAGACAATCACTAGCTGTGTGACCATAGGCAAGTCACTTAACCCTGTTTGCCTTAGTTCCTCATCTGTAAAATCAGCAGGAAATTACAAACTTCTCCAGTATCTTTGTCAAGAAAACCCCAAATGAGGTCACGAAGAGTCAGACATGACTGAAAAAACGCATCAACAACAACATACATATTTTTAGACCTGAGATAAAAATGCAATCCTAGAATGTTGAGAGCTGGGAGCTACCTTAGTGTAACTTTCTTTCTTTCTTTCTTTCTTTCTTTCTTTCTTTCTTTCTTTCTTTCTTTCTTTCTTTCTTTCTTTCTTTCTTTCTTTTTTTAGATTTTGCTTTTTGGAGGGGGGAAGGTAGGGCAATTGGGGTTAAGTGACTTGCTTAAGGTCACATAGCTAGTTTTTTTGTGTTATGTGTCTGAGTCTGGATTTGAACTCAGGTCCTCTTGACTCCAGGGACAGTGCCCTATTCACTGCGCCACCTAGCCGCCCCTAATTTCTTTTTTTTATAGGGAAACCAAGGTCTAGAGGAGTAAAAGGGCCTGCCCAAGCTTTAGTTAAATTATTCTTAAAGGTGTTATCTCAAACAGATGGGGGGGTTGCAGTAAATAGCATTTGGAAACAGGAAGACCCTGAGTTCAAATGCAGTTTTAGACATTAGCTGTGTGACCCTAGGCATGTTACTTAAATTTCTGTCTCAGTTTCCTCATCTGCTAAAATGGGGATAATAATACCACACCTACCTCCTAAGGTTGTAGTGGGAATAAAATGAGATTATATTTGTAAAGTACTATTATGGTCACCATCAGGTAATCTTGGTTTTTCAAAGGCCATACAAATGACAGTGGAATTTTCCAAGACTTTCTATTTCTCATCATCGCTCTTGGAAGCCATTTCCAAGGTCAAGACTCTGGCCTGATGGCACCTTGTATTATACAGCATGTTGGTACATAAAACATATGTCAATAACTATGGCTATTTCTATTTTCTTTTTTTGGGCTAACCTGAAGGTCAGTCACTTAGCAGAGTGGAAGGAAGCTGGTTATTGCGATCTATATTCCTTCTTCCTATTTCATCAAAGGATTTATGAAATCTAAAGTTTTCTATAAAGAGATCAGCCAGTCTTGGAAAGAATTTAACTACTGTGTCTTTGAATACTACTGAGAACATTAGAAAGTCACAACTTGTATCTGTGTGAACACATAATTCAAGGTTTTGAACCACAGGGGCAGAAGGAACTTTAAAGAATTATGTGGTTTACCCTAGCCTCTGGCATCCAAACAGCAGGGCACTGTATTGTTAATAGACCCCGGGATCTCACATTATTTTTAACACTATCTGGAAGTCCTTCCCACATTATCTAACCCCAGTCCTCCCAGGCATGACTTAAGCTCATTCCATTTAATAATGTTTTGAAGTGAGAGGAAAGCTGGTCCTCAACACATCAAGTACTGAGAGACATTTACATTCATCTTTTGTAAAAGAAAGGGTTTTTTTTGTACATGAATTCCCATCTCTGATCTCCATGCAGTTGTACAGGCTTCTCCATGTTTAGAATGCATACCCTCCTTACAGCTTCCTTTTCAAAACTCAGTTCAATTGCCATGTGCTACATAAGACCTTTCCTGATCCCTGAGGCTATGAATACTGCAATCTGCTATTTTGTGTTAATTTTGCAGGGGTTTCAATTTATACCTGTAGCACCCCCTCTAGGCTACGTCTCCAACTTGAACATATAGAGGGTCATCAGAAATGGAACTCATCACCCCCAAAGTCCCTTGAGTCACCTATGGCCAGATGTAACCCCACACATACACACCTTTATGCAAGATGCTTATAGTTGGAAGAGGAGTGGGAAGGGAAGGAATAAACATTTATTAAATGCCTAAGTGACGGGTACTGTGCTAAGCTCTTGCCACATATTTCATTTGACCCCTAGGAGGTAGATGCTATTGCCATTTTATAGATTCAGAAACTGAGGCAGGCGGTGATAAAATGCCTTGCTCAGGAACACATAGTTAGTTTAGTGTTCAAAGCTAGATTTGAATCCAAGTCTTCCTGACTTCAGGCCTAGTGATCTCTCCACTGTGGCACCCATGTCACATATTATAGTAAATGACTGAACAAATTAATAACAATAGCAGCAATAGTTAGCATTTATACTGTATTTTGGGCAGTTTGAATGGCACAGTAGATAGAGTGGATAGGGCTGGAGTCAGGAAGAGTCATCTCCCTGAGTTCAAATCTGACCTCAGACACTTACTAGCTGTGAGCAAGTCACTTAACCCTGTTTGTCTTAATTTTCTCATCCATAAAATGAGCTGGAGAAGGAAATGGGAAACCCTCCAGTTTCTTTGCCCAGAAAACCTCAAATGGGGTCATAAAGAGTTGGACCCAACTGAAAAATGACTCAACAATAACAATACAATGTTTTTTTTAATGTTTTTGAAGCACTTTGCTTATGCTGTCTCATTTGACCTTCACAATAGCCGTCTAAGGTACTACATTATGACTATCCCCATTTTATAAATAAAGAAACTGAGACTGGGGGCAGGTAGGTGGTTCAGTGAATAGAGCACTGGCCCTGGAGTCAAGAGGACCTGAGTTCAAATCCGGCATCAAACACTTAACACTTACTAGCAGAGTGACACTGATCAAGTTACTTAGCCCCAATTGCCCTGGCCGCCCCCTCCAAAAAAAAAAAATCCAAACAAACACAAAAAAGAAACTGGGACTGAGAGATGTTAAGTGACTTGCCCAGGGTCACGAAGCTAATAAGTGTGTGAGGCAAGATTAAAACTCAGGTCTTCCCGAGTCCATTACAACATTGTATATACTATACCATCCAATTACCCCATGAAACAATAAATCACATTTCTATTATACTTTAAGGTTTATAAAATTATTTTTTTTTTTTTTTGCTTTTGGAGGGCAATTGCTGTTAAGTGACTTGCCCAAGGTCACACGGCTACTTTTTGTTTTAAGTGTCTGAGGCCAGATTTGAACTCAGGTCCTCCTGACTCCAGGGCCAGTGCTCTACTCACTGTACCACCTAGCTGCCCTAAAATTAATAACAATAACAATTAATAAAAATAACAATATTTTTACCAGTGAAGAAACCAAGGCTAAGAGACAGTGACTTGCCCATGATTCCACATCTACTAAGTCCAAGGACTATCCGAACAGATTTCAGAGATATTTGCCAGTAAGAAGGCCACTGGGTAAGGATTTTATTTTTTTCTGCAGCAGCTCACCTAGCAAAGCGGTGAATTACAACAGCAGAAACAATACCCATACTGATGAATCTACAGAGTTTTTGACATTCAAATAAGCATAATTAGCCAAAAGAATCTGTCACTATTAATAACACTAACCATCTGGAATCTGTTTCATATCAATAGGAGATTATTTCAAAAGAAAAAAACTAAACAAAAAAAGGGCCCAATAAGTACTATAGCTGTCGCCATCAGAAAATTTCCTATTTAAACCACTCCCCCATAATTCCTCTAGCCTAGTGCTCATATAGCAACACAAAACAAGAGAGGACCTTCATAGTTGGAGGTTTGCCAACAAACAGAAGAGGATTTTTGCTTTGCTTTGTTTTGTTTTTTCCTTTATGCAAAGGAAATGAGTTGATATTTCTTCTGGACAGGAAAAAAAAAAGTTTCTATAGAAAAATACTCAAGAATGGTAAAAAAAAAAAAAGATAAGTGTTTTATAAAAATATTTTTCAGCATAGCTGTTAAACTTTACTAGACAACCCAAAGAAAATCTTTTGATATACTAATTTGCTAATTATACATTTATACTATACACACACTCTCTCTCTCTCTCTCTCTCTCTCTCTCTTCTTGCTTCATGTCTTTCCTTACTCCTCTCTAAACTGCCAAAGCAATCTTCCTAATGCTCAGGTCTGACCACGTCCATCCTCTCCCACCCCTCCTGCCCCAACACACCCACATATCCCACTCAATAAACTTCAGTGACTCTTATTACTTTAGGCACAAATAAAAATCCTGTTTGGTTTTTGAAGCCCTTCACAACCAGATCCCTTCCTGAATTTTCCAATCTTCTGATGTCTTACTCCCCCTTCCACATAATCTAGGATCCAATGACACTGGCCTTCTTTCTGGTCTTCTCACGTAACCCTCCATCTCCCAACTCTGCCTTTTCACCTGCTGTACCCCGTGCCTGGAATGCTCCCCCTCCTCACCTCCACCTCCTGGCTTCCATGGCTTCCATCGAGATTCAAGTTAAATCTCGCCTTCTGGGAGAAGTCTTTCTCCTTTTCCTTCCTTCTCCACTACAAGTGTTTGGGTTTTCTTCCCCATTTCAGGATTACCTGCCATTTGTACTTGTATGTAATTGTCGTTTGTATGCTATTTCCCCCATTAGAATGTGAACTCCCCAGTGGCAGAGATTATGTTTTTTTCCTTTCTCTATAGTCTCAACCCTTAGCACCTTGCCTAGTAAATAATAAGTGCATAATAAATGCTTGTTGACTGATGGATGGATAGTAGAAAAGGTAGTACATGTAGACCTGTCTTAAGGAGAAACCACAGCTCAAACCTTAGCTCAGACACTGAAGCTGGGTGGTTTTACCTTTCCGAGCCATTTGAAAAGAGAAGTAATATAAATTGCATTCCCAGTTACTCTGGCATGATTGTCTCTCCTTCCTTCATCACCCATTCCACCTTTTTTTTGGAAGTCCATTCAAGATCAAGAATAAAAACAGAGAGACAGAAAAAGAGAGATAGAGAGATGACAGAGACAGAGAAACAGAGACAGACTAAGGAATTCAGTGTTCCCTAGGAGAAATTTTATTTTTCTACAAGTCCACAAGTAATTAATAATATTAATAAAAACAATAAGTATAATAATATGTGTCCCACAAAACTTTCTGGTAAAGAGTATAGCAAGCTTGCCCTACGTTTAAAAAGTACTTGGTGGTGCGGCTATATGGCGCAGTGAATAGAGCACTGGCCCTGGAATAGGGGACCTGAGTTCAAATCCAGCCTCAGACACTTGACATACTTATTAGCCATGTAACTTTGGGTAAGTCACTTAACCACAATTGCCCTCAAAAAAAAAAAAGCCAAAAAAAAAAAACTTTAAAAAAATTAAAAGTACTTGGTGAACCTTAAAGCACTATATAAATGTAAGAGACTGTAATGGTAATGGAAATTTGAAGATCTTCCTTGCCCCTTAATAAGCCCAAGGGAATTTAAAGCCCTTCCCTGCTTTATATAATATACTCTGCCCCCTAATATGCTGAATGTAATCACATGGAGCCTGTGATGGGAGGAGTTTGCTGGAGGCTGGAGCGGAGCCCACAGGAAGCTGGGAATCAGAGCTAGCTAGACTGGGAGGAGGAAAGCATACATCCCATGGAGTTGGCCAGGCTTGAGCGTTAAAATATTGATTTGTGGGAAGGCTAAAGGGTGCCATGGCTCTCTGTGCCATTATGTCTTATTAACTTCTTTGCTACTATGATGGAATCAGCTTACTGGTTTTGGAATTAGGTTTTCGAGTATCCAAAGAAATGTTTTGCTTCTATGCTCTATATGGAGAGTCTGTTATATTTTGCAATTGAGCACCATGCAGGTATATTTATAGTGATCTTGGGCACTGTGAATATTGCATTAGCATCACAAAGACTCAGCATTAATCCCCCTTCCTAATTATTACAGAGGAAAAGGTAGAACAGACCCTTCCCTGGTTCAGACACACTACCATGATGATATAATAATGTATGTGTGTATGTATGTACACATACTACCTTCATGATTTAATATATATGTATGTATATATACACACTACCTTCATGTTATAATATATGTATATATTTATGTATATACACACTGCCTTCATGATATATGTGTATGTATATATATATATATATATATATATATACATATATATGTGTACTCACAGTATATCCTTTTATGAAATCTTTTCATCATTCAAGTCAGTCTTTGATGCTCATTTCAACCTAGATAAAAATAAGGGCTGTAGGGCCAGAGGAAGCAAGCTCCAGGATTTGGCCCAGGTCCTACACATTTCTGAGATGGGTATTTACTTACAGGTACTTCTAAAATAAGTAGTTGGAACATTTCTCTCTAGCCTTTTTGGGTTGGTTGCTTGGGGAAGGGGTTCAGGAGAGCAGTAAGTAGACTAGTTCCTTCACATAACTTAACCCACCTGTAAACTTCCCCAGGTTAGTAAAACTGTGATCTTCCCTCTTGCCTCTGCTGTTATTGAGTTCCAGGAACAAATGGGCCCTGCTGTGTTGGGGGGAAAGGGTTCTTTCCTTATATTTGATGACCTTTTAACAAGGCCATAAGACCCATGTTAACAAATTTGTAGTTACAGAAGGCAGAACAAGGTGATGCATGAACCTTTATTTCCTCTAGATGGCAACCTAACCACACTTTTAGCCTTATGTGTCTCTTTCTAAGCTGTTTTATCAATGAATTGGTTGGTAAGCATTTGTAAAGAGCCTGCTCTGTTCCAGGCCCTGCACTAGGTTCTGGCATCACAAATACAATAAATATAACAATCCCTAATGACAAAGAAACTTACATTCCAACAGGGAAGTCAGCAAGGATATATGTATGCATGTGTTTATGTATGTATGTCATTGTTTAGTCCTGTCCGGCTCTTGGGTTTTGATGGTTCAGAGTGAGTGTAAACAGCAACTGTTTCTGTTCTGGTCAGAAATTCTGAGGGTCTCTTCCGAGACTGATCCTTTTGTGAAGGTGAACTAGGCCATCTTTTGCCTCAGTTCTTACCTAGCCTTTAATTATTGAATAGGGGCTGCTTCAGACCAAGTGAGATCTGGAAAAGACCTTAGCTTATAAAGGCCAGGGTCTCCCACTGCATCCTGGGCCACTGTCACTCATCTTGACATTCTGATGACTCTGGAGGGGAAAAAATAAGACTGATGACTTTGCACAGCTCTGACTCACTTAAATTCGTTTGCAAGTCAAGACATTACCCTCCTGATATCATTGTCCTTGAGAATAAAGGAAAACAATAGCAAATACAGTTAGATTCTTCCTGATCCCTTTTTTAAATGGGGTTTTCTTGTCAAAGATAGTGGAGTAGTTTGCCATTTCCTTCTTCAGTGGATTAAGGCATTTATCTTAAGTGATTTACCCAGGGTTACACAGTTAGTGAGTATCTGAGGGCAGATTTGAACTCAGGTCTTCCTGATGCCAGGCCCAGAGCGCTATCCACTGAGCCACCTAGCTGCCTACATGCATGAATAAATATAAAGATAATCAGTATAAAGAAGTTAAAAACAAGGTAGTTTGAGAGGGAGGTTACTAGCAGTTGAGGTGATCAGGAAAGTTGTCATGTAAAAAATGTGCTTGAACTATATCTTAAAAAAAGAGATGAATTTTCTGAGGCAGAGGTAAGCAGGAGTACATTCCAGGCATGGGGTCAGCCGGTGAAAAGGCAAGAAGAGGAAAGCTGGAGCACTGTGTGTGAGGAATAGAGAGAAGTCCAGTTTGACTCTATCACAGAGTAAGGGAGAGGGAGTAATGTCTAATGAGGACAGAAAGATAGGTTGGGGTGAGGTTGCAAAGGGCTTTCAAAGCTAAACAGGGAAAGGAAAGGTAATTAAGTTCTGTTCTGGACATATTGAGTTTAAGAGGACTCCTGACATCCAGGTTCAAATATCAGTGAAGTAATTGGTGATACAGGATTTATGCTCAGGGCAGAGACAGGTCAGATCCATAGGTCTGGGAGCCATCTGCATAAATCCATAGAAGCTGATAAGGTCACTGGGAAAGAGTGTTTAGAGAGAAGAGGACTTGGGGCAGGGCTTCCAACAGAGGAAAAGCCTCTTTTGGGGGACATGCTATGAATGATGAACTAGCAAAGTAGACTAAGGACAGGTCAGAAATATAGGAGGAGAAATGGAACAGAGCAGTGTCATTGAAACTCAGAGAGAAAGAATAGCTAGGGGTCAGGGGTGGCCATCAGCATCAAATGTAGCAAATAGGCTGAGAAGGAAGATTGAAAAAAAAGACCATTGGATCTGGAAATTAAGACATTGCTGCCAAGTTTGGAGAGAGCAGTTTCACTTGAATGAAGAGGGTCCAGAGAAGAAAAGTCTCTTATAAAAGAGGAGGATTAAAGGCCCCAGCCCCTTGGCCTCAGCAGCAGCAACATTATTGTCATATGTAAAATGGCTTCCAGAAAAATTTCCCTCCTGGGGCCTGTTTTTAATGGATTAAAAGGACCTGAATTGGGGGAAGCAAAAATAGATCTAAAATTTCTAAATGAATATTACAGAAAATGGGTATTTGCAAATGAAGGGCTTTAAAAGCATAACTGATAAATGGGTATATAACATTCTATACACTGTCAGATCTTGTTTATGTGCTTCTTAATCTTGCTGAACTGTGTTGTTTCTTTGGTTTCTTGTTGATTCAGTCTTATTAGAGATTGATCCCTGTGGAGATGAAGAGAAGGGAGAGGAAAAGGGGTGGGATAGGGGGGTGGCAGTGGGAGGGGAAGATATTTTTTAAAATTATGGTGATGTAAAACAAGAAACATTAATGTGTTTGTGTGACACATATACTTTCAAACACAGCTAAATATGCAGTTCTTTCTAGGCCTCAGTTTACTTATCTATAAAATTAAGATGACCTTGATGGCCTCGGAGGTCCCTTCCAACTCTAAATCTGTGATCCAAAGGCCTTATGTCTCAGCATTGCTTAAAATGTCTTTTGAAAACAGAGAATACAAGTTGGGTCCACTGGCCAGATTTAGATCAGTACTCCTGGAGATGGCCCCCAGCATTCATTTTTAGTAATGAGTTTACTATCCAATCAAATACCAAAATACCAAAACAAACACTTCCATGTAAAGCTGTTTCATGTAAGAGGTGTTTCTCTGACATGTGCCCCAAGAAAATATTATTATGAAATTCTAACATTTAGTATAGTGGAAAAAACCCTGGGTTTGGAGACAGAGGACCTGGGTTATATTTCCACCAAATAATGAGAGAATTGGGCTGTGCAGGGGTTAGAGGCCTAGACTTGGAATAAGCAAGAACTGAATTTAAATTGTCTCAGGTAATTGCAAAGTGTTTAGCATAGGGCCAGCCCCATATTGTTATTGTTATTACACAACTCAGATAAAGTGTTAGTAACAGTGACTTGATCAGACAAAAGGTGCTTTTTCTCTGTGATGGCACAATGAACTCACTCTGGAGTGCAGACAAAAGGGTATGTCCTTGTTTCCCTGCTCCCACCAAAATTCTTACCATGGCTACTGTCTGTGGGGATAGCTCTTCATTTTAGGTCTACACACTAATAATTTGGTCTCAGTTGGAGGGTTGTAGTGGGATTTGTTGAAAGCCTATTAGTAATGGGTTGGTGGACTCCTTCCCAAGATATCTGCTCACTGCTCTTTACTGGAGTGATTATTTCTCCAGAGTCTGTAGTGTTATTTTCTTCTGGTGGGAGCCTTCTGTTTCCTAATCTGGTACCTTTCCCAAGGCATCATGGAGTAGCTAAATATTTCCATGGAACTGCTTGATATTCACAGGAAGGCTTAGAAACTTGCCCTTTAATCTAGCTGATAATTAGTTGCTTCAAGGAAGCTCTTACAGGGTCCCTTTCAGTCCAATGTTTTACCTTATTTTAAACCATCAAGAAAAGGGGCTCTTCTTCCAGCAGATTGTATTACTTCTCATTGAATTGTACATGCACCAAAGCACGGAGAAGAGTGAATCAATCCTGTGTCATTTTCTTATTGATCTTACTTACAATTAATTGATTTTTCCTTTAGCTGCTTTTGTCCTGTAGTTGCTTAAGTCATGGCTCTTTGTCTCTGAATTTAGTTCAGAAATCAGCTGGTCTGTAATGGGTTAATTTTAGAAATCCAGCTCCCAGGCTGAATTATCTATTCTTATCTATCTATTCTTAATCTATTGCTTACCTATTCTTGCCCAAGAAACTTAACTTAACCTTGAGGCCTATGTGTGAACACAAAGGGAATGGGGCCTAATAAGTTTATACCACTGAACTATTCTTCTAGGATGTCTGATCTGTGGTCCAAAGTCTGGTCTGCTATTTCTCACCTGGACTCAAACAATGAGGACTTCTTCCTCTCATGAGAGAAGGGGTAGGATGGGGAGTGTCATTTCTAACCCCCATTACCAAATTTCCAACCAGTCATATTGTTCCCTACACCTCAGCTTTGTAACCAGTCATGCTGTCCTCAATTTCAATGATGTCATCTGCTTTGTTCTGTTCTTTGTTCTGTACCCCCCAAAACCTACAAAACGGGAACCGTCCTTTTGCTCCATGTCTTTGGCATAAGGGCAATCCACTGACCCATTTATTGACAGTCAGCAAGTCCCTGCTAATAAATGTTATCTTTTGCAGAGAATTACCTCGGTTTACCCTTTTATTAAATTTCAATCGTGACAGCACTCCAGAGTGAGTTTGTTGTGCCTTCACACAGAGAGAAGGCACCTGCTGTCTGATCTAGTCATAGTTACTAACACTTTCCCTAATGAATACATATTACATAGTACGCACTATGTGGCAGGCCCTGTGCTAAGTGCTTTACAGTTATTATCTCATTTTGATACTTTCCACTTGTCCTAGTGTGTTTTCAGACTTTCTAGCATGAAAGTGGGCCCTTTTCCACAAAAGAACTAAATCCTATGGGTCTGAATTTTAGTTCTGTTGCTCTCTCTCTCATCCTCTCTCTATCCCTCCCCCTTCTCCTCGTCCTCTCTCTCTTTCTCCCTCCCCCTTTCTCTCTCTCTTTCTCAAAAATTATTTTTCCCTTTTATGATTATATCCAACTTTATAAGATAATCATTTTTTTTTTTTTGCTTTTTGGAGGGAGGAAGGCAAGGCAATTGGGTTTAAGTGACTTGCCCAAAGTCACACAGCTATTTTTTTGTGTGTGTTAAGTGTCTGAGGCTGGATTTGAACTCAGGTCCTCCTGACTCCAGGGCTAGGGCTCTATTCACTGGGCCACCCAGCTGCCCCCAAGATACTTTTTTTATAGAACTTTAACCTTTGTAAAATGTGCCATATTTTATCTTTCTTGATTCTCACTCAGTCTGGCTTTCATTGAATGAACAATAGTAGGCCCTAGCCCAAGACTCTTGTTCATTGTTTGGGTTTGATGGCTTAGAGTGAGTTTTGGCCATTGTTTTCTGCTCTTTCCAGAAATTCTGAGCTTCTTCCTCTCCCACATTGATATTTTCGTGATGGTAAACTAGGCCATCTTTTGTCTCAATTCTCACCTAACCCTTAGTCATTGAATGGGCTTTGCCTCAGACAAACTGAGACCTGGGAAGCCCTTAATTTGGAAAGGCTAACATCACCCACTGCATTTTGGGCCTTCACTCTTGTTTTTCCATTGGACTTCAATGAAGCAGAGTGAAGCCCTTGACTTTGTCCAGCTCTTCCCCACTTAAATCCAGTTTACTCACAAATTAAGATATTGCTTTATCATTGGTCCTCTTTGAGAATGAAGGATGAACAACAATTAGATTCTAACTACAATCCTGTGAAGTAGATGATATTATTATCTTTATTTTACAGATGAGGAAACCGAGACCCAGTAAGGCTAAGTGGTTTGCCCAGGGTAGGATTCAAATTCTGGACTTTCTGACTCAGAATTTAGCACTCTATCCACTCCTCACCTATCTGCCTACTACCTTGTGACTTCAATGGAGCAAGCTAATTGCACAGTGGATAATGCATTGACTTGGAGTTAGGAAGTCTTGGACACTTGCTAGCTGTATGACCTCAGACAAGTCAGTTAACCTCTCTGAGCCTTGGGCAAATTTCTAAAACCAGAAGTTACAGATTACTGGTGATTAGGAATCCACAAGTATTTGAGGTATTGATTTCCTTTGTTTTGTACTTGAGCTAAAGAACTAGCCTTGCTTACCTGAATGTTGGCCCTGCATGAGGGTGAATAGGAATGAAGATGACTTTGCTCCCCTTTTCCTTGGAGTAGGGCTGACCTTCAGCAAAATTTGAAGATGTTTCTTTTTAACATTATCCCACATCCTTTAGTTCCCCTCTTCTTCCTCATTGTGCTTCTTAGCACTACTTTTCCCAAGGACTCGATTCTTCCCTAAATTAAAGATAGCATGGTAGAGTGTCTTGGTTCAATTCTCAACTCTGATGCCTTCTAATTGTCTGATTCTGAACAAGTCCCTTCATCTCAATGAGTCTCAGTTTCCTCATCTATAAAATGAGGGGGTTTGGGGCAGCTAAGTGGCACAGTGAATAGAGCACCAGCCCTGGAGTCATGAGGACCTGAGTTCAAATCCAGCCTCAGACACTTAACACACACACAAAATAGCCATGTGACCTTGAGCAAGTCACTTAACCCCACTTAACCCCTTCTCCCCTAATTGGAAAAAAAATGAGGGAGTTTGATGACCTCTAAGGTCCCTTAAATCTATGATCCCTCCCTGGGGCATCCCACCTATGCCCGTGCTACCTCCCAAAACATTCCATCATTTAAAAATTACCTCCTTTTCCCTTCCTTTGAGAGGATCTTAGCTAATAGTTGAAAGAAATGCAAACCATGATTATGTCATTTAATTAATTCACATTATGTTATGAATGATCATTGATGATCCCAGAGGAATTTTTAAAGGATGAGTTTGTTCTCTCAGCTCAGTTTCTAATTGGTAGGATTTCAGTGCAACAAAATGAATTGAGAACATTTAGGCGGCTTGGGAGAAGACATTTAGGAACAGGAGGGATGCTGGGAAGGTTGATGCTGGGAAGGATGCTAAGAGTCAGGTTGAGGTGAAGAAGGCAAAGTGAGAGTGGAGCTTTCCTCCCTTTTTTCAATGTGAGTACTCCCCCTTAAAAACTGGTCTCCATTCCACTCAAAAATGAAGCATCTCGAATTCCTCTTTGCCCTTTCCCCCTTCAACTCTCTCCAATCCTGTCTTTCCTACTAGGATGATAGACAGATAGTTCTGTTGAAGGCTAAACAATGAGAGTTCTGCAGTCAAGCTGAAATGCAGATAAGCCCCAGCTGCAAAGCTAATATAAATGAAAACTTGCTACTTTTCTTAAGACCCCCTTCAAGCTCCTTAAGGAAGTGGGAAGATTTTTTTTTTCTTAAAGAAAACTCTGTGTAGGTTTGACAACCTCTGGAGTTACATAGGTGTCTGCACCTGTATCTTCTATTTTCTAAAATAAAGCTTCTGCTGACCTGACCTGGAAGGAGTAAGTAGTGTTTTTTTTTTTTTTTTGCTGGGAAGGGCTTGAGATTGATCAGGTTGCAGTATTAAGTAAATGAGCAGTGTTTAACAAGAATGGATTAGTGATTCTTTTTTGTTCTGATTCCTCTTCCACAATGGGACTAATGTGGAAATATGTTTAATATGATTATAAGTGTATAGCCTATAGCCAAAATCTTATAAAAGTGAATGCTGAACAGTAAAAATAAATAAATTTAATTAAAAAAATGGATTAGTGAACAAAGGTGGATGATTCCACCTAAGCAGTGACATTTCCTAATATCACCTAACTCTGACCTCTTCTTTCTCATTCCATTGGAACTTGGACGTCTGATGCTAGGACCCTAGGCTCTGATTGGTGAGATTGTATCATACCTTGTCCAGCTAGAGACTCACTTGACTCTTCTGGGCTATCTCCAAACCATTCTGTTTGCATTCTGACTCTGCATTCTATCTGTACTCTGGCACTCAAATTCCCACCTGGGACTTTGGGCTGCCAGTTTTCACCCTTTTCCTGCCCCCTCCCCCACTTTCCTACTTTAGTTTCCATAAATGTTACTCTTCTTCTATTAGAATATCTATTCCTGGGGCAGCTAGGTTGTACAGTGAATAGAGCACCAGCCCTGGAATCAGGAGGACCTAAGTTCAAATCCAGCCTCAGACACCTAATACATGTTAGCTATATGATCTTGGGCAAGTCACTTAACCCCAATACTTTGCTTTCTCCCCTCCAAAAAAAAAAGAATGTAAACTCCTTTTTTCTTCATTATAAAAAGTTTTATTGATTTTTCATTTTACATTACAAACATTTCCAGAGTTATCCCCACAAGGTAAAACAATTAAGCAAAACTAACCCAATGATTGAACCTGAAAGCACATGTAACATTGTAAACCTGTAAGCTCCCTCCCACCCTCTCTAATTTTTAGTTTTATTTTGTAATATTATTATTATTGCATAAATTTAAAAAACATGCAATTTTGTTATTGCATAAATTGTTCTTCTGGTTTTTCATCAGTTTATAAAAATAATATAAGAAATCACATCGTAAACAAATTAGAGAAACATGGAAAAAAATGCCTATCAGATCTATAAATAGAAGAATAGTTCAAAGGACACAGGGGATCACAGAAAATAAAGTAAATCTAAAAAAAGATAAGATTAAAAGGAAACAACTTGGAGAAGAAAAAACAACAACCTTGCAGCAAGTTTCTCGGATAAAGGTCTCATTTCCAAGATACACAACAAACTATTTCAAATGTATGAGATGAAGAACCATTCCCCAAATGATAAGGGCTTAGGATATGACTAGACAATTCTTAAAGGAAGAAACCAAGTTTATCCATAGCCAAATGAAAGAATATTGCAAATCACTGTTAATTAAAGCAATACAAATTAAAAATAAATTTGAGATTATATCTCATCATCAGATTGGCAAAGATAGTAAGAAAAAAGAAAGGAAGGAAGGAAAGAAAGAAAGAAAGAAAGAAAGAAAGAAAGAAAGAAAGAAAGAAAGAAAGGAAGGAAGGAAGGAAGGAAGGAAGGAAGGAAGGAAGGAAGGAAGGAAGGAAGGAAGGAAGGAAGAAAGAAAAAAGAAAGAAAGAAAAAGAAAGGAAGGAAGGAAGGAAGAAAGAAAGGAGGAATGGAGGTAGGGAGGAAGGGAAGGAAGAAAGAAAAGAAAGGAAGGAGGGAAGGATGCAAAAAAAGGGGCTATGGAAAAACAGCACACTGATGCACTATTGGTAGACCTGTGAATAGTTATAACAATTCTGCAATGCAATTTAAAATTAAACACAAAATTCCATAACAGTAAAATATATACAAGAGGGCATACCCTTTGACCCAGCTATGCCATTGCAGTCGTATATCCAGAAGAAATCAAAGAAATAGCAAAAAGGTCCTATCTGTCCAAGAATACTTATAACAGTTCTTTTTATGGTAGCAAAAGTACTAGATGGAATAAAAAATGGTAAAGAGGAAATAAAACCAAACACGAAAAAGAAAAAGATCAAGTAGTTTTCTTCAATCTGGATTCAAACTCAGTCCTTTCTAGTTCTTCCTCTGGATGTTATTTCTCTCTCCATCCGGAGTCATTTGGGATTAACTTATATCACTGCATTACTGAGAAGAGTCCAGTCTGTCATAGTTGGTCATCACATATATGTTGTGTCTGTGATTGTATACAAATTTCTCCTGGTTCTACTCTTCTCACTCAGCATCAGTTCGTATAAGCCTCTCCAGGTAGTTACGAAGTCCATCTCCTCCTCGTTTCTTATAGCACAATAATATTCCATTACATGCATATACCACAGCTTGTTTAGACATTCCCCAATTGATGGGCACCCCCTTTATTTCCATCTCTTTGCCACAACAAAAAGAGCTGCTATAAATATTTTTGTACATATGGGTCTTCCTCCCACTTCTATGATCTCTTTGGGATACAACCCTAGAAGTGGTACTGCTGGGTCAAAGGGTATAAAATTATTTATAGCCCTTTGGGCATAATTCCAGATTGCTCTCCAGAATGGTTGGATCAGTTCACAACTCCACCAGCAATGCATTAGTGTTCCAATTTGCCCACATCCTCTCCAGCATTTGTCATTTTCCTGTTTTGTCATCTTAACCAATCTGACTGGAGTGATGTGGTACCTCAGAGTTGTTTTGATTTGCATTTCTCTAATCAATAGTGATTTAGAGTACTTCTTCATATGCTTATAGATATCTTTAATTTCTTTCTCTGAAAACTGCCTGTTCATATTCTTTGACCATTTACCAATTGGGGAATGACTTGTATTCTTATAGATTTGATTCAATTCTCTGTATATTTTAGAAATGAGTCCTTTATCAGAGACATAGGTTATAAATAATGTTAAGCTTCTTGAGGCCAGGGATTGTCTTATTTGCCTGTATGTATACTCTTGCCACTTGACACATGGTCAATGTTCAATAAACACTTTTTCATTCACTCAGTCTGCATGTCCATAAAAAGACATGTCCTTTTTAAAGATATAAAAATGCTGGTTAACAAAGAATATTATGTATATCTGACAAATAAACAGAAGCACATCTTTCAGTCAACTGTGTTTTGGGGAAGTCCAGCTATTAGGACTACAAGAACCACAGCCAAGGCATCACCATTGTTCATCTGGGCATCCCATTATAATTGTAGGGAAATTCGTGGTATGTGACCATACCTATGGGTGTATTGATGTAGGGAGCTCTAAGGAGGGAACTCCCAAGACTAAGGCAGGTTGGCAGCTGCCCTGCAGCCTACAGGGAGGATACAGAGAGCCTGAATGACTGGGGAGGGAGGGGAGTGGCAGGGCAACATGGAGCAGTGAAGAAAGTGTTAGAATTGGAATCAGGAAAGCCTGGGCTCAAATATTGTTCCAGACACTTACTAGCTGTGTAACCCTGGGCAAATCATTTAACCTCCCTGTGCTTCACTTGCCTTATCTGTAAATACAAAGGAGGTGGACTCAAAGGCCCTTCCAGTTCCAAATCTATGAGCCTATAATTTCCTCAGGGTCATTGAGCAAGTATGAGTCAGAGATAATACTTGAACATGGGACTTGCAGAATCTCGGACCAATTCTCCATCCCCTAGGCTGCTTGTTATTATTGCTCAGTCATTTCAGTCACGTCAACTCTTCTTGACCCCATTTGGGGTTTTCTGGGCAAAGATAGTGGAGTGGTTTGCCATTTCCTTCTCTTGCTCATTTGACAGATGAGGAAACTGAGGCAAACAAGGTCAAGTGACTTGCCCGGGGTCTCACAGTTAGTAAGTACTGGTCTAAGGCCCGATTTGAACTTAGGTCTTCCTGACCTCAGGCCAGGTGCTCTACCCACTTCACCATGTAGCTGTCCCTCCCCTGAGAAAATGGTCACAAACTTTGGGGGCCAAATTGTCTTATAACCTGCTTTTGTAGGGCAGCAATTAAGAATGGATTTTGCAGTTTAAAATATAATTTACTTAAAGATGGATTTTATATTTTAAATAAGTTATATTTAAAAATGTAAAATCCATTCTTAGCTCTTTGGCTGTGCAAAAAGAGGCCAAGGGCTGGATAGGATAATCCTGTAACTATGTTATATTGACTCTTATACCGCATGTAATTATCTAGCAGAAATTAGCTTTTTGAGGCTTGTTTATATAATCCCATATAATGATGGTGAATATCATAATTTAGAATCACAATATTATAGAGTGAAATTGTTAGAGGACTTTAGTCCTCCCCAACAGAATTTTTTGAAAACAGAGAAAGGGAAAGTTTCTTGGACGATTTTGAGCATATTCCAGATTTGCCAATTTGGAATCAGTTCAGTCTCACCTGCCCACTTTAAGCAATTAGACTAAATCAGTCTATGCCTGACATACCCCATAGCTATGATTCACATTCACAATTACTTTGAGTGTGATTTAGACGGTGAACAGGACTAAGGGAAACCTTCTTCCACTTCATAGGGAAAGGTCATAGTTTAATGACTAGGGATGAACAGAAGCCAGGATTTCTCAGAAACTACAAAATCGAATACATTAGATTTAGAGTTGAGTTTTTTTTTTCTTACACTAAGGTTTTTAGTACTGAAATCTTATGATTTTCTCCCTCAGGAGATCAGGATCATGTCTTCCACTTGTCTAAGGGGTTGAGTTGTTTAGTGATACATTTGGTTAGTGGTGGGAGAAAGCCGAGCTCTATGGTCTCGCCATCTTGGTCTAGCTTAGAAAACAAGTACAACCAGAAAGGAAACTTCAAGCTGACATGTCCTTCATGGAATCAGAAAACTCATACTGGGCAATTCAATTTCACAGGAGTGTATCAAGTGCTTGCTCTGTTTCAGGTATTAGGTGATATACTAGGTGATGAGGATCCAAAAACAAAACTAAGCAATCCCTTCTTTAAAGAACTTATATGGTTCTTGAGGCTTGGGGAAAGGGGAAAACAATGTGTGCACAATACAAGTAAATACAAAACATATACAAAATAGTTTCTAGGAGGAGAGCACAGATCTAAAAGAAAGGTCAGTCTCTTAATGATAGAACAAGAATTCCAGAGGGCACAATGGAAGAGCAAGGAGGAATTAGGAGAGTGACACCAGAAGAATGGGGTTGACATATTTAGGTATGAGGTTGGGTATGAAGGGAATAGTGGTCACAAATTTTTAGCCTAGGTAACCTGGACCCTGAAACACAAGGATTTTAACTGAAGCCACGTTGACATGCCCCTTAGAGTAACAATGGTAATATTGGTTGATAAAGCAATATCAGCCAAATAACTTTTGGTTTGATGCAAGCTGCTTCTCCAAATCTCTTATGGTGACAGTGTTGGCTGTCCTTCCTCTACTTTTCATCGCCTTGTACTGACACATCGGCTCAGACACAGTCTGGGTCTATCATGCCCTTCCTGAATCAGCCACCCCACTGAGGTTGTGGTCTTGGATAGATAGACTCCAGGTTCTATCCCACTGCTCATAGTGAAGCACAGACCAAAAGAAAACTCTACCGATTCTCTTATTAAGCCAAGAGTACAAAGACTTGTCACTACTGCCTGAGACCAAACTGAGGACAAATCTTTGGAAGAGACAAGAAAACAGAATTTCAGTACTAGTGTAGGCAGAGATTTCTGCCCGGGGCTTAAGCTTCACATGAGTTTTCCTCATTTGCCCTAGCAACGATGGTCAGCTTTGTGTAGGCTACTCTCCACGCCTAGAATGCAGTTCTTTCTAATCCCCATCTCTTAAAATTATTAGCTTTCTTCAAAGCTTAGCTTGGGCACCACCTCCTATGGGAATTATTTCTTGATTCCCCTTAGTTTAAAGAATACTTTCCTTCTCCACATAACTATGCATTTGCATGGTATTTTTACAGACCATATCCACCAGTAGAATGTAATATCTTGCCAGTAGGATGTAAGAGCAGGAACTGTTTTGTTTTGTTTTTTTGTAACCCTAGAGTCTAGCTTAATGTCTTGCATGTATTAGGTACTTAATAAACGTTTATAAAATTGAGTTGGCCCTCTTGCACTGTGTTCTACATATTTGCCCTCTCTTCATGCTAGCATCCTTTGAAAATGCTCTTACTATTTGTCCTACCAAAGGGGCTTGGATGCTGCTAAAACCTACACTCCTGTTGTTCATTTGATTGACATTCATTGCTTGGATAGGTATAGTTTTCATTCACTACCCATCAGTGATCCATCGTATGCCATATTCGTGAAGGAGGTGGTGATGCAGCTTACATTCCACTCTCAACTTAGCACGGTTTTGAGGGATAAAGAACATCTAGTCAAGTTCCATTTCTCTAATCAATAGTGATTTAGAGCATTTCTTCATATGCTTATATAGGCCTATGTGATCACATGGAGCCTATGGTGGGAGGAGCTTGCTGAATGAGTGGAGCAGGAAGTGAGGGTGAGGCAAAGCTGAGAGAGAGCAGGCATAGCAGCTAACATGAGTGAGAGAGAGAGGGAGTGAATTTGCCTAAGGGAATTTGTTTTGTGGGGAAGCCTAATGAAGGGAAGCCTTGGGATGTCAGTTCTCTCTGCACTGGCAATGTGTATAGATTTCTTTGTTACTATGATGGATTTGGCTTTCTAGTATTTGAATACATGCCTTGGTTTCATCTTTAAGGAAGAGAGTCTGTTATATCTTGCAATTCAAACCTGTGAATATGCCTGCATCTTCATAGTAGCCCCTGTGGTATTGGGTATCGCATTGGCGATATAAGACATTAAGTTGCTAAATTAAGTCATAATCTGCGTTGGCTTCCTATTACCTCCAGGATCAAATATGAAAAACCTGTTTGACTTTTAAAGTCTTTCACAACCTAGGGCTTTTACACCCTTCTAGTTTTCTTACTCTTTCATCCAGTTACACAGGCCTAATTGTTGTCTCCTTCTATTCCCCTCCCCTTCTCCAACATAACACTCCATATCATTACTGGTCTCCAGATTCCATGTAGGTCCATGTGAGTGCCTTCCCTTTGACCTTAACTTATTTATTTTATATCTTCTACATATGTAGTAATTTAACAACATTTGCTCCCCATTTGAAAGTGAATTTCTTTATGGTAGGGATTATTTTTGCCTTTGTTTTCCAAGTGCTTAGGGCAGTACCTGAAATATAGTAAATCATAATAAATGACATAGTAACCTAGAGTTTGATTATTCGAAAAACACCAGCTATATGGAAGAGAACTCAATATTTGAAAAAAAAGCTATTGGGAAAATTGAAAATTAGTCTGGCAGAAACTAAACATAAATCAACATCTCATATTGTTTCTCAAAATAAGCTCAAAATGGATATATAATTTAGATATAAAGGGTGATATTATAAGCAAATTGTCAGAGCATGGTAAAAATTACCTATCAGTTATATAGATAGGGAAAGAGAGGTTTAAAGGAGGTAAAATGGATGGTCTTGATTACATAAAATTAAACAGGTTTTGCACAAACAAAACCAATGCAGCTAAAATGAGAAGACAGGCAGAAAACTGGGGCAGCAAGTTTATCTGATAAAGAACTCTTGCCTTCTTTTTTTATTTATTTTTTTAACAAATGCTTTATTAATTTCTGGTTTACATCATTCATTTCCGACAGATTTTGAGTTACAATTTTTCCCCATTTTTTCCCTACCCATCACCCCAGAATAGGAGTCCCACAAGATATCTCCTCATCCAATCTACTCTCTCCCATATCTTCTCCCATACCCCCTTCGATTTTACCATTAGGGCTAGGTGAGTCTCTGTGCCCCAAAGCCTAAACATCTTATCTCCCAGTTACATGCAAAATAGTATTAATAATAGTATTTATAGGGGTGGCTAGATGGCACAGTGAGTAGAGCGTCGGCCCTGGAGTCAGAAGGACCTGAGTTTGGATCCGGCCTCAGACACTTAATGCACACACAAACAAAAACCTAGCCATGTGATCTTGGGCAAGTTACTTAACCCCAATTGCCCTCCAAAAAGCAAAATAATAATAATAATAGTATTTATATATATTTGAAACATTTAATTTTGAAACCTCAAATTTCAGATCCATTCCCTTCCTCCCTTGTCACCCATCCCCTCTGGGAAAATAAGCAATTCAGTATGTGTTGTACATGTATAGCTATGCAAAACATTACCATAGTAGATATATTGTACAAGGCTGCTTATAATTCCCTCCCACCCATCCCACCCCCCACCTGGTCCATTCCCTGCTTTGATCCTGTCACTCTTCCATACTGAGTACTTCCAACCTCCCCTCCCCCCAGCATACCCTCCCCTCCATCATCCCTCCTCTCATCCCCTTTCCCCCTACTCTCCAGCAGGGTGAGATATCCCATTTAGTGTGTATGTCATTCTCTCCCTGATCCAGATTCAATGAGAATATGGTTTTGCCTTTTTGCCTTCCGTTTTTTCCCCTCCCCTGCAGCCACTTTCCCTTGCTTCTTCAACATGAGATAGTTACCCTACCCTGTCTCTCCCCATCTCCTCTTGCCACTTTCCTCTCTCACCTCATAACTTCATCCCTTCAGTATCATCCCTTCTCAACAAATTCAACCTGTGCCCTCTATCCATGTATAATTGTAAACATATATACACACATTCACATATGTATTCATATGCCCATATACCCTTCTTCCATTATTTTCATACTGAGAAAGGTTTCATCAGTCACCGTTATTGTTTTTCCATGTAGGAATGTAAATAGGTCAACTTTGATAAGTTCCTTTTGATTTCTTTTCCCTGATTACCTTCTCAATCATCTCTTGTTTTTTGTGTCTGGATGTCAAATTTTCTATTCAACTCTGGTTTTTCCCTCAAGAATGCTTGAAAGTCCTCTATTCCACTGAATGACCATATTTTCCCCTGAAACAAGATACTCAGTTTTGCTGGGTAGGTGACCCTTGGGTTCATTCCCAGCTC
The DNA here is from genome assembly GCA_011680675.1 of Gymnobelideus leadbeateri. Lineage (NCBI taxonomy): Eukaryota > Metazoa > Chordata > Mammalia > Diprotodontia > Petauridae > Gymnobelideus > Gymnobelideus leadbeateri. The sequence continues at coordinate 189,685 of WOXC01012080.1, read as the reverse complement.
TTTTTCCCTCTGGAATATCATATTCCATGCCCTTCATACCTCAGTGTAGAAGCTGCCAGGTCCTGTGCTATTCTAATTGTGTTTCCACAATATTGAAATTGTTTCTTCCTGGCTGCTTGTAGTATTTTCTTCTTGATCTGGGGATTCTGGAACCTGGCTATAATATTCCTGGGAGTTTTCTTTTGGGGATCTTTTTCAGGAGGTGATCAATGGATTCTTTCAACCTCTATTTTGCCCTCTGGGTCTAAAACATCAGGGCAATTTTCCTTGAGAATTTCTTGAAGGATGATTTCTAGGTTCTTTCTTTGATCATGGCTTTCAGGTAGTCCAATAATTTTTAAATTGTCTCTCCTGGATCTATTTTCCAGGTCAGTGGTTTTTCCCATGAGATAGTTCACATTGCCTTCTAATCTTTCATTTGTTTGGTCTGCTTAACAGCATCTTGATTTCTCATAAAGTCATTAGCTTCCATTTGCTCCAGTCTAACTCTGAAGGAATGAATCTCCTCAGTGAGCTTTTGAGATTCTTTTTCCATCTGGCAAATTTGGCTTTTTAAGGCATTCTTCTCCTCATTGCCCTTTTGGGCCTCCTTTACCATTTGAGTTAGTCTATTTTTTAAGGTGTTGTTTTCCTCAGTCAGGTTGTTGACCCTCATTTCATACTTTCTCTGCATCCTTCTCATTTCTCTTCCCAATTTTTCCTCCTCTTCTCTTATTTGATTTTTAAAGTCCTTCTTAAGGTCCTCTATGGCCTGTAACCCACTCATATTTTCCTTTGGGGTTTTTGGAGCAGGATTTCTGACCTCACAGTCCTATGACTGTTCCATGTTTCAATCCTCTTCACCTCCAAAGTAGGAGTCTGTTTCATTTTTCTGTTTATTTTGTTTCCTTTGCCTTGGCATGTTGCCACTTAATTACTTGACTTTTGGGCTTGTTGCCACAGTAGGACTCTGCCACCAGACAGGGGAGCTTCTGTCCCGAATGTGTGGGGTCTTCACAACTTCCGTTTCTGGCAAGCTGGATACCCACCCCACGACCTCCACCCCAGACCACAATCCAGATCCAGGAAGTTAAAGCAAGAGCAATTACCCCCCCAAGACTGATTGCAGGATCTCCCTACAGTTTGCAGGCCAGGAGCTGGAGCTGCCACTGAAAACTGCAAAATGGCATGTCTCCTCAGCGGCTTCTAGCCCCCAGGGGAGGAAGCCAATGCATTCCCCAAATACTGGTCCCAAAGTCTATAGGGCACTAACCTCTTACTTTGTCCTAGGCATGTCTGTGTTAATAATTCTGGAATCACCACAGCTGCTGGTGTTCTGGGGTCCCTCCAACCGGCTGCTGGTCTGGCCGCCCTGGGGCTAACACCACAACTCACATGGACCTGGGCTTGGCTCTCCCCACGCTATGCTGTCGGCTCCCAGAGTGCTGTGCTGGCCCTCCCTGAGGGGCTGCTGGACTTTCCTCAGCGGGAGGTTAGCTTCTCTGTGTTGTTCTGTGGGTGCTGGGGCTCCAAAAGTTGTTCAGAGTCCCTTTTTACATGGTATAGAAGTGGTCTGGTGGGAGAGCACCTTGGAAATGCTGTTTCTACGTATTTATAATGGATTACATTACATTTTTATTATGTTACATATTTAAAATGGATTGTTTTTCTTGCATTTTCAACGGGATGGGAATTTGGAACTGAAAATAAAATTGAATTTAAAAAAATTTTAAAGAAAAAATGCAAGTGATAGCAACTTGCTGCTGACTCTGTCCCTGTGACGATGAAATCCCTTATAAGACCCAGACTTCAAAACAGGGGCACTGAAATTCTAACCATTCCTTGCATTTATACTTGGAAAGTTTCCTTCAGAGGGCACTGCCTCCTTTAATGAGGGCTAGAGTTAAGCAATTTCATTAAAATTTTATACATTTCTTTAAACTCAATGAAATATGGGGAATGAATTTCTTAAGCTAAGTGGCAATGCATGTATTCCACTGTGAAGTTTCCTTTCTCAAGTTTATTGCCTTGCATTTAAAATTCCTCACTCATAAAACAGAACTAATAGGCACTGGAATATTTCTTTAGGATTTTTAAACATTATAAATTGTTTAGTTTACACTAAATAGCCCGAGGATAATTATCGGAATGGAGTTATTTTTGCAGATTTCAGTGTAGGCAGGATAAATCATTCAACCTTCACTCAAATTGATGAAATCATTTCTGCAGTTAGTAGACTTGGGGAGACATAACTGCCATCTGTTGTGCTTTGCCGAGATACACGAACATATGTATATTAGTTTCTAAATGATGAATCTTGCCCTTAATAATGACTGCTGTAATTTGAAAGTAAAATGAATGTCCTGTTAAACTTACTAGACTTTTCTGCTCCTTTAGAACCACATCTCCTTTCATCATTAATTCACACATGACCACGACCTGTCCTGGATTCACCTTGGATTGAAAGCTTATTTGAAAGTGATTTCCATAGAAAACATCATTCTGACTATCAAATAACTAGACTATGATGGATAATTAGGAGACCACACACAGAACTCAGCTCAATGCAATAAATATTCCTTAAGCACTCAGTATTTTCCAGGTGAGTGGCAACATGGTCTAACAGATAGAGGGAATTGGGATAAAATGGACCCTCATACTACCTCTGACACATATTGACTATACAATCATGGGCAAGTCACTTACCCTTGCAGTGCTTCAGACAAATCTCTAAAACTATAAATTACAGACAAATTGCTAAGCTGCTTTGGTGGAAGGAGGTTCCTCCAAAGCTGAAACCAGAAGTGTAGAGTCCCACCAGAAATGCCCAAGATGCTCTAGAGGGTCTGGAGATATGAAGCATAGTCCTGGTCCTCAGGGAGCTTACAGTACAGTAATAGAGATAAACTTCACATACAAATACATAAAAGAGACACTATGTGTTTCCTCAGTTGTAAGATATGAGGCTTAGACTAGATGATTTCTAAAAAATCTTCTAACTTGAAGTCAATCAATCAAGCCTTTGCTTTCAATCTACCATGCTGGGCACTGTGCTTGGTGATAGGGATACAAAGGCAAAAGTGAAGAGATTTCTTCACTTAAGAGCTTTTGTTCAATGAAATGCGTGCACATGCACACGCGCACACACACACACAGACACACACACACACAGACACACACACACTGCATTCAGCAAATGTGGGGATGGGTCCACAATCACAAACACCTTTCAAGGAGACACCTGAGTGAGGAAACCCCCTGTGTTCAGGATGCTCATAACTCTGGAACAGTAGACTGTTGTCCTCTTTTCTCTGGAATGGTCCACAAAAGTTTCTTTTTTTTCCTTCCTTCCTTCCTTCCTTCCTTCCTTCCTTCCTTCCTTCCTTCCTTCCTTCCTTCCTTTCTCTTTCCTTCCTTCATCCTTTCTCTTCTTCTTTCTTCCTTTTTCTGTCTTTCTTTCTCTCTACTTTCTTATACTGGGAACTGTTTATTTTAGTAAGGTACAATAATCAGAATAGAAACACAAACAACTTTTCCACTGAAGTTTAAATCTATTATCCTGTTGAGTTGACAAAGGTTCTTAATATATTTTCTGTGTTTAAACAAATAATCCCACTTCTACCTTGGTGGGCTTAGGGTAAATAATGGGTTCTGTTTTGGACTTGACTTGGAAATGCCTATGAGACATCTAGTTCAAAAGATTCAATGGTCAGCTGTTGATGAAGTCCTGGTGCTCAGGAGAGAGGTTGGGACTGGATATATTGATCTGCCAGCTAGAAGTTACCTTAAAGGTCATCTTCTCAAACTCCTTTATTCTCTAGATGAAGTAATGGCCAAGGTCACACAGGTGGTAATTGAAAGAGAATGAATTTGAACTCACACCCTCTGGTTTTAAATCTAGTACAATGCTGCTTCTAACATACCATAGATGTCTTTGTTCAGTGAAGTCATAAAATTGGCTCCACGAGTTCTAGCTGCTTCAGAGTCTGAGTAACTAGTTATTACAGGTTACATCTTTATAGTTCACGTAGACCATATATGATAAAATTCCTTAACATCCTTGAATCTTATCACCAAGTAGGGGTGATATCCAAAGAAACAAGATTAAAACTTAAAATTGGGGCAGATGTGACAATGATGGTGCTTTATGTTGTGTTTTGCAAGTGGGAAGAAAGAAGGGGGAAGCAAGATTTTTGTTAAATAAATCAAGCTGTGATGGTTAGGGATTTCAAATAAAAAGAACAGAACAGTCCCTAGAAGATTTCAGATTTCTGCCCTGAGGTTCACAAGGCAAGCTGGGACTGAGGAACTTGGTTCAAGATATATTGGGAAGAATTCTGAATGTGAAGTACTCTGAAAAGTACTTAAGGTAGACAGCAGATCTCTCTGTGGACGATAGCGTTTGTCTAGACAAGTGTCTTTCCTATCCCTTCAGAAAGGGGTAAGGACTCTCCCAGGCCATGCCCATGCTTATCTCCACCCAAAGGGCTTTGGTTACACTTCTCTATTGCTGTTGTTTATTTGATTAGTCTTGTCTGATTCTTTGTGACTCCATTTGGGTATTTCTTGCTAAAGATACTGGAGTAGTTTTCCATTTCCTTCTCCCCTTCATTTTACAGATGAGAAAACTGAAGCAAATGGGGTTAAATGACTTGCCCAGAGTCATATACCTAGTAAGTATCTGAGGACATATTTGAACCCAGGTCCTCTTGACCTCAGGGCCAGCACTCTGTCCACTACCTAAATGACTTTCTTCCACCTACTGAAGATATCAGATATTCTCAGGCTTTTTAGGCAGAGGGAATAACTGGCAAGTTCATGTGTCTTTTTTCCTTGCTAGTTTTGGAAGTTTATTAATGCTAATTGCTAATATTATAATAATAGCACAAGCCTCCAGTTAAAGAAGAAATTCCTTAAATTTTTTCCCCCTAGAGATAAGGATCCCTGACTTGTAAAGATCCTTTCTATATACAAATAGACAAAGTCTTTTCCTGTTTGCACTTTTGCTTTTCCTGTTTGCACTCTTGCTACATAAAGACACATATAGGTACATATTTACATAATTAAAGACATACATGTACACACATATGTATATAACTACACAATTAAAGACATATACACATATATGTAAATATATCTATAATATTTATATTTATATAATATAGTATATAAACGTATGTTATATATAAATATATACATTGTATAAATATATAAATATAACATATATTTATATATTATAATAATAATTACATATAGACTCTATGTAATTAAAGACATCTATTTGTCTTTAATTATGTAGAGAGTACAAACAGGAAAGGCCTTTGTCTGCATACAGGCAAGATTTTATACACACACGTTTACTAAGAATTCAGATCAATCTTTTAGTTAGAGAAAGCTGAATTTAAAGTATTAATGAAACAAAGAACAGTTTAATAAAAAGGAAAAGGAGCCTGAGGATTTAAACCTTCTCCCCTGTAGACTGAACAGGGAGGGATACAAAGAGACAATTCACCAGACTCTAGTATTTCTTCAGGAAAGATCAGTCTAATCTTCCCAAATGGGATTTTTGCTAAATAAACAGAGCTCAGAGCAAAGTTTCTAAAAGCTCAATTCTTAGTTTGCATGCAAAAAATGTCCTCTGTTGATTCTGTTATGGTCCCTTGTTCTCTATCCCTTTCTCCCTACTATTTTAAAACTTCCCAGGCTCCCTGAATGCTTTCCTGAGGCTAGATCCCATGATGAATGGTTGATTATCTTTCCAATTAGGGAAACTACAACTACCAGAAGCCCATGCAACTATAGGGCCAATAAAAGGTTACATTGTGAAGGAATACAGTCTTTGTTTCCTGAGTGGTGCACATTTTGTTTCCCCTATTGACTTTATGTGAGTTTTACTAATGGAAGTGAATTCAGTGTGACTGATTAAAGCTGGTGAAACACAGTCAAGCAGCATTAGGAAGACCTGAGTTCAAATGTAGCCTTGATACTTATGAGCAGTGAGCCTGGGCAAGTCATTTAACCTTAGTTTTCCCAGCTGTAAAATGCAATAATATGTAGTAATGTAACATGTAAATTTAATAATAATGTAACAAAGCACCACCCCAGGAGTGTTGTAAAGATCTAATGAGATATTTACCAAAGCACTTAGCACTCTGTCTAGAACATAGCAGGTGATTAATGAATGCTTGTTTCCTTTCCAGAAGAGACACAGTGCATTTTGTGCATCCTAGACAATGTGCTAAAACTGTTTGGTTGTGTTCCTTTAAGACTTCTTTGTAAAACACGCAACTTAACTTATTTCCAAATCAATACCCTACATGCTACAGAGAATAGGACTTCCTGGCATTAAGTATGTGCATTTAGCTTTAAAAAACCCTACCCTATCCTTTTATCAGAAACTCCTGTATGATGCACTCTAAGCAGTTAAGTTTTTGCCTACATTTTTTCTAGCTTCTATGCAAACAATAAGAACTATATAAATAATCCTAAAAGTAACTTTCATGTTGCGTAAACTTCTGAGAGAATGATGTCACCTTGGAATGGTGTCACTGTAGAGCCTACAGGGGTCCAGAGAACATCAGCACTAGATGACAGAAAGGGAGCTTTTAAATAGAAAGAGAACTGAGATGTGCATGCAGAAAGGAAGTAAAAAATCAGAAGATAACAATAACAGATTATGTCTGACCTATGACAAGCCTTCTGGAAAAAGAAAAATGTTCATTATCCCCAGGGGTAGTACCATGACTCTGATAAAGAAGAAAGAATGGTGATGGATGTTGCAGCCAGAACCAGAGGGGACACCTATAGTCTCTTGTTCATAAAACTATTACGAGCTGAGCACAACATGGTCTCTTTGGTTACATGATACCCACAGGCTGCCTCCTGCATTTAAAGAAGAAAGTCTAACCTAAGGGAAAGATGGAATTTGAGCTGGCAGAATAAAGATCTTTTGAAAAGGAATTGCAGGGAGCAATCTAGTCTCTCCATTGAAAATTCAGAGTTGGGTTGAAAGAATATTCCTCTCTGTTTAATATTAGTTTTTGCCAGAGATTCACTTGACACTGTATAGATTTGTATATATGTAATTTGTAAGTTCAGGATAATATTAGGGCAATTAGTATATTTCTGGAAAATCTTGCTGTTTATTATTTTCAGCTGTAATGGGTAGAATGCTGAACCTAGAATCAGGAAAACCTGAGTTCAAATCCAGCCACAGATACTTACTAGCTATATGACCCTGGGCAAGTCACTGTCTACCTCAATCGTCTCATCTGCAAAAGGAAACAATTACATATTTTCCAGGATTGTTGTGAGAACCAAATGAGATAATATCTATGAAGTGCTTTGCAAACCTTAAAGTTCTATATAAATACTAGCTATTGTTGTTATTCCTAGTTTAAACTGAATGGCAAACACTTGCTGTGAAAATGGGTTTAAGTTCTGAAAATCGAATATGCTGGTAGGATTTGAAGTCAGGAATTGATTCTGATATACATGCATTGGATCATTTATTTTCCTTAGTGAATATGAGGTAAGGAGAATAAACATTAACCTGTACATCCTTCACCACCAATGATCAGCTTAATGAACTATGGCAATATGACCACATGCTCATATTTTTTGTTATTGTTCAGTCATTTCAGTCATGTCTGACTCTTCGTGGCCCCATCTCCTTTTTTCTTGGCAAAGATACTGGAGAGGTTTGCCATTTCCTCCTCCAGCTCATTTTACAGATGAGGAAACTGAGGCAAACAGGGCTAAGTGATTTGCCTAGGGTCATCTAGCTAGTTAGTGTTTGATGCTAAATTTGACTTCAGGAAGATTAGTCTTCTTGACTTTGGGTCCAGCTCTATCTATAAACCACCTAGCTACCCCAATAACATATTTTGTAGCTTTTGACAATTGAGATATTTTATCATGACAGCACTATTCATCTGAGATCTTAACAATGGTCAATAATAGCACTCTCCAAATCTGAGATTCTTGTCAAATTGTCAGTATTACTAATTTCATATGTACAGTTTTGGGCTTTTTTTTTTTTTTGAGTGAAGGATACCATCTAAATAGAGGGTGTCCCAAAAGTCTTAGAACAGTTAAAGTTTTAATAACTCTCTATTTGTTGCCTCTGCTTCATCTCCTCTCACTCACTTCTCAATTCTTTGCAATCTGGCTCCTGACCACATCACTCAATTGAAACTTTTCTCCTTTAATTACCAAATCTGATTATATGTTCTCAGGCTTTATCCTTCTTGACCTCTCCAAGGCATTTGATACTGCTGACTTGTATTCCTCCTGAATATTCTTTCCGTCCTGGGTTTTGGTAACACTACTCTCCTGATTTGTCTAACCTTTCGTTTGCTCATAATCCATGTCATTTCCCCTTCCTGGGTGTTTCCCTGATCCCTATTGTGGGCTCTTTCAACTTTGCTTCTTTCTCTATACTTTCTTTCTTAGTGACCTCAGTCTCATTCTTAATGGCCATTTCTTATGGTTTAATTACAATTTCCATGCAGATCACCCACAAATCTACATATCCAGTCCCACTCTTACCTTAACTTCAGGTTCCCATCACCAGTCATTTCAAACAAAATTTGTCACAGATATCTCAAACTCAGTATGTCCAAAACAGAACTCTTCTGTCTTCCTTCTCAGCAAAGCTTCTACTCTTCTAAAATTCAGTTTCTGTCAAAGACACCACCATTTTCCAGTCATTCAGGTTTTTATCTTTAGTGTTATTCTTGACTCTTCATTTCCTCATCCCACATATCCAATAAGTTGTCCAACCTTGCTATCAATATTGACCTTAACATTTCTCACATCTGACTCCTTCCTAATCACATAGCCACAACCTTAGATCAAGCCTTCATCACCTCTTACCCAAGCTACTGTAATAATTGCAATGACCTCCTAATCTGTCTCCAGCCTTAAATCTCTCTCCATTTTCATACAACTATAAAGCAATTTTTCTTAAGTGCAGATCTCACCATGTCACTTTCCTACTCTGTAAACTCTACTGTCTCCCTAGTGCCTCTAGGATCAAATATAAAGTTGTCTGTTTAGCTTTGAAAGTTCTTTTCAGTCTAGCCCCAAACTATTTTTCCGACTTTGTTGCACACTATTCTTCTTACACTGTGATCCAAGAAAAGTGGCTTGCTTTCTGTTACTCAAAAAGCTACAGCACTGTAATGGGAAAGTGAATTTGATGTTCTTCCCTGCCCCTTAATAGACCTAGGGTAGTTTGAAGACCTCCCCTACTTTGAAAGTAAACTCTGCCCCCTGATAAGCTGAATGTAATCACATGGAACCTGTGGTGGGAGGAGTTTGCTGAAGGGAAATAGAGGCCATAGGATGCTGGGAGTCAGAGGTAGAGAGATGGTGGGAGAGAGAAGATGCTCAAGCAAGGAGATAGAGAGGTTTGTGAGTAAATATTGATCTTGCATTGGTTTGTGGGAACGCTAAAGGATGGCATGGCTCTCAGCATTATTATGGCTTCTTAACATCTTTGGTGCTATGATGGAATCAGCTTACTGGTTTTGGGATTTGGTTTTCTGGTATCTAAATAAATGTTTCAGTTTTGTCCTCTATCCGGAGAGTTTGGTATATTTTGTGATTGAATGTCATGTGATACTTATAGTTGTGGTCTTTATCGTGATTGTGGGTGCTGTAAATATTGCATTGGTGCTACAAGTACTCATCCTTATGCCTTTGTATTGGCCATCCCCTATACCTGGAATGAACTCTCTCCTTTTTCCTGCCTATTAAAATCCTTTCTTCCTCACAACACTGTACAAGCCCAATCTTCTACACAAAGCCTTTTTTGATCACCCCCAATTGCTACTGTCCTCCATCCCCAAATACTATGTATTTAACTCCCTTATATTTAAGGCAGCTAGGTGGTTCATGGTTAGAGTGCTAGACATGACATCAGGAATATTCATCTTCCTGAGTTCACATCTGGCCACAGACACTTACTAGCTGTGTGACCCTGGGCAAGTCACTTAACCCTGTTTGCCTCAGTTTTCTGATCTGTCAAATGAGCTGGAGAAGGAAATGGAAAACCATTCTAGTATCTTTGCTAAGATAACCCCAAATAAGGTTATAAAGAGTCTGAAATGACAGAATAACAAAACCTTTTATTTATTTATATGTATTCTCTTTATATTTATTCTGTATGTACTTGTGTGCATAACATACTTTTCTCACTCACTAGAATATAAACTTTTTGAGATTAGAGATTGCTTCATTTCTGAATTATATCTCCAAAGCCTCGTAAAATGTCTGGCACAAAGTAGGCATTAAATGAATTTCTGATGGATTGAAAATAAAATACTTTATAGTTTTTAGTTTATGTTCGCCTAAATTAACACTCAGAGATCACATAGCACTTTCCTGCCTTGACAATGCTGTGCATGAAGTACATAGTAGGTGTATTACCATCATTTCACAGATGAGGGAGTTGAGCTTGAAGGACAGAAAGTGATTTTTCCAAAGTCACACAGTTAGACAGTGTTAGATCCCAGAGTATACATCCTGGGTCTCTACGTATGACCTTAGTTAAGCTCTCAGCATGTGTGTCCTATAAGGAATCAAAAGCCAGATGGTCCAGGAGCAGAACTTTCTGTACATGTTTATTCCTTCTATAGCCAAATTTAACCTAGAGACAATATTTTTGAGTTTAGTTTCCTTCTTTGTTGTTCCCTTTCTCCCCCACCTTCAACTAGCAAGTGTCTAATTTTTTAATTCAGTTAGCGGCAGACTTATAAAGTGACCTCTCCAGTGGTCAACCTTCCATTCCTTTTTGTCACTTTCTTCCAACTTGCATCTCCAACAGCAACAATTTCAGTCAACTTTTTTCAGAGAAAAAGTTGACTGAAATTGTTGCTGTTGGAGATGCAAGTTGGAAAAAGAAATCCTGTCAGTTTAAAAGGTTCAGGCCTTAAAACTGTTTACAGTTACTTCTCAGTTCCCCATCTTAGCAAGTTTTGGGCATCAGAGTTTTAAATTTTGGATGTTTAAAAATAGTCTCTGGGGTGCTTCTCAGTACTGTACCACCACCAGGCCCAAGAGGTCAAGAATTTGATCTACTAAGGAAGAGCTGTATGCCAAGGCTGCCTTTGAGAGAATGGTCCTATTCCATTCTGGAACCTAATGAAGTGCCTGCCTCAGAAGTAACTTTTAAAAATTAATTTTAAAAGCTTTATAAATACTTTAAAAAATGCCCTTTGACGCATTCCTGCACTTGGATAATTAGATGCTGCAAGGTCATTATCCACCAGTAGATGTCAATATAACCAAAGACTGAAAAAGCTGACTGAGGATTAACCCAGCATGGAGGCACATAGAGATGTGTGAAGAAAGAAATCCCAGACACTGAGAAGGGAATGGAAATGAGCCTTCTTTAAAATTTCTTTGGGCACTCATTTATTTGCTCAGTTATTAGCTGTTCATTTACAAGACTAAAGGATCACATATAATCAACCTATTCCATTCTTACCTGAGTATCTTTCAACAGATCAATCTTTCAGTCTCCTAGAAGAACTGAATTTTTCCCCCCTGTTTCAATATTAACAATCAAGAAAAAAGAACCCCAAGTACTGGAGACTATGGGGACTGGAGACTTCAGAAGTTCCACTTCATGTGCATTCAGTAGGCAGATGCCCTTGGCCTTTGTGTTCTGTGGCAATGAACCAAAAGCCAGAGGGTCCAGGAGCAGAACTTCCTGCATGTATTTGTTCCTTCCATCTCTAAATTTAACCTACAATAATTTATTGACATATTTTCTTTCTTGTTTATTTCCTTTCCCCCTCATCTCTAAGTGGCAAACATAATTTTTTTGAGGATAATTTCATCACTTGATAAAAGTTTGCCAGGTACCTGATATGTGTCTAATGCTTTAAGCCTTGCAAAATGCTATAAAATATACAAACACACGTATGTGCATATATGTATGTATAACTATTACTTGCTTGTATGTATGTGTGCTGAGGAAAGAGTGCCACAGTTGGAGTTAAAAAAGGTCCTGGGTTGGAATCCTGCTTCTGCTATTCAAAGGCCATAAGAACATGGGCTAAGCACAGGAGCTTCAATTTCCTTTTCTATAAAATGGGGCTAATATCTCTAGTATCATCTTCACAGGGATGTTATGAGGCTCAAGTGAGAAAATATGTGTAAAGTACTTTGCAAAACTTTAAAGCTTAAGTGGTAATGTTGAATTGTATTACAGGGGCCTTCCCATGAAGCACGCTTCCCGTTTCTGGTTCACCATGTGGGAAGATTGCATTTTGGTTTAGGCCAAGTGGTGACTTTTACTCTGAATTTTAGTATGGCATGTTAAACCCTGAGTGGTCTCTGTCATTGTCCTGCCATGTGACAGTGGTAGGTGGGTGGGAATGGTGCTGCATATATATATTGAGATCATTTATTTGGGTCTCTTGTTTGTTTCTCCCATGCAGTAAGTAGTATATTTTATCTCTACACTCCCAGTGAGGGGAGGACTGTCTTCTTCCTCCATTCAACCCCATTGCTAACTTTTTCCACGTGAAAAACAAACTTACCAAAAGCTATGGAAGAAGCTAAGTCTCTTGCTGGGACATCATCTTCCTCCTTTATTCTTAGCCCTACCACGACAGTAGAAGCAGGCATCCAGACAGCATGCCCGTGAGGAACTAGGTCGCTTGGTTCTGTCCTTTTTGCTAACATGTCTTTTTCTTAATTGTTTTTACCTTTTTTCTCCAAGAGCTAGAATCAAATCACCAGGACCATGACCATCCCCGGAAAGGCTGTGTTGATGGCCTACCCTTCTGTTCACCATCTTTGTGACTTCTCAGACCATAACTCCCTTCCCAGGTCAACACTCCCCTTTATGTACACCGATTAGAATAGAAACTCTTTAAAGACAGGAAATATCTTGCTTTTGTATTTGTGTCCTCAGTTCAAGAGCAGCAAGGTGGTGCAGTGATTATAGTGCAAGTCTCTAGTCAGGAATTCTCCCTGAGTTCAAATCTGACCTCAGACACTTTTATTAGCTGTGTGACCCTGCCACTTAACCCTGTTTGCCTCAGTTTCCTTGCCTGTCAAATAAGATGGAGAAGGAAATAGTAAACTACTCCAGTATCTTTGTCAAGAAAACCCCTAATGGTGTCAGAGTCAGACACAACTGAAAACAACTTAACAACTCCAGTGTTCAGCACACAGTTAACAATTAAAAATATTTTTCCTTCTTTCCTTCATTTGTTCCTGCATTTACTAATTAATTTAACCAGATGAGCTTGCACCTGGAACCACCATAATTATTTTTCATTTTATGAACAGGGGGCTAAAACATGATTCTTGAGGTGAACATGTCTAAGATTAGAGGTGACCTTGGGACCTGGAGACAATCCAGAGGCCTTAAGTCCCATCAGTTTGGGCTGGCTTTTGTATTGCAGGGGATAGCCACTGAATGAATAGACATTTCCTGGGAGTTGTTTGGACAGTGCAGACAAAGGTAACATGTAAAGTATCTAATCAGTGATCCCACCAACTGTCTTATGTTCTGATAAAGCTTAAATATGAGCCTCTTAGCTGATTGTAATCAGTCATGTTACTGAATCCTGCTCTGTTAGGGCATGCTTTTGAGTCATACTTTCTAGTGTGGGTGGGAAATTTTGAGTGGAAGTGTGAGAAAATGGAGCTCTCATTAGGGGGCCAGGCTCCCCAGGATTGAACGTGGGCCAAAACCCATGCCTGGGTACAGACCAGGATGTGGAACAGGGCCTCTGGGAGCCCAGCAGGGGCTCCTCAAGGTTAATCATACAAATTTAAACTATTACCTCATCTGAGTGATTGAACGGGGCATGAGTCAGCCCTTTGGCTGAAAATAAAAGGAATCACACTTAACTCATTGAACCCACCTCTTCAACAATGGCTACAAATTTCCAGTGCCACTTTAAGGGACAATTTTTGGTGTTCACAGCCTGGGGAAGTTTTCCCTCTACTGTTAGGAACTGGGAGGCATTTACCAGTATTGTTCAGTGCTCCTGATTTTAACAATAAAAATGTTTGCTATATTAAATGAATAAACGTGGTGCTACTGTCACGTGGGAGGGAGGTAAATTCTCTTTCCTTAACCTCTTCCCACAATGTCATTCCCTTTGACTACAGTGTGTAATAGTATCTGGCAATTATGCTAATTGAGGGACTTAAGACATTTTCTAGGCTGACTAGCCTGCTAACCCATAACTACATCCTAATTGGTTCCAAGAAGACACAATGTTGGACATAACTGAATTTACCTTGCAAGGGCATGCTAAAAGGAAGGGGGGAATGAGAAGAATCTGGGTCACAGGGTCTTAGAGCTAAAGAGAAGCTGAGGTCATCCAAGTACAACCCTCTCATTTTATAGACCAGAAAACTGAGGCTAAGAAAGATAGCAAAATTTGGATTCAAATCAAGGTCAATGGACTCAAGAGCCAGCCTTCTCATATGCTCTCTCTAGGCTGGGGTTATTGCAGAGATGTCTGGGGAGAATTCTGTAGGGAATACCTGTCAATGAAAAGGTGCTCCATAGCAATTAGATAATATTCCAGTAAAGATGGCTTCCAAGCTGAAATGGACTGTACAAAGTCCCCAATCATCATTTTTAATGTTAATAACATTTTGAAAAAGGTCCTTCAGAAATGTTTCTGAAGGACAAGAGTGGGGGCAAAAAATATAAACAGGGTGAGACCATGAGGGAAGGATTTGTCATTTAGTTGCCTTTTACTGCCCTGAACCACCATGCCACGAGTTAAATGATTCATGGCCAAGGTCACTCCAGAGGAAGGAGGAATATGGGGAGATGTCAGAATGGATTTACCAAACTACTAGTTATTTCATTTTCCCTTGTGCACTGGTAGATTTTAAATAAAAGCACATGTATTCAGCAAGAAGCTGGTACTCTGATCTTGTTTAGGCCCCATATTCATGGGGATTAGATAGGGAGAAAGTCACTACTAAAGTAGATTTTAACACTCACACTGAATCATCTGGAGAAATCTCAGCCACTGTTTACAAATATCATTGGAAAACAGCAGATCTAATTCAAAGAAATTCAATTGTTTCCAAAATGGGAAGTTTTAGAAAACAGAAAAGCATATATATACTCATTTCTTACAGTGCTTAAAAGAGAAGACTTTGGGGATCATTGAATATTTTAGGAGCAATTGCTAGGGAGGAAGGATCTTGTTCAGCTCTGTTACTTAGGGTGGTATGGTACAGTAGCAGAAACACTGTATTTCACATCAAAGGACCAAGGTTTGAATCCTGACTGCTTCTTCCTATTTGTGTGGCCTTTCGGTAAAGCATATTATTCTCTGGGTTTCAGGTTCCTAAATCTGCAAGGGAAGGGATTTGGACAAAATTATCACCCCAACTTGTTATAAACCTATAATCCTAAAATTTAGGGCAAAATATTAATAAGTTTTTCCACATACTCAAAGTAACAATCAAAACTGTCTAAAATCAGAATCAATTGCTTCAGAGTGTACTGGGTTTTCCCTTTACTGGAGCTTTGCAAATAATCGGAGCTTGTTGTTTACTCATTTCAGTCATGTTTGAGTTTTCATGATCCTATTTGGGGTTTTCTTGGCAAAGATACTGGAATAGTTTGCCATTTCCTCCTTCTGCTCATTTTACAGATGAACAAACTGAAGCCAACAAGGTTAAGTGATTTGCCAAGGGTCACATAGCTAGAAAGTGTCTGGGGTTGGATTTGAATTCAGGTCTTCTTGACTCCAGGCCTGGCATTCTATCCACTGCACTACGTAGCTGCCCCCAATATCAGTGGGTGGGATGTTATGCTAGAAATCCATGGGTTAGAATTATCTCTGTCTACTTTCCAATTCTAATATTAGTATAAAACTAACAAAAAAAATTCACATGCCCACTTAGTAATACTTACCACAAATGACTAAAGAACTATTTGAAGATTTGTGATTTTAGTGAGGTTCTTACTGCTTGCCCAGATTTTCATGCTTCAGATTGTATTTTAACAGCATTCAAATAAGCTAATTAATATATTATAATATTTACAAAGGCTGTTACAGGCCTTCTTCTCTTTCTGCTCTATACTATCTCATGAAGTGGTATCATTAGATGGATTTAATTATCTTCTCTACATAGATAATTCCCAGATCCATATATTCAGACCTAATCTCAAAGCAGCTCTACTACTCACTCTTAGCCCACATCTCCAATATATTGCCCAATCTTGTTATTCCTCTCTTTACAATATCTATCAAATACTTCTCCCCATCTTTCTTTTTCTCATCTCATAAAAACCTCACACTAGTCCCGGCCTTCGTCCCCTCATACCTGGCTATTTTAGTAGACTTCTAACATAACTAATGTCTCTATGCCAGCTGGTTTTCCATCCATTTACCAAAACGATTTTCCTAAAGCATGAGATCATAACACTCCAGTGGCTCCCTATTACCTCCAGGATCAAATATAAAATCCTTTGTTTGGCATTTAAATAAAACTTTTCACAAATTGGTCCCTTCTTACCTCTCCAGTCTTCTTAATATTTCTTCCCCTTTACATACTCTGTGATCCAGTAACACTAGGATTCTTGATGTTATTCATATACAATAGATCATTTTCCATGTCCATACTTTTGAATATTTCTCCCCTATTTCTAGAATATTTTCTCATTACCTCTACCTCTTAGAATCCCAGGCCTCCTTCAAAACTCAGCTCAAATACCACCTTTAGGAGAAGACTCTTCAGAATTCCTCCAGTTGCCAGATTACCCTTGTAAGGTAATCTTCTGTCTACCATGTACATATCTCAAGTATTTTATTTTTTAAATCTTTTCTCTTCTATTTGAAAATAAGTTCCTTGACGGCAAGAATTATTTATGCCTTTCACTGTGGCATATACTTCTGACATGACATATTAACTGACAGTGCTTTATACACACCCTCTCATTTTCCCTTCTGGAGGTCATTTTTGGTGGTATGCCTCTTCAAATCTGGCTCAGTTCAGTTCAATATAACAAACATTTATGAAGGTTTTACTATATGCAAGGCTCTATTCTTAGGTATAAAGAACACAAAAAGAAAAATGAAAGTCTCTGCTCCCCAGGCACTTACCTTCAATTTAGGACCCCAGTGGTTTTCTGATAATACAATGTGGCCTAGCCCACACCTGAAAACTTTGCAGCTTGACAGCAACTGCCAAATTTTGCAAGGACCCAAAGTCATTTGTCTATACCTTGATGAGGCATCAGAAAGGTACTTGAGTGGAATGATCAAATTTCTCTTTTGGGATTCTTTAAAAAAAAAAAAGGCAATAAACAAAAAATTGTTTTGTGGCTGAATTTGTAGGGATTGGTTATTGTAAAGACAGTTGGGAAAGTACATTTTGAGGTTATTCTGAAATGTATTTTCATTCAGATACAAAAACATATGATCTAATGCAAGATTCCCATTTTTCTTCTCCAACTTCCAAGTAATTTTTGAAGCTCATGGTCCTTCATAACTGCACTTCCTAATTTGGGTGGAAAAGAGCATCCACAGAGTATTTTGCTTTATTTAAAATTTATAGGAATTATGCCAAGAAAATAATTTTAGATCTGGCAATAGTAAAAATGAAGAAAGAAATGGTCCTATATAACACGTAAAAGATTTAGTGTGATGAGCCGCTATAACTAAGAATAAACCCCCTTGTAGTCTAGATAAATGCACAACAGAGTCAGAATCTATTTATGGGCTAGAGAAGCACTTAACCTCTATGATTGTTCATTTTGATTACAACTTGACTCCTAACTTCTTGAGTCCTGTCATATAATCCAAACAGGATCATTGCTCACTTAGTGTGTTTCAAATTTGTTGTCTTGGAAAAAGGACTTCAATGCCCAAAGAATAGAGTATTTAATGACTGAGGAGAAATAGAACTTTGGCAAGGAATAGCAATTACAAAACTCAATTTCTCACTCAAAGGGGAAGTACAGCTTTGATGGAGGGGCAATGGAGTGAAATCTGACACTGTCTCAAAATCTTTTAAAGCTTACAAAGGCCCTTGAATAAAACAAATTTAGTTTGTGTCAAGAGTAGAGAAAATATCTGAATAAAACTGAGAGGCTTAATTTTAAAGCAGAAAACAAAAAATTGACATAAAACTTCTTTCAAAATGATGTTTAAAATCCTGCAATTAGTAGACAAAAGTCCCAGGAGTTATTTCAAGCTCAAGAGTTCATCATTTATTAATCATCCATTGTACCAATAGGAAATAAAAGAAACCAAAGTTGCCTCTGACCCCAAGTAGCTTATAGTTTATTTGAACATAAAATATGTACATGAAATGGAACACTTAAATGGTACCATAAAAAGAAGTATAAAATTGAGAGTGCAAACAGAAGACATAAGTACTAATTGGAGGCAAAATGAATTGGCATTAATTCCTTTTTGATTACCAGAGTAAACAATTATAACATTCAGTATTTCCACTTTTTCTCTTATTTACAATGACTCCTACCCTCAAGAAAATAGTTTGGGAAAGAAGATGAACAAAAAAGGTAATAGCATGTAGAAATATAGATTTGTTCAATTAAACTATATAGTCTGCAAATTCCATAGAAGCTCAAAGAAGGGAGATATTCAAGTAGGCTGAGGTAGAGAAGGCCTCATATAATAAAGGTGGTAGGGATTAATTAAGATAGCTAGGATAAATCAGTTCCATTGGATTATAAGCTTTTCAGGGGCACAAAGGAGATAATCAATAAACAATTAATTAAATTATACTGAAGAACATGAGGATTAGATATACAGGCTCAGCGTTTATCAAAGGTATTTAGAACTATGACAGTTTAGAATTGATGGAGACCATAGACAGCCATAAGTTCTGGGGGAGGTGGTGGCGGGGAGAGGTATGCAAGTATAGGAGAATTACACAGTGTAATCAGTATTGAGGAGTTTAGTCTGGGTAACATGCAATGTGGGTTACAAAGGGGGAGAGGTACTTACGAAAAGACCAGGAAAGAAGCTGTTGATTTGACATAGTCAGGGATACAGAAAGAGATCCCACTTCTGCTGCATAATTTTTGTTTTAAGAACCAATATTTACTGCATGCTTACCATGGTGTTAACATATGGTCTCTGCCTTCAGGATGCTTTAGATGACACATATGAATTGTTGAGTTGGAGAACACTCTCTGGACAGCAGGAAGATGGACTGAGTAAATGGCTTGTTGCTTTGTAAACTTGTGTTGCTTTCTCTAGGTCATTTAAGAACAATAAGATAAAATCTACGGTCCTGTTTTGCTTTTCTTTAACTCTTTCATGGTTATTTATCCACACAAGCAGGAATGGACCTAAGGTTAGGTTAAGAAAATCCCGAAGCAGGCCCACTCTAGATCAGGGATGGTGATGATTCCTCCTTTGGATGGGAGGTTGGAAGAGATGGCCCAGATTAGGAGTTCTTCACCTCCTTTACGTCATGGATCCCTTTGGCAGTCTGGGGAAGTCTCTAGACCCCTGACTTTCTGACACTACTCTGACACTACTTTATTCACTTCTCCACCTAGCTGACCCAATTATGCAATAATAGTTAGCAAAATATTTTCTAAAAGTTTACAGACCCCAGGTTAAGAACAGCTGTGGTCTAGAAGACCCCATCTAATTCTATGGCTCTATGAAAAGCAGACCATCTTTAAGATTAACAAACATATTTAAATGTAAAGAGGAAAGGAAAAGTTTTGCAACCACTTTATTGTGCACCATTCAGATATGAATACTCATTTTTAACTTATTTGTGACATGGTGAACACGTTTACTTGGTTCTATCTTCAGTGGGAACAAACCGAAGAAGTTTCACGTAGTCACAAAAATTTTCATCCTCAGCTGCTGTTTTTTATCTGCTGAACAGAAGCCTTTACTTCTATTAGGCAAACACAGCCAATCCTTAAGATCTCCGTTGTTTTTTTTTTTTTGCCATTCTCAGATCCTCACAAAGTACAAGAAAGCAGACAAATGCAATTCCCTCCTTTGGCAAGGAGGGGGTTCCACTTTATATGGTTCCAGGCCCATCTGATGCCAGCTCCCAAAGAAAAGTGTTTTTCTCTCTCAATATTTTAAACTCCCACTTAGAATATGCCAGTGTTACATTTCATGAACCATTCTCAGATTTCATTAAGAGGAACATTTTGGAGATACACCCCACAATTGAAAATTTAGAGATTTACTCTGCTGAAATTCAAAATTCCTAGGGAAAAAAAATTATTGGAAGGAGACTGTATGTATACAGTATCATTTTTATTGGCTACTATAATGTTGTAATAGCTTTGATACTTGGCATAAAGAATTTCTTGGTTTTAAAAATAGCTTTATTTAGCATACCAAAAATCACAGAGACAAAGAAAAACCTCAACTATTATGAACATAAACAAAATCTTTAAATACCATAATTTAATGTAAACCAAATGTCTTCAAATATTAAATCTTGTAATCAAATACATGTTATTTACACAAAACCAAGTTAGAATGACCTCCACAGGTATCAATCAGTTAACCAATCTTGAAGTTATCACAACTACTGAATGAACAACAGTGATGCGTGCCTCTATCCACATGGGTCATCAGAAAACCAGAAATCACTTTATTGTTTGCATATGAAGCAACTCATTGTTACATTCAAAGAAGGCAAGGTTGCTTGTCTTAGAGGTCCACAAACACAGTCATAGCACGTGGGAGGCTTGTTAAACATCCAGGGCTAAGGCTGTAAATTCTACTTCGGTTATTTAATGCAAAAACGATTCAATTTAGTTAGTTTAAGAAAGGTAGTAAATATATTCTGCAAAAATAAACCTTTATTAAAAACCACTGAAGGCAAATGCAATATCAATCAGATTGGAAAAGCATAAACATAAAAAATATATTGCTACATTGAATGAGCCCCTTGTCTTCTGCAAATGTTAAGAAATTGAGTCTATAAAACTGGATTTTCATTTCAGGATGAGGGTGGAAATACCAAATCCTAAATGAATTTTAAACAAAACAGGTAGTATTTTTCCCCCTCTGGCCTCTTTCACAGATATTTCTGGCTCATTGCCTTTTATCAGTCATGTGTAGGGTTTTCTCTGATCGACAGCTGTAGTCACTGATTGATATATTTAAGGATTTTTCCTTTATTTCAAAAGGCCAAAATCCATTCTGTATTGCAGTTTGGATATTCATAAAAAGCAGCAGCAAAATTAAGCCCAGGAGCTTAAAACTGGAAATAAACATAATTCAGGCCTGTATTTAGTTATGGTATACTTGATTCTTGTTCTTCAATTCCTTCTAGTTACTGGTCCAACCCAAGCCCTGCACTATACTGATTATCTAAGAAGAGCTTTGGCTAACTTCTACAGAACATAAAAAAAAAAAAGCCTTTTGAAGTAAAAATTCCTAATGGTTAGTCTCTAAAAAATGTTAAAGTTTAAGGATACACAAGATATAGATGAAGAACTGGAAGGGATCTCAGAGGCCATATTGTCCCTCCCCCTCATTTTGAAGAGAAGGCAATTCTGTCTACTGTACATTTATAGCCATGTCCATGAGACTCAAAAAAAAAAAACAACAATGTCCTTAGTGTCAAGGCTGTAGTCCATAATTGAGTTGCACTTAGTAACTTCTGAATTTAAAGTCACTTATAAAACTTTCCCCTGGACCTTTGGACAGTTATTGCTGAGCAAGCAATCCAGAAGTCAGCATAGTAATAAATGGCAGAAGATGTGTGGGAACAAGGCTGAATGAAGTACACTGGTGGTGGCAAGGTCAAGAGAAGTTTGTTTTACCCTCTTGACTGTGTGAAAGCAATATGAATTAATGATTCACAGTTCCCCGGGCAATGGACTGTCGTTGCTGGAACCTTTCACTAACACACAATCTACTTGGTTCAAAGCCATCATCTTTCTTGTCTATGTGTATGTCAAATATGCATTTCTTTTATCCAGGAAACAATTCCCTTTCACTCTGTGGGGACTGGCCTTTAGGGTTTTGTGGAGATGTGCTTGAGAACATGGGAGTGGGACTGCATGAAAACATTCATGTGGACAGGGTGGATCAATTTCCTATCAGTGCAACACAAAAACTCACCCTTAACTGCAGGGACCAGCATAGCTGCCAAGACAGTAGGTTTGCATTCCTTTCTCAAACATTCTACCTGGGGGTGGCAGGGGGCATAACATCAACTACCTACTTTTGGGGAGTTATACCTGTAACACCCCCCCAAAAAACATAACAACACAAAAAGAAAACAGTGAGAATCAAAGATCTGTATGAGGCTATAATTGGATTCCAATTTGCCCCTGGTACTACACAATCTTTCTCCATCAATAGAAAACCAATATAAAAATCACAGTGCTTTAATTCTTTTATATCTAACTTTATGGGAAATTTCGTCCCTATAATCTCGAGGCAATGACTTCAGCCTAACCTATCACTGTAACAAAATAATTTTCTTTCAGAGTTTTTAATCTTAATTATATTCTTAAGAGAATGGGGAAGAGCCGAGTGGGAGGGGATAAAAGTTTGGGATAGTGTTAATGGACAATGGGAAAGTAAGGAGGGAACTGAGATCAAATTTGAGCTATATATTGTGCTGTAATAGATTTCTATATCCACTTTACAAATTAACTCATGGCAAAAGAAAAAAGAAAGGACCAAATGAATAATATGACCAAAGTCGTCTAGAAATACATAAACACTGTTTGGATCTTTACCAAATACACCACAAACCCTGAAATGATGTTAATAACCAATTATCTTACTAGTTAAAAGTTGTTAGCACTTTATCATTTATTGCTATCTCTGTCAGAAGAGTCTAAATTCAGATCACCACATGCATTTTCCTTTTAAGGTACATGGGAAGTTAATGAGGAAAGTTAGTCCAGCAAAATTTCCTACTTGCAAAATTCAACATCATGTTGCTGGCTTTCTAATCTGCAAACAGATTAAGAGCTACACTTTGCAGCTTCTGGTGAGTCTCCCTTCCTAGGTGACTAAAATAGAAGGATTTTTTTAAGCCAGTTGCGTATATACTATGTTGGCATTTATATGTACTCCCATATGAACACTGCTGTGGGTTCCTATCTCCCCACTAGCCAAAATGAGAACTGATAAAACCTGAAAGAAAAAAAAAACAATGAAGGGAAATGATATGGGAGGGGGAAGTGGTATGCTTTGAAGGTCCAATAAATTATGTAAATGCATGATTATGCAGTGATAAAGTGCTACAAAATTCTCCCATTAGTAGTTTAAAAAGAACCAGAGGAATGAAGACTCTTTTTTGCTTTACTTGATGGTGGTGACGACAGGTACCATAGCAATGGCATTGGCTGAGCTGGAGTTCATGATGTCATCGTACTGGGGGGGTGGATCTAAATGAGGTTCTGTTTCACTCCTTCTCAGGTTTGTCTGACCAGTGGCTTCCTCGTAGGTAGGTGGTGGATCACAGTTAGAAAGACGAGTAGAGACAGAATCTGAGCGCCCACCTATGTACCCCAGAAATCCCGGGGACAGTCCACCACTGTCAAATAGTTCTTCCTGTGGGGAATGAGCAATGCTGAGGTGGGACGGGAGAGGGCCTCGACCATCTGTCATGGTGCCATCACTACTAGCTTCCAGAGCTCCCCTTCTCATATACATGGTTTGTCTGCGAGTTTTCTTTTTTAGGAGATATCTCCAGGTTATGAATATGATGAGGAGGATAACAAAAAGGCCAATGATTAATGGAAATGCAAGGTAAAATGGATACCAGTTACTTCCTCTGCTACTTTCTCCCTGATGTTCCTTTGTGTAGGTGCTCCAGAATTCCTTCTAAAAACAGTAAGACAGAATAAATCAGAACCTGAAATGTTTAAAAGAGGACAAATAGAAAAGCTGAACATTCAATAACCACAATGAAAAAATGTAAACCCAGGTAAGCGGATTCAAATGGCCCACACTACTTTTTCTTCCTTCCTTCCTTCCTTCCTTCCTTCCTTCCTTCCTTCCTTCCTTCCTTCCTTCCTTCCTTCCTTCCTTCCTTCCTTCCTTTCTGTCTTTCTTTCTCTTTCTTTTTTGGTAGGGAAGTGCAAACATCTTGCTTGATGCCCCTTAAATCTTGTGTTCTCCCCCACGGGCCCAAACTCCTTTGTAATCTTTCTGCTGACTAGATCTGTGTTCTTTAACATTTTCTTGTTTGTACTGTATTTAGCTAGAGGATTTTAAAAAATAAATTATGTGAATAGGAATCCATACAAAAGAGAAACCTCTGTTCACAAAACTGAACTCCAGATAAAACACTCCATTATTTTTTCCTATAACATCATTAAGTCTATGCTTCAAAATTACTGATTAATTTGGTCCTAACCCAGGCCCAAAGCGCAGCCCTGTGGCCAGGACTATTGATTTGTTTGCGTAATCCTTAAAAATTTTAAGTTTAAAATTTAGCTCCCTCTCCCCTCCAAGTTAATTATACTTATGTGACTGCAGGAGCTAGGGTAATGGATTCTATTATGGAGAGTTGGCTTTAACAACAAGGAAGACTTGGAATCAACGGTGTAAATTAAAGGAGAAAGTAAAAGTCAGAGAAGGAAGAGTAAAGTGAGCGGTGTTTCCCCCACTTCTGTTTGGTGAAGAGAAGAGAATACTGGGCAGAGTTTAGAGTAAGAAGACCTAGGTTTGAGCACCCAGTGCTAAGGCTGCCTAGTCATCTAACCTTAGCCTTGCCATTTACCTCTGTAGTCTGTTTCTTACTCTATAAAAGGAGGGGGTATCTCTAAGGTTCCTGTAGAAATAACATTTGGGGGATTCTGGGTTGGACCAGATGCTATCCAAATTCCTTTGAGTTCTAGTATTTTATGATGCTAAGAAACAGAAATACATTTACTGCTGCTATTATGAATATTTTAAATATGTATATGATGATGAAGTGTATGAGGAAATATACAAAGCCTTAACCAGATGATTCATATGGAAATGAGAAGCAGCAAAAGGATAGCACAATGTACCTACCTCTTTGCATTTTATGATTACTAATGGAGAAAATTTAATCATTTAACAATTCATTTCTTCTCTTAATTACAAAATCATCCACAGGCAATATTTTATATCATTGTCACTTACCTTTTTTTTTTTAACAAGGTGTTCCTGAAGATGTGTATAAATTTTTTTAAATGTACCTGAGAAATTTCTACTTACAAGAACACAATTGTGAATCCTTTGGAAAAACAAACTTTTTGTAAAGTAAGTAATTACTCCTGAGTCATCAGTATTGTAAATTCACATTTTTACATGCTTTGCCAAAAATGGTGACAAAATCTGTAACAAAATTTAGCTGTACGCATGGAACCTTGAGGTCATTTAGTATTCTATAAACACAAACCAGAAATGATCAGTGCAGTAATTAACAGCAGATATTTGGGTTTTCTTTTTCTTCAACAGTAAAAAAACTGCATAACAGACCAGAACATTGGGCCTTTTTAAGCATCTCTAAAAACAGTATATATAACATCAACATAATTTCCACAGGGTTTAATAGACATAATAAACATAAAAGCATGACAAACATAAAGCCTAATAGAACAAGGAATAATCTTTTGAACAGTGTATGAATAACTAAGTATTTAAGGCAAGTGTAGTCCTTTGTGGGCTCTCAGCAACATACTCTAATCTGCTGTCCAAGGACCAAACTAGCTAAATCCAGAGAGACTTATTAATCATCATGGGGTTGACTTTCAGGTGATGAAATTTTTCAGCCACAGCAAATTCATGAAACTCCCATAGTGTGGATTATAGTAGAATTACAGGATAATCAGGAGGAACCCAGTAGCTCTCTAGTACAACTCCCCCATTTTACAGATAAGGAAACTGAGGTCCAGGGAGCTTTAAGGACTAGCCTGAGGTCATACAAGTAGTAACCATCAGAAGAAGGATTTAAATAAAGGTCCTCTAACTCCAGAGCTAGTCACAGATTAAATTATATATCATAGAAGTGATGATGTAATCTCTGGATAGTATATACACTGAATTATATTAAACTTAATTTAAAAAAAAATTCATGTTAATTTCAGTTTTCAGATAGTTCATTCTCCATTTTTTACTTGGAGATATTAAACTACCGCAGGAATTATATGTGGCTAATTTTCAACACTGGGTCAAATATAAGTTTGTTTGTTTTTTCCCTAGTCATCTAGAAAATTTCCAGGTCACCATTTCTTCCCTTCATCCACCTCTACCCTCAGAATAGGAGTTAATATTAGTGAGACTCATTGTTGTATGACAAAATGATCTGATGCATACCACAACCAAATGGCATTTTGGATACTGTCTGTTTTTTAATTATCCAAAGAATGTCTTCTTGTCTGTTGTTATAATAATTTAAGAATCAGCTTTGCAGTATGAAAGAGAACTGATCCGGGCGGCTAGGTGGCTCAGTGAGTAGAGTGCTGGCCCTGGAATCAGAAGGACCTGAGTTCGGATCTGGCCTCAGACAACACACAGAAACAAAAACCTAGCCATGTGACCTTGGGCAAGTTACTTAATCCCAATTGTCCTCCAAAAAGCAAAACAAAACAAAACAAAACAAAAAAAGAAAGAGAACCGATCTCCTTTCAGTTCCTCACACCAAACACTCAGCTATTCTCCTCATACCTAGAACATTCTCTTCCATTTCTGCCTCCTGCCTTCCTAGAAGTCCCAGTTGAAATCCCATAATACTTTCTTATATCTCTTAATGCTAATGCTTTTCCTTTATCATCCTCTATTTATCATGCATGAATTTAGTTTGTCTATAGTTGTTCTGCATTGTTTTCCCCTCCCCACCTTAGACCATGAGCTCCTTCAGAAAAGGCACTGTCTTTCCGCCTTTCTTTGAATACCTAATATTTAACACAGTGCATGGCACATAGTAGGCACTTAAATGTTTTTTGACTTACTGAGAACATCAGCCAGTTTACCAAGGCAGAGTGGCATTCTATCAGTAATGAAACAGTCAGAAGCTCTAGATCCAAATAATCCAGGGCACAATTTCTTGGAGATTGCTATTGCTTCCCTGTCTGTAAAATGGGAATTATAATAATTACCCTACTTAACACAAAGGATTCCTAGTTGTTCAACTGTTTCAGACTCTTTGTGACCCCATTTGGGGTTTTCTTGGCAAAGACACTGGAGTGGTTTGCCATTTTTTTTCCTCTGGCTCATTTTACATATAAGGAAACTGAGGTAAACAGGGTTAAGTGACTAAGGTCACAGAGCCAGTAAGTGTCTGAAGCCACATTTGAACTCCAGTCTTCCTGACTTCAGGTGCAGCCCTCTATCTACTGCCCCACCCAGCAGCCCTGGTTTCTGGGAATATCTAAATAAATGTAAAGTGCACTTTGACTGGAACACACTATATAAATGTAAATTGATACTTTTAATATGTAAATTTATATAATTCATGTTACTCCTGCTTATTCCTGGTACTGATTGGGAAGTCAGAGTTCTACAGGCTAGCACCACCAGTTGCAACAAATTAAATTTTAAGAAAATAATCTGGTTGCTAAAATGATAACATGAAAAGCTTTAGAAGCATCCAAATCTCCCAAATATAGTCCAGAAAAAAAATACAGACTGAATAATGAAAAAGAAATCCAAAAAGAAAAAACCCAAACAAACAGTAAACTTCTCTACCCAAGCCAGAACTGAACAAAAACACACCTAAAGGTCTGTGGGTATGAAAGAGGAATATGCAGGGAAGCCAGCACAAATCTGCTAATGCTCAGATCAGGGACATTCTAGGAAGCACCGAAGTCCTCTGAACTTGGACCAGGAAAGCTCTGGGTACAAGGTAACTAGTGTTCTGATGGAGGGGCATGAAGTCTGCTAGTACTTTTGAAGGACAGACAAACCAAAAGAGGCATAAGCCAGGGGTAGGAGCACCATAAATAAGAGAAAGGACATAACAGGGTCTGATCATTTCATTCAAGAGTATGCATGAGAAGAGGTAGAACATGGATGGCCTTTCTTTTCTAAGCTATTTATTCTCCTTACAGTGTTTTGTCCTCCAGAGCTTTAATTTCATGAAAAATTTCATTTTTCATCTCTTCCTTCATTTCTCTTAGGGCTACACAAAAGGCAGTAGAAGGGTCCTGTCAGTGTAGTTAAGTGGCCTGGAAACCCATTTGAGTACCTCCTGGTGCTCCCTGAGTACACGGGAGTACAATATCTTTAATTAGGGTAACAAGGCACCTGTGGGCAGTACTCCGAATAGGGAAGCCCCAGAGGCGAGACCAGTGGCCATTCTGATCATGGAATTTCAAAGGGCACAGAAGATCACACAGTGCACCTTGATATCAGGTAAAGCCACTCACTGACCTATGACAGGAGAGGATGAAGCCTGTCAGTGATCTGAGCACAGATAACTAAGGGAAACTTAAAACAGAAGCAGAAATGCAGGAAAGTGAGATCAGGACTTTGACCAACCTATCCAAGTGTACAAGAGGTGGAAGAGCTTTACCCTGTGGCCTCAGACACTTGACACTGTGACCCTGGGCATGTGGAGTCACTCCAGTGGCAGTCCAGTGCCCCTCATCTCTACCTCTCTCAGAACCCAGGCACTGGTTCTCACAATTTCTTTCCTTCCACTTCTCCTTTAATCTTTATGGGAATGATTTCTGGTTTGTGCTTATTAGTATGACTTTTATATATTTTACCTCAGTTGATCCTTAAAAGCCCAAATGGTAAGTCCAAAAGAAAATAACTCTACAGTTACTCAAAGCTTGAGAAGAAAAAAAGAGACTCACTCAGATGTAAGAACTACATGAGTACCTGGAAGAAATGAAGGAAAAAATGAAAAATGATAATTTTCATGTATGACTTGAGTGTGTGACCCTGGGCAAGTCACTTAACCTCAATTGCCTCACACACACAGAAAAAGGGAGCTCTTCCTACTACCCAAAGAAAAATTCAGTGTTTTTTCTTAAAACATAAAGCTCTAAAGAACATTACTCTTATGTATTAGATGGTTCTGAATTTACCTACCATTTGCATGGAAAACTCAATCTTCATATAGTTTAATTATAATGAATACTCAGGAGAAAAAATCAGTTGGCTCATTTCACAGGAGAGTACAATATCTTTAATTAGGGTAACGAAACCTCAGAGTTTTAGCTATCCTTATATATCTATCTGGATAAAAAAGTATGTGGCGACAGACTAATTTTTTCAGTAATTAGACTCTTTCCTCTACCCTAGATTGCAGATCAAATTAAAGCTTACTTGAATTTAAAGAACAAATTATATTTTATTTATATGAACAAATAAGCACGGTTCATACAAAGAATTTATGAGCCATTGTAGCCCATATGGTTAAAAAAAAATCAGTATGAAAGACTGTGAGAAAGTTCTGAAATAATACTGGTGCAACTTTTGAGTGTGCAGTTAAAAACTTCTATAAGTAATTCAGTCACATTTTGCAGCATTCTGATATGTATATGCTGTATATATTATAGGAAATATTTATTTAAAGGAGGAAAGACTCATTAAAATTCTCAGGTTTTAGATAAAGCTAAAATTATATTAATGATAAAACTAAATTCATTTGAAACTATGAGAGGCTGACAATCACTTATTTTAGGGGAAGGAAATTCTGTTGATCAGGTTTCATATGAGACTTTCCAGAACCAAATCAAATACTTCTTACAAATCTATCAAAATATTTTTCTTAGTTCTCTGTTACAAGTAATGGCTCTCTGGGGGGGCAGAACAGGGAATGGGGGTATATGTGGAAATGAAGGCCATGTAACAAAATATATCAATACATTCTAAAGAGAAAAAGAGAGTGGAGAGGGATGTGGTGGGGAGGGGAAGAAGAAAGTCTATCAAGAATGATCAAGAGAATTATAGCTATTTCTATTTTGTATTCTCTACCTCCAACCTAAGAAAAGGAAATAAAATATCACAGGGAAAATGAATCAAGACCAGGACAACTCAAAGGTACATAATTTTAAAAATCACAGCTGGGGATTTTGCCTTAACATTCCAACAAGTAGGTCTCATCACAACTGTATCAGCTCAGGACCTAGCTAGCAAATGGGATGTATTTTTCAGAATTGATTCTTTCATGCGGAGAATAGACACACTGAAAGTTTTCTGCTGCAGAGTCAATATTAGACTTTTCTTTTCCCTCCTGAACTGCATGAAAAGGCTCTGGAAAAGGATCATTCTTCCTTCAATAGTAAGTATTTGTGTGGGACTTGGGCAAAATACTTTTGGGCCTCAGTTTTCTCATCTGCAAAATGAGGAGGTTGAATTTGATGACCCTTGATGTACACAGGCAAAATTGATAGCTTCCTGGGAAGCCTGATTTTAGAGGGGCTGGCAAAGCCTCCTGCTCCTTGGCAATCTCTCTCCCTCCTGGGTGCCCCAGTGCCTAAAATCCACAGTTCATTCCTCTTGTTTAAATACTACCCTCTCCTTAAAATCATCTTTTCCTGAGAGTATCAAATGAAGTTATTACTATGACCTTATGAATTAATCAGATCATTTTTCTCTTTCATAAAAGAGACCAGGAAAGCATGAGAGTCTTAAAAGTAGTGCTGAAAGGAGGGGAAACAGTATGAAAATGGAAGATCTATAAGGTAAGTTAATAACAAAAAATTAACATTACTAATATGAAAATTTCTCAACTGCTTAGGATTGATCCTAGACATAATTTTAAATAGGTAAAAAGCTAAAATGGAAGAGCATAACTCATGATGTTAATATTTAATGATACTGTACACTATTATGGGATCTGGGCTTACTAAGCATTGTAATTATCAACTGATTTAATTCACTTTACCTCTAAATATCATCTTGGGACTTCAGAATATGAAGCCCTTGAAAGTAACAAAATTATAATTTTTTAAGAACCTTCTACAATTCAATTAATCAATCAACAAATATAGGCATAGAATTTCCATAGAACTCCTTTCTCTTTCTTCTCCCCACATTCCTAGCTCATTTTGGTTAAATAAATTCCCTGCTGTCTTACAAATGTTCTTACCACCTAACTGAATATGTTCAGTGTCTATAAATCATTAACAACATTTCAGACTGCCACAAAGGAAATTCCTTTTTACTAGATGAACTCTTCCTAGCTTAGACCCAGAGGATCATGGAATCCCTTAGGCAGGATATGGCCATCAGGAGTGAGAGTTTTATTATTTCATCTGTTCCCAATCCACCAAACCAAATACATCAAGAGGAGTTTTAATGTGATTTCAGCATTTTTGAGGCTGGTCCAGTGGTTTGTTTGGGAATGGAAAGAAATGGGGCTCTTGTAATCCATTTAACAGTGAATTTTAAAAAATAGTATCTTGTTTCTACAACATGAAAAAGTATTTTTGTTTTTTGTTTTTGGAGGGGGGAAGGCAGGGCAATTGGGGTTAAGTGACTTGTCCAAGGTCATATGGCTAGTATATGTTAAGTGGCTGAGCCCGAATTTGAACTCAGTCCTCCTGACTCCAGGGCCTAGCCACCCTGAAAAGATATTATTCATTTAATATGCAGCATTGATTTAGTTCAGTTCAGTTTCTTTGCCTCTGTGTAGGTCATGTTGGTACATCAGTCAAAAATTATGCTCCAGTTCTGAGGAAGGAGATCCTGACTTCTCTGCACCGGGCTTTTTGCAGTTCTTCTATCAGGAAGCCCTATCCATGATTTGAACCTTAGATTCCTGGACCAGTTAAATCTTAAGGCCAGTTCCAGTTGTCTTCTAAGCCAAAATGATCCTAGCTTCCATGAAAAAGATATTGTTCCCATGATACATTATGCCTTACAAGCACAAGTTCATAGAAGTTTTCTGGTGAGTCTTTCAAAAGCTAAGAAGAAGCCAGCAAAAAGTTAACAGAAAAGACAGCACCATAATGACTCCCTGAACAAGTGACAGAATGAGAACAAAGACCCCAAATATCTCCCCTTCAGAAGAACCAATAGGTCTCCTGACATAAAGCTAGAACAACAGAAACATCGAATTTTTACCACCCTTTTAGAGGCCACTGCTAAGGGATTACTCTCTTTTCCCAAGAGCCTTGGCATATAGTTTCAATTGTTTCCTGTAACCACAAAGCAAAGTACCTCCCAGAAGTTCTACCCCATAGGTTCTCCAAGCCGTTCCTGGAAAGCCATTGTCTAATGGCCACCAGGTGCTACCCTGGACATCAACTGAAAGGGCCTTACCATTTGTTACAATGACCCTGTCTCAGTGGTTGCCCTTGCCAGTGTCTGCTCTATTGGGGCCTATAGTGCTAGGTGCCAAAGGTTGTAGCCAGGTCTGCATCAGGCTACATGGAGGTTCAGAAATGGAACAAAATAAAACCCTACTTGACCATCTAATAGTTAAGAAAAGGAAATTTAGGGTAGGCTAGGTGGCACAGTGAGTAAGAGTGCCAGCCCTGGAGTTGGGATGACCCGGGATCTGTCCCAGCCTCAGAAAATGAGCACCCACACATAAATAACGACTGGCTGTGTAACCTTGAGCAAGTTACTTAACTCCAATTGCTTTTAAAAAAAAAAGGAAATTTATCTAGCTATAAGATGGAAAGACTATGAAGCAAGGATACAGCATTGATTCTACAGGGGGTGCTGCTTCCTTGCCAGGAGTGAGGAACCTGCAGCCTTAAGGCCGCCTGTGGTCTTCTAGGTCCTTGGGTGTGGCCTTTTGACTGAGGTCAAGTTCTACAGAACAAATCCTTTTATTAAGGGGATTTGTTCTGTAAAGTTTGGATTCAGTCAAAGGGCTGCACTTGAGGAACTATAGAGCCACAGATGAGCTCAAGGCTGCAGGTTCCCCACCCCTGTAGCCTTGACTGTCCTGGCCTTGCTAGTATCAATCACAAGTGTCTATCATAAAGGGATCCTCACTCCTTGGTTCACTTACTTTCCTATTCATGCCACCAGGAAGCTACATCAGAGGTTCAAGCTTTAGTCTCTTGAACCAATTAAGTCTTGAGAAAGATTTCAGGGAAAACCAACAAACAAAACTGGAGTAGTCTGCATGGTAATAATGCTTCTACAAAGCTCCAACAAGCAGGGCCTGCCACAGATTTTTCTTGCTGTTTCAGATTTGGGGTTGAGAGTGGTGTGGGAAAACTTACAGTAATGGCCTAATGAGAGGTCTGTAAGACTTGAAGCATGTATTAAGTTAGAGCAGCTTACTCACCCTGGAATCTCCCTCCACAAAGCTCATCCTCACTTTCCCCCTTGGTGAGTACCTCCTGGAGCCTCCATTTTGTGAAGGGGCCCAGACTGGTCTGCCTTTATTGCCCTCCAGGCCCGTTCCTGACTTTCTAGACTTCAAAATCAAACCTTCACCCCACCACCATGCCCCACCCTGCCCTGCTTTTCAGCTCCCATTTGTGTGCTGTCTACTTCCATTAGAAGAAAGGATCCTTTAATGACAGGGTCTTATTTTATTTCTGTTCGTTTGTATTTGTATGTTTAGTGCTTAGGACCTGGCACATGGTAAAAGTTTAACAAATTCATGTTTCCCTCCCTCCTTTCTTCTCTCTCTTCTCTCCCTAATCACATTTAACTAGGCAAGTACTGTGTGGCACAGGAGAAAGATGAATATAAAGAAAATTTATACATAATGATTCTAATACCATGGACCTCTGATGGCATCTATGAAAAACCTAGGAGGCTGTATTAGATGATCTCCAAGACCCCATGGTTCCTGGCACATAGTAAGAGCTTAATATGTGCTATTCCCTTTCCTTCCCCCTTTTAAAGATCTAACACATCTATGAATATATCCTAGTGGGCCTACTCTATATTTTTAAAACAGAAATTAAATTAGAAGCTAGTCTTTAGACCAATGATTATTAACCTTTTTTGGTGTCCGTGGACCTCTTTGGCACTCTAGTGAAGTCTATGGGCCCCTCTCAGAATAATGTATTTAACTGTATAAAATACATGGGATTACCAAGGAAATCAATTGCTATATTGAAATACACTTATCAAAATGTCCATGCTCATGGGCAGCGTTATGAATCTCTGTTTTACATGATCCATAGTGAACATAGTAATAGATATATAACATAAAATTCAGGAAAAAAAAAGGACAGGTCATTCTTAAAACTTTAACAAGGGGCGGCTAGGAGGCGTAGTGAGTAAGAATGCCGGCCCCGGAGTCGGGATGACCTGGGATCAGTCCCAGCCTCAGAAAATGAGCACCCACACATAAATAATGACTGGCCATGTAACCTTGAGCAAGTTACTTAACCCCAATTGCTTAAAAAAAAAACAACAACTTTAACAAAATTTTAAAAAGCTGTATCAAACATCCTAGGAATATACTGATCAGTGCCATAACAACAGGTGGATTCACTTCTCAGTAAGTTACTTTTTATTTTCTTTGTATGTACACTTTATTTAGCTGTCTATAAACACAAATACAATTATCTCCCTTGAGCTGCTGATTCCTATCACTAACTGCTGACTAGACAATCAAACCGGATACCCCAGAAACACCTGTCCAAAACTAAACTCATTACCTAACCCCCCAATCCTCTCTCCTTCCAAACTTCCCTGTTTCTTTCAAAGATGTTCCCGTCCTGTCACTGTCCAAGGTTCATAACCTCAGCATTACCCACAACTGCTCACTCACATGTCAGCCTAGATATCCATTAATTACCAAATCTGGCTATATCTGTCTCCATAACATCTCTTGAATATGGTCCCCTCTCTATACTCACAGCTACCACATTAGTTCAAGTCTTAATCACCCCTCTCTCAGATTGTTCTAATAGTCTCCTCATTGGTCTCTCTGTCCCAAGTCTCTGTCTAGGGTAGCCCATCCTACACACTATGCCTCTCCCTCATTCAACAAACTCCAGTGGTTCCCGATTGTTTCTTAGAAGCAAATACAAACTCTACCTAGTTCAATTTCTTACTGAGTAGCAAAGGGTCAGTTTAAAACAATGAAATTCAATTTGATAAGCACTTACTAATTAATTACTACATGAGATTTCTCTCACATAGTAGATATATTGGTCTACCACAAGAGATGTGACAGTAGACTCTCACACAGTCACATAGCATGACATATTACATAAAGAATCAGTCTGAGTCAAAAATATAGGGGTTCAGGTTCTATCTCTGATACATACTGGCTATATGACCATGGACAAGTGACTTGCCCTCTCAATGTTCTCAGGAAACTCTAAGATTTTAAGTTCTAGAGCAAGCACTGAACTGAACTGACAGTGGGAATCTCTCCAATGAGAAATCACATCTCCAGTCCCCTCCCTCTCCTTATTTCCCATAAATTCCTTGCCAGACCTTTCCTATAGTGCTGAAGACAAAAATAGTCCCCTCCCTCAAGGAGCTTAACTTGGAGGAGGTAGGGTGGGGAACATGTATATAGTAAGTACAAAATAGATACAAATTATTTAGTCAGAAAGACACTAAAAAGTGGGCAGCTAGGTGGTGCAGCATATGGAAAGCCCAGCCTGGAGTCAAAAAGACTTATCTTCTTGAATTCAAATCTGGTCTCAGATATGCACTAGCTGTTTGATCCTGGGCAAGTGACTTACCGCTGTTTGCCTCAGTTTCCTTGTCTGTAAAGTGAGCTGGAGAAGGAAATGGCAAACCACTCCAGTAACTTTGTCAAGAAAACCCCAAGTGGCATCATGAAGAGTTAGCCATGACTAAACAACAATGCTAAAAAGTGGGAGCCAATCAGGAAAGGCCACTTGAAGGAGGTGGCACTTGGGGTGGGCCTTGAAAGGAATGATTGGTTCCAAGAAGGGGAGATGAGTGAGGAGAACAATCCAGATGTAAAGAGTAATCTAAGCAAAGGAAGACAGGTGGGAGGATCATGGAGATATCAAGAGGTCAAACAGAAAGATGAGGAGGCATGCAACCATTTGGTCAATTCACTGTGTTCAAATCTAGCTTCCTTGTCCATGACTACAGATGCACCAACTGAATTGTTCTGCTCCTAACCAATATCTAAAAAGTATATGCCAACATGCCCCAGAAGTGGGTTAAAAAAGAAAAGATGGGGGAGGGGAAGTTTAGTATTACTGGCAATACTTGTCATATCTATATATTATTAGATAATTAGAAGTAATTAGGTGGCACAATAGATAGAGCTGAGCCTAGGGTTAGCAGGACTTGAGTTCAAATCTCTCCTCAGATACTTTTAGCTGTGTGGCCTTGGGCAAGACACTTCCCCTCAGTATACCTCAGGTTCTTCAACTGTAACATGGGGATGACAGTAACCATCTCCCAGGGTTGTTGAAAAGAATGAGATATTTGTAAAGCACTTAATATGATGCCTGGCACACAGGAGGTGCTTAATACTTGTGTTCTTCCCTTCTATAAAGGTTAAAGACCACCCACTCCAAGCCCCTTATTTAACAGTCAAGGAAAGTGAGGCCCAGAAAGATGAAGTGAGTAATTTACCCGAGGCCACACAATGAAAAAATGGCAGAGTCAGGACAAAAACCAGGTCTTCAGGATTTTAAGTCAATGCACATTCTCCACTGCATCATCTGTCCCTGGCTAGCATGAATTCTTCTGCCTGGATGAGCCACTATTTTCAACATGCTACTAAAGCAGCATGTGACAAAGTCATCTTTCAACTAATACAATAAACAGATTTGCTGAACACCTAGGGTCATTAAAATCTCCAAGTACATTCCCCCCACCTCCCCGCCAAGTAGGCAAGCTGTTCTAGTGTCCTGCCCAAATACTAATTATACCTTATTCACGTAAAATGGCCCTATAAGATCTAGCTCATCCACATTGTTCTCTGATTCTTAATTATGACAGAATTGTTATTTCCTGCTTGACACATGTCACATCCTACCAACAGAGCTGCATTCCAAATGACGAAGATAAGGAAGAGGTAGGTAAAAATATCTACATAAATAAACAATAAAGGTTTAAAAAGTAAAACCAAAAACTACATAGTGTAGTCTTGTAGCTAGATTTTCAAAATGTGCCTGCCTGAGTTTTTATGATTAGCCTATAAAAATTCTAGTAGCTTGCCAAATTTTTTCTTCTATTTATAATACTTGTAATCAATGACACTCTACTAAGACAGCCATGCAATTCCTTCCTTCTTCCCTCCCTGGAAACAGGGCGTTTTTCATGAGTTCTAGGATATAGCTTGTGGAAATAACCTCCAAGGATCTCTTAACCAAAATGGATACAGCAGCCTAGGATGCCTTTACAATCTCAGTTCACATTTATAAAGCATTTTGTGGTTCATAAAACATTTCCATAAATCTCGCTGGACCTCAACAATTGCCCTCCATTATACAGAACATGTACATTAAAATCCCTGCTTTAAAGATGAGGAAACCAAGGCTGACTATGATAGCTATCCTGAAGTAGGTGAGCACTTATCTGCCAGGCTGACACAAAATAGGACTAAATTATCACGTTATGAAAGGTTTTAAGTTGTACAGAATACCCACACATCTACATTGAAAGGTTATACTTAGCAATTCACCTGGTCATTATTGCTTCAAAATGTATAAGACGATATTGTAGAGAAAAATTTACTTTTAACAAGATGTTAGTCCTAATAAAAGGAAAATTTTTTGCTACTTACAACAAAATTTAAAGTTCATGTCTAACACTTGGCCAATCAATAAAAACTAACATTTAGAAGCTTTTCAGACACTTTCAAAATCGACTATGGCAGTAAATCCATCTAAACAAAAAGCAAAAATAAAGCTATGAAGGAGTAAAATCTGATTAATTGGCACCACAGGGAAATTCAATTCCATAAGCATTGATTAAGGCACCTAATCAAAAGTAAGGTACTGAACACTGGGGATATAAAAACAAGAAGAAAAATAAACCCTTCCCTCAGGGAGCCTACATGCTCACATTCTAAGCTGAAATACAATGTGTATATACAATAAGCATATCCAAATTACATACAAATTAACAGGAATGGTGAGACCATGATAACAGGGGGAGGAGATCAGGACAGCCCCCCTGAAAGATAGTGGATATAAGAATCAGTCTTCTGATTTAGAAGACTTAGGTTTAAGACCTGTGTCTCTGATATATACTATCAGTGTAAACATGAGCACTAGTCATATAAAACCTTCAATGCTCCAGGTAAGACTAAATTATAGACTGCCTATGGTTACAGTGTTAGGCAGGGATGTACTAATAAATGGTTGACAACTATTTCTCAGAAGAAAATAAAAGTATGCACTAAATTGAATCTGCATTGTTAATATTTTTTCCGATTCTTTCTTAAGTCCAGAAAAATCAACAAAGGAAAAAAAATCAAGCACTAATTTTCTATTGATTGCCAACTCAAGATAAAAATACTCCCACTGAAAATTTAACAGTTAGCTCCCTAAGCAGCAGGGACTGATTTGAGGTCAGGATTCGAGAGTGCTGTACTAGGAAGCACTGAGCACAAATGGGCATTCAACAGAAAGGAAGTGGGTTTTATTTGGGGGAACTCAAAATAAGAACTGTTGGGGATGAGGGGAAAACTTGCACTTGTGGACCAGTAGAAAGTGGCATCAAAAGTCCAGTGTTTTCTTTTGTTTATTTAATAGAGTTCTTATCTGAGTGAAGCAAACCAGGCTTAGGTTGCTAGGGAGAAGAGGGAGCCCAAACTTGCGTAATGGTGCTGATTCACTGAGTTATGCTAACATTATGTATGCCCAAGAATATTTATATATTTGATAGAATGTCAAACAAAATTAACCATAAAAGAAAGAATTGTCTTGGTGTTATTTAGCTCCTTTTCTATCATGTGGTTAAATTGCTTTGCATCACAAATTTATAAATGCAAAAATCAGCAGGGAGGAAGAGGAACATTTTCTGATATAAAAACATAATTTCAAAAACCACAAACAAATAAATGAATACAGACACAACCTGATCACCCTGAGCTTACGGGGATGATGTTTGACTTCTGGTGCCTGAACCCCAACAGAGTACACATAACACCAAATCTTCCAACATCTGCCAGTTTCTCATGGAAGAGAGAAATCTGAGAGTTCAGGAACTGTCTCTCACCACCTGGTCTGTTGTTTGCATGTTTGAAACTGACAAAAATAACATATGCCCTATCTGAATAACACTCACTACTGTGAGAAATTTAACTGGAACAGGCTAAGGTACTCTGGTAAATATTCTGGTCAAATGCAAATGTCTTTTCAGACCATGGCACTTGTCATGTTAATTTAACTCACTTGGCAATAAACACCTCAAGCACTCAGAATGGGGCAGGGATATTTTGGCTTTCCAGTGTAACAATTATGTATAGCTATTCTGAGAAAATAATTTATTTCTAAAGAGGAACACTGAGTTTTAAAGTATTAGGTTTACCTTACTTTAATCATGTATAAGAAGCATTATTTTTTAGAGGTTAAATAGGCTATCATTTACCAGATATATAAGTCTCTAGTTTGTAAACTAGATCTTGTAGGATTATTAGTCTTAAGAAATAATTAGAAATAAAACAACAATTCATACGGCCAGAATTTTATTCTGTTATCATAATGCAAGGATACAATTGACTCCCTTCTTCAGGTTGAGAATAATACTGTAATATTTTGATAGATACATGATTTCAAAGAACCAAAATATTTGAGGAATATAAGGGATCTTAATAGCCATTAACTCAGACACAAAATAACATAAAATTAACACACTCGACCAATGATCACCCAGCCTCTTCTTGAACACCTGCACGGAGAGGAATCCACCACCTCCTGATGAGCCCAGTTCACTTCTGAATAGCTCTCATTGTTAGGAAGTTAGTCCGAACATCAAGTCCAAATTAGCCTGCGTAGTTTCCACCCATTGTTTCTGATTCTACTCTCTGCAGCCAAACAGAACAAAGTCTAATCCCTCCTCCAGTCCTTCAAACACTTGGAACAGCTATCACATTCCCTTGTGTCTTCTCAGGCTAACTAAACATTCCTAGATCTTACAACTCATTGATATGTGATGTAAATTCAAGGCTCTTCAATGGCCTGGCTGCCCTCCTTTGAACATTCTCCAGTTTATCAATATCCTTCTTAAATTGTGGTGCTCACAACTAAACACCATACTATAGCTAAGGTATGATAAGGAGAGAATGCAAAACAGCACCTCTCTAATTCTATAAGCTATGCATTTCTTATTGCAGCCAAACATTGCATTAACATTTTTTAATGGTAGTCGCATCATACTGCTGGCTCACCTTGATTTTGTAGTCCTTTAAAACTCCCAGATCTTTTTTCAAACAACTGCCTCCTAATCACCTGTCCTCTCTGGTACATGTGAAGTTGATTTTTTTGCACCCCTATGTAAGACTGCTTTTATCCATTACACCTTATTAGAACCAGAATCAGATAAAAGCTGAATCTCGTCTGTCCTGTGTGTTCACCATCCCTCCCAGTTTTGTGGCATGTGCAAATCTATGTCGGATGGGCATGCAATCAATCTAATCCAAGACATTGATAACATGTTACACAGTCCAAGGCTAACAACAGAGCCTGAGAGCACTTCATTGGAGACATGTCACCATATTGACTAGAAACCATTCATTACTCACTGAAGTAATGAATTTGTTCAGTTCTGAATTTATCTAATTGTATTTCTGTCTTTTCTACAGTCTCTCCATCTTCTCTACAAGAATAGTAAAAAGACTCTATCAAAATCTTTGCTAAAATCTAGGTAATCAACAGCATTCCCCTCATCTATGAGCTGGTAGTAATGTGGATAGAGCGCTTATTCCAGAGTCAGGAAGATGTAAGTTCAAATCAGGCCTTAGACCCTAGCAGTATGATTCTGGGTAAGGTACTTAATAGCTGTTTTCTCATCTGAAAAATGGGGACGATAAGAGCATCGACCTTGAAGAGTCACTGTGAAGATCAAATGAGGTTACCTGGCATGACCTTTACTCAAAGCAAGTGGCATTTAAATAAGAGAACAAGGTATGAAACAAGGAGCTTCTCTGCCCAGCCCCCATAGATACTGGGACACACTATTCCACAGATTACCCTGTCACCAGTGGCAGAAGGAACAGATAGGAAACATGTTTAGTCATGGCAACTCCTTGGGTCATTTCTCAGCTGGAAACACTCTTTGTCTCTAAAGCTGCCCCTGGCAATGTCACATGCAAGACTGCTGATTAATTTGGTGGGCTAATTTCTCCAGGTTCCAGTCTCTCTTTCTCTCCCTCCATGTACTTTGTCTGTCTTTCAACAAGTATTTATTAAATGGTTACCATGTACAGAAGCTACGTTAAATGCTGGGTTACAAAATTAAGAAGGGAAAAAAATCAGCCTCTGCTCTTAAGGAACTCACATTCTAATGGGGGGGAGCCAATATACAGACAACTATGTACAAAATACAAATACAGGATAATTCAGAGACTTTTCAGAGAGAAGGCACTAGCATCAAAAGGATAAGAAAAGGCTTCTTTGCAGAAAGTGAGATTTTAGCTAAGATTTAAAGGAAGTTGGAAGGCAGAGACAGGAAGGGAGAGCATTCCAGGCATGAAAGGATGGTCAGTGAAAACTTTGAGTCAGGGGATGGAGTGTCTTGTGGGAGGAACAGCAAGGAGGCCCATGCCACTATACCACTGAGGGGAATAAAGTGTGAGAAGACTAGAAAGGTGAGAAAGGGATAGATGATGAAAGACTTTGAAAGTGAAACAAAGGATTTTTTATATTTGCTCTTGGAAGTAACAGGAAGCCACTGGAGTTTACTAAGTGGAGAGGGTGACATGATCAGATCTGTGGTTTAGAAAGGTCTCTTTAGTAGCTGAGTTTCGAAGATGGATGGTATTTCGGACATATTAAGGCAAGGAAAACAATCAGAAGTCTATAGTAATAGTACAGTGGGAAGTGTTGAGGGTCTATATCAGGGTAGTATTGAAAATAATTTTTATTTTTTGTTATTTTGAACTTGATAGAAACCAATTATCATAATATTCTGTATTCAAAGAACAGAAAATGATTGTATGAAACTGTGGACTTCTAAAACAAAGAGCTTGCTTTAAAAAAAAGCATAATAAATTCAATCTTTTACTTTGAAAGTTGTTTTGCTACCTGCATCTCCATCTGAACTTTCTTTCTCTTCCCTCTTGTGCTTAAAAAGAATTTTAAAATGGGGCGGAGCCAAGATGGCGGAGTAGAAACAGTGCATCCAAGCCACTCTCCCCCCAGATCACCTCCAAACTATGTAAAAGGGGACTCTGA
Source organism: Gymnobelideus leadbeateri (assembly GCA_011680675.1). Lineage (NCBI taxonomy): Eukaryota > Metazoa > Chordata > Mammalia > Diprotodontia > Petauridae > Gymnobelideus > Gymnobelideus leadbeateri. The sequence goes on along the minus strand of WOXC01012080.1, from coordinate 147,522 downwards.
ACAACTTCTGGAGCCCCAGCACCCACAGAACGACACAGAGAAGCTAACTTCCCGCTGAGGACAGCCCAGCAGCCCTGCAGGACGGACCAGCGCAGCACTTGCAGCACAACGCGCAGGGAGCCAAGCACAGGTCCACCTGAGTCGTGGTTTTAGCCCCAGGGTAGCTGGGCCAGCAGCCAGCTGGAGGGACCCCAGAACACCAGCAGCTGTGCCGATTCCAGAATTATAAACACAGACATGCCTAGGACAAAGCGAGAGGTAAGTGCCCTCTGGACTTGGGGACCAGTATTTGGGGAACGCGTCGGCTTCCTCCCCTGGGGGCTAGAAGCTGCTGAGGAGACATGCCATTTTGTAGTTTTCAGAGGCAGCTCCAGCTCCCGACCTGCGAACTGTAGGGAGATCCAGCAATCAGTCTTGGGGGGGTAATCACTCTTGCTTTAACCTCCCTGGATCTGGATTGTGATCTGGGGTGGAGGTCATGGATGGGTTTAAAGCTTGCCAGAAATGGAAGTTGTCCCCCCACACTTTCAGGATGAAAGTTCCCGTCCAGTGGCAGAGCCATACTATGGCAACAAGCCCCAAAGTCAAGTAATTAAGTGGCAACATGCCAAGGCAAAGGAAACAAATTAAACAGAAAAATGCAACCTTAGACTCCTTCTCTGGGGGCAAAGAGGATCGAAGCATAGAACAGGAGGAGGGCTGTGAGGTCAGAAATCCTGCTCCAAAAGCCCCAAAGGAAAACATGAGTGGGTTACAGGCCATAGAGGACCTTAAGAAGGACTTTAAAAATCAAATAAGAGAAGTGGAGGAAAAATTGGGAAGAGAAATGAGAAGGATGCAGGAAAAGTATGAAATGAGGGTCAACAGCTTGATTGAGGAAAACACCTTAAAAAATAGTCTAACTCAAATGGCAAAGGAGGCCCAAAAGGGCAATGAGGAGAAGAATGCCTTAAAAAGTCAAATTTGCCAGATGGAAAAAGAATCTCAAAAGTTCACTGAGGAGATTCATTCCTTCAGAGTTAGACTGGAGCAAATGGAAGCTAATGACTTTATGAGAAATCAAGATGCTGTTAAGCAGATCCAGACAAACAAAAGATTAGAAGGCAATGTGAACTATCTCATGGGAAAAACCACTGACCTGGAAAATAGATCCAGGAGAGACAATTTAAAAATTATTGGACTACCTGAAAGCCATGATCAAAGAACCTAGAAATCACCCTTCAAAAAATTCTCAAGGAAAATTGCCCTGATGTTTTAGATCCAGAGGGCAAAATAGAGGTTGAAAGAATCTACCAATCACCTCCTGAAAAAGATCCCAAAGGGGGCGGAGCCAAGATGGCGGAGTAGAAACAGCATTTCCAATGTGCTCTGCCCCACACAAATTTCAATGTGAAAGGGGACTCCAAACAACTTCTGGAACCACAGCACCCACAGAACGGCACAGAGAAGCTAACCTCCTGTTGAGGAGAGCCCTGCAGGGAGTGGCCAGTGCAGCACTCTGAGAGCAGGCAGCACAGTGCTGGGAACCAACAGCACAGCGCACAGAGCAGATCCCAGGTAATTAAGGAAAAGAAATCAAAAGGAACTTATCAAAGTTGGACTATTTACATTACTACATGTTTTTGATGAAACCTTTCTCATTATGAAAATAATTCAAGGGTACATGGCATATGTTCACAGGTATACATGGATAAAGGGCACAGGTTGAATTTGATGGGAAGGGATGATTCTTTTTTTTTTTGGAGGGCAATTGGGGTTAGGTGACTTGCCTGGGGTCACACAGCTGGGTTTTTGTTTGTGTGTTGGGTGTCTGTGGCCGGATCCGAGCTCGGGTCCTTCTGGCTCCTGGGCTGGCGCTCTGCTCGCTGCACCACCTAGCCGCCCCAAGGAAGGGATGATTCTTAAGGGGTGAAGTCAAGAAGTGAGAGAGGAAAGTGGCAAGAGGAGATGGAGAGAGACAGGGTAGGGCAAACTATCTCATGTAGAAGAGGCAAGGGGAAGTAGTTGCAGGGGAGGGGAAGAACAGGAAGGCAAAAAGGCAAAAGCATATTCTCATTGAAGTTGGCTCAAGGAGAGAATCACATACATACTAAATGGAATATCTTACCCTCACTCACTCTCCTGAGTAGGGGAAAGGGGGATGAGAGGGGGGATGATGGAGGGGAGGACATTCTGGGGGGAAGGGAGGTTGGAAGTACCCACTATCAAAGAGGGACAGGATCAAAGTAGGGAATGGACCAGGTGGGAGGTGAGACGGGTGGGAGGGAAATATAAGCAGTCTTTTACAATATATGTACTATGGTAATGTTTTGCATAGCTATACATGTACAACACATACTGAATTGCTTATCTTCTCAGAGGGAGTGGGGGACAAGGGAGGAAGGGAATGGATCTGAAAATCCAAGTTTTAAAATTAAATGTTTCATAAGATGTCCAGGCATTGGGGCTCAGAGATTCACCTTGCCCTAATGGCAAAGTCGAAGGGGGTATGGGAGAAGATACGGGAGAGAGCAGATTGGATGAGGGGATATCTAGTGGGACTGCTATTCTGGGGTGGTGGGTAGGGGAAAAATGGGGGGAAATGTAACTCATAATCTGGTGGAAATGAATGATGTAAACCAGAAGTTAATAAAGCATTTGTTTAATTAAAAAAAAAAGTAAAAGATCCCAAAAAGAAAAGTCCCAGGAATATTATAGCCAGGTTCCAGAATCCCCAGATCAAGGAGAAAATACTACAAGGAGCCAGGAAGAAACAATTTCAATATTGTGGAAACACAATCAGAATAGCACAGGACCTGGCAGCTTCTACACTGAGGTACTGAAGGGCATGGAATATGATATTCCAGAGGGCAAAAGATCTGGGACTGAACCCAAGGGTCACCTACCCAGCAAAACTGAATATTCTGTTTCAGGGGAAAACATGGTCATTCAGTGGAATAGAGGACTTTCAAGCATTCTTGAGGAAAAAACCAGAGTTGAATAGAAAATTTGACATCCAGACAACAAGAAGCAAGAGATGCCTGAGAAGGTAATCAGGGAAAAGAAATCAAAAGGAACTTATCAAAGTTGAACTATTTACATTCTTATATGGAAAAACAATAACTGTGACTAAGGAAATCTTTCTCAGTATGAAAATAATGGAAGAAGGGTGTATGGTCATATGAATACATATGTGAATGTGTGTATATATGTTTACAGTTATATATGGATAGAGGGCATAGGTTGAATTTGTTGGGAAGGGAGGATACTCAAGGGGTGAAATTATCAGGTGAGAGAGGAAAGTGGCAAGAGGAGATGGGGAGAGACAGGGTAGGGTAAACTATCTCATGTAGAAGAAGCAAGGGGAAGTGGTTGCAAGGGAGGGGGAGAATAGGAAGGCAAAAAGGCAAAACCACATTCTCATTGAATTTGGTTCAGGGAGAGAATGACATACATACTAAATGGGATATCTCAATCTGCAGCAGAATAGGGGGAAGGGGGATGAGAGGAGGGATGATGGATGGGAGGGCATCCTTGGGGGGAGGGGAGTTTGGAAGTACCCACTATAGAAGAGGGACAGGATCAAGTAGGGAATGGACCAGGTGTGGGGTGGGATGAGTGGGAGGTAATTATAAGCAGCCTTGTACAATATATCTACTATGGTAATGTTTTGCATAGCTAAACATGTACAACATATACTGAATTACTTATCTTCCCAGAGGGAATGGGTGACAAGGGAGGAAGGAAATGGATCTGAAATTAGAGGTCTTAAGATTAAATGTTTCAAATATATATAAATACTATTATTAATACTCTTTTGCTTGTAATTGGGAGATAAGATGTGCAGGCATTGGGACACAAAGATTCACCTTCCTCTAATGACAAAGTCGAAGGAGGTATGGGAGAAGATATGGGAGAGAGCAGATTGGAGGAAGCGATATCTTGTGGGACTGCTATTCTGGGAGGGTGGGTAGGGGAAAAACAGGGGGGAAAATAATTCTAACTCAAAATCTTGCAGAAATGAATGATTTAAAACAGAAGTTAATAAAATATTTGTTTAAAAAAAAAAAGAATTTGAGGTGGCTAGGTGGCACAGTGAGTAGAGCGTCGGCCCTGAAGTCAGAAGGACCTGAGTTTGGATCCGGCCTCAGACACTTAATGCACACACAAACAAAAACCTAGCTGTGTGACCTTGGGCAAATTACTTAATCCCAATTGCCCTCCAAAAAAAAAAAGAATTTTAAAATGCTTCAATGACCCTCTTTGTTTTTCTGGCATCATACTAACCTCTAAGTTTCCACCTCCTGAATTAAAACCTCCTGAAATATAAAGAAAAAACACAAACAAAACACTTTTCATATGACAAATAAGTGAAATCAATCCAAACAAATCCACAGATAGGCCATATCTGAAAAAGGTTTATCTCATTCTGCATTTTCCATTTATCACCTTTCTCTCATCATTGATATGATCTATCTTTGATGAAGCCATGCTGGTTTTCTATTTCACTGCTTCCAACTATTTCTCTAATGATGTCTTATAGAATCTTCCTAAGAATGGAAATCAAACGAACTGGCCTATAGTGTGCAGACTGTTCTCTTCCCTTTATGAAAAATCAGGACAGATAATCAATCATGAAAGAGTTAGCTACTCTGATCAAGGCAATGATCCAAGACAGTTTCAAAGGATTTATAAAGAAAAATGCTATTCACCTCCAGAGAGAGAACTGATGAACTTGAGTGCAGAATAAAGCATACTTTTTTCATTCTATTTTTCTTGCTTTAAATTTTTTTTGCAACATGGCTAATATAAAATGTTTTCTATGACCTCACATGTATAACTGATATCATATTGCTTGCTTTCTCAATGAATGGAGGAGGGATAGGAAGGAAGGAGAGAATTTGGAACTCAAAAATTTTTAAGTGAATGTTATAAAAGTTAAATTTAAAAGATAATAAAAAGAAAAAGAAAAAAATCAGGATAACCTTGCTTTTCTCTAACCTTGTAGCATCCTCTCTTATTTTCCATGTTCTTTCAAATATCACTGTCAAGTAGCTCAGCAAGAACATCTGCCTATTCTTTCAGGACCTGAGGATATAATTCACTAGGGCCAGGTGACTTGAATTCATCAAAGAAAGCTAAGTGATGTTTATTTCCTTGCTTGGGTAATAATTCCTTTTAAATCATTTCTATTCTGTCACCACTAGTTCAGAGGTCATTTTCCTTGACATAGAAAATGAAGCAAAAATCAAAAACTGAAGCTCTACCTTCTACCTACACTATCATAGGTTACCATCCTCCCATACTTCCCATGATATGGTCCTATCCCTTCTTTGATTCTTTTTCTCTCAAAATATCCTAAACCCAATAACAACAAAGCACCCAAGGCCCTTTTTTAACATCCTTAAGTTTCCTTCAGCAGACTCTGATCATTTAGAGATTCTGGATTCCTGACATTTTTTTTTTTTTTAGTTCTGTCACAACATAGAGTTCATCCTCTATTACCAGGCCTTACTTCCATCCTTTATATACTTCTTTTTAAATTCTGAGTTGGTTAGCGAGTTCACTATGTCTCCACACTGGTCTCTTCAAAAAAATTCCATTTTTATTCCTTAATTTGAATTGTTTACAATTCCAGTCTGTAGAACTAAATAATTTTAAGCACTTCTTATGCCTATGAACTGACTTCCTGTTAATATTTTAATTCATAGAATCCTACTAATTTTTCCTCTTAATAACTCTGAAATTTACTTGCCCCATACCAAGGATCCACATCAGACTATGCCTGGATTGGGATGGCTAGGTGGTGCAGTTAATAAAGCATTAGCCCTGGAGTCAGGAGGACCTGAGTTCAAATCCAGCCCCAGACACTTAACACTTACTAGCCGTGTGACCTTGGGTAAATCACTTAACCCCAATTGCCCTGCCTTCCCCCCTCCAAAAAAAGAAAAAAAAAAGCAAACAATGCCTGGATTTCTAATTCTCTGCTCTCACTAAAAGTGAGCAATCACTTTACTCTAGGATTCCCATCATCTATACTTCACTAACCAGTTCTTCCCAGGGGTGATAATCAGATCCAGAACAGAACTTCCCCTTCTTGGTTTCTCTACCTTTTGGGGATGATATTATCACTCAGACAAGTTAAGAAGTTTTTGCTGTTGACAGAGCTCTAGCAGATATCCGGATAACTGAAATTCTTCATCACTACTTAGCTTGTCAATTCCTCTGTGCCAGGTGTGTGATCTCCTCCCTAAATTGCTCATCTAGTTCCTCCTTCTGTCCCAGTGATCTGTAGTCTTAAGTGAAAAAAATCATCCTGTTTCTTCCTTCACTGATCTTTACCCAACTACTCTCCATCACTGCCTGCTGGTTCCTGGATTTCCTCACCTGAGGGCATATACCATTTTACTATACCATGCCATCCCCCTCCATTTCACCCATCCTATTTCTTCAAAGTAAGATATGTCTAACTATCCAGAGACATATTTTAAGATGGTGAATATTTCTAATATGTGTCTAATATCCAAAATACACAGGGAATTGATGCAAACATATAAAAACAGGAACCATTACTCCCATTCCCCAAAAGTTAAGTGGTAAAATGATACATAAAAACATCTTTCAAAAGAAGAAATTCACATTACTAGCAATCATATCACTGAATGCTCTGAATCAATAATAATTAAAATAATAGGAAAATTTGTTGGATCCAAAATCCAGTCAAAGGGTCTTGGTTCAAATTCCAGTCCTGCTCCTCACACTTACAATAAATGAGCATGAAGAATTCAGAGAAGCAGGGGAAGATTTGTATGAAGTGAAGCAAAGGGAAGTGAGTATAACCAGGAGAACAAATTACATGATTACTATAATAATGTAAAGGAAAACAACATTTAAAGACATCAGAACTCTGATCAATGTAGTGACTAATCACGATTATGTCAGAGGAAGAGGGTGCTAGATTTTTTGCTTGATTTTTTTGTTATAACAGACATTCTATGGAAGCTGAGTGACATGAAAGAGCACTAATAATTTTTTTTGAAGGAAAGAGGCCAAATACGACAATGATATTTACAAAATATTCTCCAATGTGCAAGGTAGATAACTGTGGAAGAATTTTGGAAAGACACAGGCAAGAATCACACAGGACAAGGAAAATATGGAAAACAGGAGAGTTAATTCCGGTATAGAGGCAAAATTTCCTAATTGTCAACAACAACAAAGGAAAACCACAAGGCTGTAAACTCTAGGTCAATGAGTTTTATTTCAATCCCTGGAAAATTTCGATAACACTATTAAAAGGATGATTAGTGAACATAGAGAAAAGGCAGTGGTGATTACAAAGAGCTAGTATGCCTCAAAAATAGTTCATGTCAGCCTATTTTTTAACTTTTTCACAATTACTAAAATTTGCCTAGATTTAGTGAAGTATATGAATCAGTCTCTCCTGTTATCTTTGTGGCAAAGATACAGAGATATAGGCGAGATCACAGTATATATCGGTGAATTTGATTTTGTCTTGGAAGATTCCTGATTCCCTAATGAGGTGAGGGACAATGAAAGCCATCTTCCAGAATATAAAAGCATGTTCAAAGGAAATCAGAGTTGTTCCATGTGGCCCCAGAGGGTAAAACTACAAACAAGGGCTGGACGTTATAAAGGCACAAATTTTCACCAAACGTAAAGAAAACCATCTTAATAATGAGAGCTAATCCCAGGTAGATTGGGTTTTCCTCTGAAGGACTGGATTCTCTCTTACCATGGGGTCTTCAACTGAGACTGGATGACTGCTTCTCAGGCAGGTCTATTTATAAAAGATTTTTGTTTGGGTAAGTTTGTTCCAATTTCCATTCTGTGATAACAATCTGCAGTTAGGGGAGGGAGAGGGAATAAACACATCCTAGAAAATACACACACCATTGTTTTTCATTGGTATGGATACCAACAACTTATGCACATTTGCAGTCTTGTCTAATATTCCAATCTTGTTGCTGTTTAAAAATCAGGGAGTATGAATGAGTCTCAACAAGTTTCAACATGCATTTTCTTTCCCTGTACTTGTTCTCAGGGCCTCTCTCACATTCAGTCATTGGACAGGCACAAATCACCCACCAGCTTTAGTTCAAGGGTGTCTAAAGTTTAGTTCAATTTCTAGGTTAACCAGCATTACATAATTAAGCACCATGAACCCTAAACATTTCACATTAAATGGAAATGAAATTTGCTAGGAGAAAAAGTTTTAGGCATTTCTATCTATTCTAAGTTACATAGGCTACAGATTAGAAGTCAAAACAATCTAAAATTCTTAAGAGAAGGTCTAGAACATAAGTCCTAACAGATCCTATCTATACTGGAAAGGCTCTGAGAACAGTCCTAGGGACAGAGTTATCTACTGCCTCCCAGAAGAATTTGTCTACACTCACTGTGTCCACTTCCTCTCTGCTCACATACCCTGCAACCCTTTGCAATCTAGTTTCAGACCTCATCCCTATATCTAAACTGTTATCTCCCCAAATAGCAAAAGTATCTTAACCTGATGCTCTTTTTTTCTGTTCTAATCCTTCTCCACCCATCTACTACATTTGACATTGCTGACTATATTTTCCTCTTGGATATTCTTTTCTTTCTGAGACTACTCTTTCCTGGTTTTTCTTCTTACCTATCTGACCACTCTTTCTCATTCTCCTTTGCTGGATCATCATTTACATCAGGCTGCCAACTGAGGATGTTTCCAAAGGTTTTTTTCTAAGCCCTCTTCTCTTGGTGACCTCATCAGCTTCCATGGGATGTCATATCTATGCAGATGATGTCAGAACCTTTATATATGGCCCAAGTCTTCCTCCTGACTCCAGTTGTGCATAACATATTGCCAAATCAACATTTAAAATGTCCCAGAAACATCTCAGATTTAACACGTCCAAAGCAGAACACATCTTTCTATGCAAGCTAAACATCTGTGAAAAGCCTCACCAACCTTTATAATCTGAACAATAATTATTCTAAACTCCTGACTCTTTCTTGGCCCTCCATATATTCAACCAAATTTATGCATTTTTTGCTGTGTCTTACTTAAGAAACAAAAAACAAACAATAAACCACCAAACACCCTCTATATATAATCTTTTTTCAAAGCTGCTGTTTAGAAATGAATAATATTAAACATATAGTAGAATATCTGACCCAAAATTAAACCTCTATCATGATCATAATAGCTAATGGCTAGAATTATGTAGTGTTTTAAGGTTTGTAAAACACTTTAAAAATATTACCACTTTTATTCTCACATAAAGTCTGGGATATAAGTGCTACTGGTATTCCCATTTTACAGATGAGGAAATTGAGGCAAGCAGAAGTTAAATGGCTTGCATAACTAGTAAGGGTTTTGAACACAGGTCTTCCTGACTCTAGGTCTGGAATTCTAGCCACAATGCTGGTACATCATAAAAAAGAAAAACTTAGTTTTACGAGAGTAATGGTAACTAAAGTGTCCTGAGGCATTAGCACCATTGTGTTGGGCAGTTTTTGTAGATATATTCTAAAAATAGGAGAAAATAAAAGATAATTTTAGACTGTCAATCTCTTCCAAAACCATTTGTCTCTTCATTTAAAATGAAAACTTAAGCACCCCGCCTCCCTCCAAAGTCTGCAAGTGTAATTTATATTCATAATGAAAACTTTAAGAGCAAAGATAGTTAGCCTAATAGCACTCAGTTCTAGGAATAAATCACCTTGGACATTCATTAATAGATAGTAAATAATAAATACTCCCAACTTCTCTGGGCCCAGTCTATTTGGGAACAAGTGTTATAAATCTTAAAATTCCTACTTAACATTATTTAGTGAGCTATAACTGAGGCCAAAGGTTGATATATTTTTTTTATTCAATTTACTGCAGCTACATTTAAAGCAGAAGTGATCATGTGTGCAGGCGTGCACGTGCACACCCACACAGAGTTCTCTCCTGAGATCTAAGCCAGTTTTTGAGATCTTGAGATTTATCCTTAGAGATCCAAATTGTTTTTGCATCCTAAACTCGAGTAACGTTTTCTTTATATTCACAGAGAAGCTTCACTGATTTAAAATGACTGGAAAAAATTTCCTGACTTTAGAGTTGCAGCTCTCTTGACCTAGAGAGGGCTTTAAGTTAAGCAGTAATTTAGGGAGGTCAGGTTCTCCATTGCATTTCTAAATTTGCAGTTTTAATTGATTCTAATAGCTTAATGATTCTTTGCCAAGAATTCAGCTTTATTTTTAGAAGCTTCTGCTTATAATTAGAAGGTGTGTTCCTTAAGGGGAAGGGAATAAGCACCTCTATAGCACCTAATATCACCTACTATATATGCTAGGCACTTTACAAATATTATCTCAGTTGATCTTTCCAACAACCGTGGAAGGTAGGTATTGTTACTATCCCCATTTTTACAGTTGAGGAAACTGAGGCAGAGATTAAATGACTCATCCAGGGTCATACAACTAGGAAATATCTGAAGCCAGATTTGAATGCTGGCCTTCTTGACTCCAAGTCCAGCACTTTATCCACTGGGGGTACCTAGTTGCCTCTGCCTTAAGAGGAAAAAGTGGTTATTCAAACAAAATTTTACTATCTTTTGGAATCTAACTCAAGGAAACAAAGTGAATAATTTCACTGAGATTAAAAAAAAAATCCCACAAAAGGAACTGTAATTTTGGATCACACTATATATGAAATATTATTTATCTAAGGATCTGAAGTTTTAAGATACACTTGGGCCCTAAATCCTGAGTCTGTTTCTTGGAATCCTTTACTTAGTGGGGTCTGTAATGTTAATGGGATTTAAGATCTTCCAGATCATTAATAGGCCTCAGGTGGAGCCCATTAAGGGAAGCTTGCTTGTCTGAAGGCTTTCATACCTTTTGTTAATTTCTAATTAGATACTGAGTCAAGAAGGTTGTGATGCCTTCTGTCTCTGAGAAGTGTATATATACTATGAGTTAGTATTTTGCTTTGGAGGGTTGCTTATGAGAAGGATCTTGTGATTCCCTGATTGAGATTCTGAGTGGCCATATGTTCAGCTCACCCGAACACTGCTCAGATATAAAGGCTCTCTTGATCCAGGGATGAATGTAAAGTGTATAGTTGATTCAGGCAGTCAAAGCCCTATCTATTGGTCTTTACTTTTCTGTTTGTATTTTCTCTGAAGTTCAAGGTGCTGACTTTTTCCTCTGAACTAGTGAATGTAATTAAAAAAAATACTGTTGACCCCTTAAACAGCTATCTGTCTAAATTACTAAAATCCCTCTGAATAGATTATCAGATATTTTGAAGTGGATGTCCCATAAGTATCTGACAAAACACCAGAATAGAACATGTGATCTTTCTCCCCCAACTTACTTCTCTCCCTAATTTCCTTGTTACTGTTGAGGACACCATCTACCCAAACTCCCAACCTTGATGTCTTTTTCAATTCCTCTTTTTAAAAAAAAAAATTAAATTAATTTGTTTAAATTAAATACGTTTTTATTCCCCCACATATGTAATGGGAATGAGAATGTGAAGATCTTCCCTGCCCCTTAAGAAGCCGAATATAATCACATGGAGCCTGTGGTGGGATGAGTTTGCTGAATAGCTGGAGCAGGAAGGGTGGAGTAGAACTGAGAGGAAGCTAGGAGTCAGAGGAATTAGAGGGGAGGGAGAAAGAGAGAAAGGATGTAGGCAAGAAGACAGCTAGGCTTGTGAATGTTTGTTTGTGGGAAGGCCCAAGTAGGAGGAAGGCTTTGGGATAGTGATAGAGTGATAATATGTATTAACTTCATTGTTACTATTTTCTGGTGTTAGGATTTGGCTTTCTGGTGTCTGAATAAATGTTTTGCTTCTGTCTTCTATATGGAGAGTCTGTTATATTTTGCAATTCAGAACTATGCCAACAAATTCATGGTTGCCATTGGTGCTTTGAATATTGCCTTGGCAATATAACATCTTACCCTCCAACTGACCAAAAGAAGAAGAAGAAGAAGAAGAAGAAGAAGAAGAAGAAGAAGAAGAAGAAGAAGAAGAAGGAAACAAGAAAAAAAGAAAGCTCTTCTAACAAATATATACAATGATAAAACAAAACAATTCATTTCCACATTGATGGTGTCTGAAAAATCTCTTGTTCTACATGTTGCATATATCACCTATCTTTGTCCTCATCATGAATCCTATGGAATCAGTTTATCACTTCATTGATGAGGGTTCTTAAATCTTTCAAATTTAATTTTCCTTATAATATTATTGTTTAAATTATTCTCAAGATTCTGCATATGTCCTCTCAAAAATTTTTATTAAAATATAAAGGAAAAGTGTTTGTGCTAGTAACTTCCTCTCAATCTGAGAATAGGATCAAAATGATGTGGTCCCAACAACCTTTGAGAACCAGCAACCTTGACAAGATTCTGAATTTCAGGGAGCCTTAGCATTTTTCGTGAAATCTAATAATGGTATCATGTTATTTGGGGATTGCTGATGTGTACCTGTGATGACTGCTTTGGAATATGAAATGAAAGGAAAGGGCATGACACATTATAAAAGGGAAGATAAAGTGGGAAAAATACGAAGGCAAAAGAGCAGGCTGCTTTTAGAAGTTTTTTGTACAAGCAAATTTTTCATATGAATAAAATGGATACAAAAATGGATGTTTTCAATGACTGGCATATATTATGCTATAGCTGCAAATCCCAATGCTTTCTACTGTTGGGGAGAAACTGTGGTTTCAGTTGTGTCTGACTCTTCATGACCCCATTTGGGGTTTACTTGCAAAGATCCTAGAGGGGTTTACCATTTCCTTCTCCAGCTCATTTTACAGATGAGGGACTAAAGCAGAATTAAGTGACTTGCCCAGGGGGACAGCTAGTGTCTGAGGTCTGATTTGAACTCAGGAAAATGAGTCTTCCTGACTCCAAGCCCAACACACTATCCACTGTACCACCTGGCTGTCTTTAGCACTGTGCTAAGCACTTTATTAACAAACATTATCTCATTTGATTTTCACAACAATTCTGTGAGGCGGGTGTTATTATTATTTCCTCTTTACAGATGATGAAACTGAGGCAAATAGAAATTAAATGACTCATTCAAGGCCACACAGCTAGTAAGTGTCAAGAGGCCAGATTTGTTCTTAGGTCTTTATGACTCCAGGCCCACGGTTCTCTCTATGCATCATCCATCTGTCCTGTTCTACTAATGTCAACAGCAAAAATGCCCTGCACCAAACTGTTCACAGTGAAAATTACTATAAAGTGGAACTTTGTGGGACTGTAATTTGATTTGATCACAGCTGGAATCCTGGTAAAAGTAGTTATTGTACTGAGTTGATAATCCGTTATACAAAGAAAAATGACCACAGGTAACTACAAGGTGTGATGCCTGACACCCAGGGTATCAGAATCAATTTTAGTTGGGGATAGTTTTATGGAGGTAATGAAAGGAACCTCTCATTTCCCTTTTCAATTGTGCTGTTTCCATTTTGAAGGGGAAAGTTCCCTACCTTGAAGATTAGGGAGCTGACTGCTGTACCCCCTGAATACAAATTATAAACTGGCTGCTCCAAACGTTTTCTGACCTTTGCCTCAGATTCAAAAAGCTGTTGTTGTTGTTTTTTTTTTAATTTGCCATAAGATGACAGACAGTCTATACTTTTCAAACCCAGACCCAGAAAGAAATATGTCAGAAGGATTTCCCACTTTCCTTAATTTTTCTGGACAGCAAATTCCTTGTGATAAATTTTACTGTCACTGTGCATCCCAGACCTATCAACAAAGGAATACAGGATTGGATCAACAATATTGATGTAAAGTTCATTAAAGGGAAACAAGTGTGCAGATGGCCCTAGATGAGCTCAGAGGAGCCTAAGGGCCTGAGGGTCCAAAACAGATTACCTGGTGCTCCCTTTAAGCCCATACTTTATTTACATGGTTTCAAAAATGAAGAGGGTGGGAGGATGATAAAACTGAACTGGGCAATGTTAGTTGCTTTGAACAATTGCCATGTACTCATGAGCTGTGTACTGTCTTCTCATTTCTAATCTCAGGCTGTCTTCCCAGATAGTCCCACAAGAACATGCCAGTAGCTCAACAAAGAAGACTAGGTCCTAAAAGACCATCTCTAAGGACATGGAGCATGAGTATACACCAACCACTGAGAAAGGGCTCACCTTTTTCTCTTCAAAACTTAGTTAGCTCACTGATAATAGCTAACCTACTCCTTATCAGCTAAAGGCCAGGATATAAGTTTCGGGTTGCTAACAATGGCCCTAGGGCTCCTGTAAGAGGCCTCATGGATATAGTTGGACTTTGTGTCTCAGGAAGACACAAATTTGATTTCTACCTCAGATACTTACTAGTTATGTGACCTTGGGCAAGTCAGTGGGTTTCCTCATCTATAAAATGGGGATAATAATAACATCTACCTCACAGAGTTGTTGTGAAAATCAGAAGATACAAAGAGCTTTATAAATCTTAAAGTGCTATATAGATGCCATCATTACAGTGAGGCAGATCATGTGGGATGGAATGTAGACTTCCCTGAAGACTCAAGAACTGCATGGAAAGGCAGCATCAAAAAAACATCCATAATTATGTGGTAGGAGGAACTATCATATCCTGGGGTGACTGGATTGACTACTGTTCTTGTTTATGGGATGAGACATATTAACAACTCTGTCTATAGTCTCTAGTGTTTTTAACCATTATCCCTTGGGTAGCGGTCAGGGTGGATCTATAACAGTGCCACAGACTAACCCCATATTTTCCATTACCTTTTCCTTTGGCCTTTCTGTAAAGGCCTGCAGGATAAGGCCAATGGCTTCTACAAAGTCATTTTCCAGAACCCAGAGTAGGAGAAGGAATTGTAAGGTTATTAATTCTTCCAAGTACTGGCCTCCATTTAGGCCTCATCATAGCCCTCAAGGATAGTTCTATATCATTTAGGACTTTTGTTCCTATACTGCCCCTATTCAGAAGAGGAAACTCCTCCTCCCTAGGGATTTTCCTTCTCTGTGTCCTCCTATCCAGAGGCTACAAGCTCTTCACAACTTCCTGGTGCTCCAAGAGGAATGAGAGGTGAGAAGTCCCTGAAAACAGTCTTTGTCCAATGCTCCTCCAAGGACCATTTTGACCTCTTTGCTTCATCTTTAGAATAAAAAAGCATATTGTCCTTGAAAGGACAAAAAGGAAGAGCTTATAGAAGCCAGCTTAGTTACCTCCATTAAAAATTGCCCTTTTCCTGTTCCTTCAAAGTAATACTCTGACTCTCTTCCCCCTTTTCCCCCAAATTATATGTTTGTGTGCCAAGGAAGATAATGACCAGTCAAGAAAAGCCAGCCTAATGTGACCCCTACATAACTCTTAGACTTATGTCCTCCCTCAATTTCTGTGTTTTATGGTAGATTTCCTGAATGCAGACACTGAAGAAAAAGTCTAGACATAGTGACCTCCCACAGAAGGATTTTTTCTCCCTGTTTGCTAACATCTATAACACACTTTGATCTCATAAAGATTGGGAATCTCTTTTGAAAGAAGCAGTGACCCTCAGCTGAGCCAGATATCTTTTAATAAAACTGATCAATCTTGGCTTCATAAAACAAAGACAATTTTATTGCATAATAATATTCAGGAACAAAGCTATTCATGAGAATAAAGGCTTCCTTCCAAGTTACAGAGGTCATACCCCAGCTTATGAGAGATTCAGAAGAAATATTGGGAAATGATTTCTTAGTCCTATACACAAGGATATTACACAAATTCTTCTTTCTTTCAAAGCCACCTTCAGCATTCTCAGAAATTATTCGCAATAAAGAGACAATGCGAGACAGGCAAGGAAAGCCAGGCTAAGTTTGTATTTCACCTAGGCATACATTTTTGAAATGTAGGATTTCCATATTCAGTAGTATGGAGAGGAAAGACAAATCTGCTAGGTAGTATCTTTGATTATTTTCCCCCTTCAATACTTACAGTCTTAACATCATTTTCAAAGGCTTCTCTTGCCTCTTCATAAGTACAAACTTCTTCTTTGCATTCACGTTCAATATTTCCTTGTCTTATCTCTTCCAAAAAACCATTTGCTCTTGGGTAACGCTTTAATACTGAATTGGCTTTCTCTTCAGTGAGGAAAACTGAAGAAAAAAAAGGGAAAATAAAACACATTTAAAAAATAAATTGGTTTTAAACATTCAAAATGAAAACTGATGGCTGATGAATTAGCACTCAGTGGTCCAAATCACTGAATCTCAGGGGTTTTTCCCTGCCTGTGCATGTAAAAACTGTCACTGGTGGCTCACTGGGTATGCAGAGTGGCATGATTAATTGTGTTTAGAATACTTTTCTTGCACTATACAGATGTCTAAATGCAGCAGCAATAATGACAATATAAAGGATGGAAGACTGGAGGTTAAATCTTAATAAATAAATTGAAGTGAAAATGATGGTTTTATGAGTGGTTATACCCATTCATTTATTTAACAGAAAATCGAAGCCTACTTTTCCTGTAATTTAGGTTTTGCCCCAATTTAGTCATCAATAATGAAGATTTTTAAATGAGTCTATAAGTCTCAAAAATAGAAACCCAGAAAAGTCAAATAAAATCAATCAACAAACATTTATTAAGCACCTACTCTGTGCCAGTCACTGTTTTAAGAGCTGTGGATGTGAAATGAGTTAAAAGACAGTCCCTGACTTACAGGAGCACACAATCAACAAGCATTTTTACTATGTTTGAGGCAGTGGGCTAAGCCAGGGCAGCAAAGAAAGGCAAAAACAGACCCCACCCTAATGGAAACTCACAATCTGGTGGAGGAAGAGGAAAGGAATAAGCATTTATACAGCACCAACAATGAGCCAGATGCTGCTCAAAACTCTTTACAAATACTATTATTTGATCCTGACAATAATCCCATGAGAGGCCTGCTGTTTTTGCCCCAGTTTTACAGTTGAGGAAATTAAGGCAAAATAATTATGTGACTTGCCCAGGGTTAATATCTAAGGCAAGATTTGGATTCAGGTCTTCCTAAGGTGGACAACATGTAAAAAACTATACACAAACAAGACATATACAGGGTTTGTTGTAGGTAACCTCATGGAGAAGAATATAGCATTAAAAGGAATGAGAAAAGGCTTCTTGCAGGAGTAGGACTTTATCTGATACTTGAAGTAAGCCAGGAGGCAGTGACAAATAGATAACCAATGAGAATACATGGATTCTACTTCTGGGTGAATCAGCTCTGGAGGAGGACAAGAGGCAAGATCTACAAGGGAGAAAGAGAAACTCTTTAGACAAAAAAGCCCAAAAGAAGTACTTCAAAATCTCTACTTCCATGAAATGCATCATTAGTCCAGGAGATAGCATCATGTATCAGGAATAGCAAACAGGCCAGTATCACTGGATCCTAAGAGCATATGGAGGGGAGTAATGTGCAAGAAGCCTGGACTAGTAGTAAAAGACCAGGTAACGAAGGGGTTTCTTGCCAAAGGGAGGATTTTATGTTTGATTCTACAGTCTAAGAGGGAGTCACTGGAGTTCACTGACCTGGGGTGGTTAGGTGTGTGACATGACCAAACTTGTGCTTTAGGAAGATCTTGGTAGCTGAGGACAGGTTCGAGGCAGGGAGAAACCCAGGAGGGGATTACAAAAGTCCAGGTGGGATGCAATGAGGCCCTGTACCACTGTGGTTCGTGGTAGTATCAGAGGAGGGAAGAGGGAATGTTTGAAATATGTTACAAAGGTAGAATCAACAATAGCAACATATTAGATACAGGGAGAATGAGAGGTATTATGCTGATAGATGATGGTTTATATACCCTGCTATGACCCCTCTTCCAAGTACTTGAAATTTTTCCCTCTTATGACCCAAATCCTCAAATTCAACCTCTTTGCCATCTAAATCTCTTATTTTCTCATTTCTGTTCATGGTGCAATTACTCTGCAAATCACCTCTTTTTTTTTTTAGTAGAAAGTATAAATGCATCTCAGCTTTAAATTATCTACTGACCTGCAGGTTTATATAATGGTCAAGAAATAAACAAAAAGTAATAAACCGTTTAAAGGGGTCATTTGCTCTGTATAATTATGTTACTAAGAAGCTGAAAATGAGATTTATGGTGCATAATTTTGAATTCGAATGTACCCATGCAACCTGATTGTAGATATAATCCTAAACTAACCGTAGCCATAATTAACAAAATAAAATTTTAGGAGAAAGGAGAAGCTTGGAATACTTAAAAATTCTCCTTATTTCCTCCCCAAAAATCTCCTGATTTCTGTTTCACCACTGGAGCAGAAAATTTATGAAAAGTAATCAGAATGAAGATCCATGTTCTCTAACCAACTAACCATGGCAAATTTTGACTGGTTTTCCAAGATATACTATCAAAGAAGCTTAGTTCTTAAACCTTTTAAACAGGAGAAGCTGACTAGTCCTCCCTGCCTGTGGCTCCTTCCACCCACTTCCTGAGCTGTTAAGAGCTGTTATACTGAGAGTAGAACTAGCCCCCTTTGTATCCTGGATCTTTAAATAAATTATGATGATAAAAATTGACATTTATCTAGTGTTTGTAAAGTTTTTCACAAACTCGATTTGATGCCTCCAATGTCCATGTGACACAGAGGTGGGTAGGTGTTATCTCTGCTTTGCAAATGAGGAAATTAAGGCTCAGAGGGATAAGTTCCTTTACCATAGTCACAGCTGATGACTGAGGAAATATCTATCCCAAATGTCTGCTGACTCCACTTTAAAGAACGTTGTTGAAATACCTCATGCTAAAAGATATTTTCATCACAAGGCACATTCTCAGAAGGAAACCTTAGTAGAGGAGTTCACTTTTTTTGCATCACAGCCTCCCTTCAGCAGCCTGGTGAAACCTATAGGCTCTTTCATGAAACAATGTTTTTAAGTGCATAAGATGAAATACATAGGTTTACATAAGAAACCAAATATAAAGACAAAAAATAAGTTCAAAGTCCCCAGGTTTCAGAAATCTCATTGCCCAAGATTAGAAGGAAAGCAGAAAGTTGGGAAACAATTTTTTAAAAGTGTCTCTGATAAAGTCCCCATTTCTCAACTACATAGAAAAGTGAATAAAATTTATAATAATACAAGTCATTCTCTAATTGATAAATGGTCAACGGATACGAACAGACAGTTTTCAGAGAAAGAAATCAAAGTTATCTATGATCATATGAAAAAATGCTCTAAATCACTACTGATTGGAGAAATGCAAATTTAAAAAACTCTGAGGTACCACCTCACGTTTATCAGATTGGTTAAAATGACAGAAAAGGAAAATAATAAATGTTGGAAGGGTCATAGGAGAACTGGGACACTAATGTGCCATTGGTGGAGTTGTGAACTGATCCAGCCATTCTGGAGAACAATTTGAAACTATGCCCAAAGGGCTATCATACTGCATACTACAATATTACTACTAGGTCTGTATCCCAAAGAGATTTAAAAAAAAAAAAAAGAAGGAAATAAAAAGGGGAAAGGACCTATTTATAGTGACAGAGTTAGAAATTAAAATCAAGGGTACTATAAGAAATGATGAGCAAGATGATTTCAGAAAAACCTGGAAAGATTTATATGAACTGAAGTAAAATGAAGTAAGCAGAATTAGGAGAACATGGTTCACAGAAACAGCAACATGGCAAAATGATGAACTACAAATGACTTATTCTCAGCAACACAATGATTCAAAGGACTCACGATGAAAAATGCTTTCTACCTCCAGAGAAAGAACTACTCGAGTCAATGCAGTTTGAAGCAAGCTATTTTTCACTTAGGTCTTCTGAGGTTTTTTTTTGTGTGTGTGTGGGTTTTTTGGTCTGTGTTTTCTTTCACAAAATGACTAATATGGAAATATGCTTTGCATGACTGAACATGTATGACCTATATTAAACTGCTTACTATCTCAGGGAGGGGAGGGAAAGAATTTGGAATGCAAAAATTTTATTTAAAAATTGTTTATACATGTAATGGGGGAGAACCCTTGCTGTAGATGAATCATTCAACGTATGATTATCAAAATAAATAACCATGTGTGAAAAGACTGTTAAGATCTGGGACTTGATCCTTCCAAAGGGGAGAAGTAAATATTGGGACTTCTGGTTTCATTCTCCTTCTGTGTAGTCTGTCACTCCTTCAGTGAACTGTTACATTTCTTTTTATTTATTTATTTTTAATTTTTTAATATTTGTTTTATTTTTTTTTCCTGTGCTTCTGTTTTAGTTCATCTCTATCTCTTCTAGTGCAGCCTAAGACAGGCTTCTCACATCCCCAGGACTAGAATTGTTCTGTAAGTACCTAAAGCAACTGAATGGCAGAAGGTTCATTATAAGACCTTCAAGACCTTGCAACGATAGGGTGGGGAGCAGCAGGAGCAGCATCTTTCATGCAGACTAGCTTAATATTTTCTTTTTTTTTTTTTTTTGCTGTTTTTTTTTTGGAGGGCAATGGGGGTTAAGTGACTTGCTCAAGTCACATGGCTAGTTTTTGTGTTTAAGGGTCAGAGGCCAGATCCGAACTCAGGTCCTCCTGACTCCAGGGCTGGTGCTCTATTCACTGCACCACCTAGCCACCCCTAGCTTAATATTTTCTTAAAAATACTGACACCATGTTTAAAACTTAACTATCTCAAAGAATTTAAATTTTAGGCCATTAATATAGATTTCTGGTGGCCCAAATACAAAAAGTCCTTACCTGAGGATTCAACAGTTCCCCTTTCTGGCTTCTGACTGATAGACCACCATAATGCAGGAAAACCAAGCTAGATCAACTCATGTCTATAATCATTTTGATTAAGTTTTCCTTAATACAGCTAGGTAACCCCCCCACACTCTTCCACTCTCACTAATTAATAGATGTTCTTAATCTCAGTCTGCCCAATCTCAACCCTGAGCTGAAGGGGTGGGGAACCTGTGGCCTCAAGGCCCCATTTGGCCCTCTAGGTCCTCAAGTACAGACCTTTGACTGAATCCAAAACAGAGCAAACCCCCTTAATAAAAGATTTGTTCTGTAAAACTTGGACTCGGTCAAAAGGCCACAACCAAGGACCAATCTGGCCTCAAGGCTGCAGATTCCTCACCCTGTAACAGTCTGAGTCAGGACAATTTGAGTCAGGCCAACAATGATACCAGAACAATAGTTCTCAGGCAGTTTATGCACCAGGGATCCATAAAGAACCCTGAAGTCAACTTGTGGAAGTCTAAAACTAGGTCAGCCTGAGCTAAAGCCACATACTGTGACATGGTAAATAATGGAACCTGACAGGTCCATGACAGGGCAAGGAGAAACAGTCAACTACTGATTGATGGAAGGAAAAGCAGACAGAGAAGGATCAAGACCAAAATTCACTGTGGGCTACCAGGAGATACTCATAAACCAAGAATTCCAGCAGAGAGCCATCTTAAGCACCCAATTCATCCTGTGGCAGCAGCAGAATCCAAGCTACAAAAGGAACAGGGCCAAGTATCTCTTCAGAATCTCATTGTTTTCCAGGATGACAGATATTAAAATAAAAGAAATTAAGGGACTCAGGATGGATTTGCCCCATATGATAAGTTTTTAAAAGAAGAAAAACAGGGGGAAAGCAAGGGAAGAAATGAGGAAGAAGTGGGAGAAATTTATCTTTTTTTTTTCCCCACATAACTGTGGTATAGGAGAAGAATATACAAACATGAAAGGGAAAGGGAGACAAGCACTCTTATTGGAACCAGACAAAGAAGGATTGAACACACAAACACCAAAAGTCTGGTATACAAATAGAGTCAACTAATCAGGAAAACAAGCAGAGACAGGGAGAGAAAAGATGGTGGTTTTTGAGGAAGGTAGGAGAAAGAAAGCAAGCAGAAGTAAAACTTTACCCCTCTGAGGATGGATCATAAGGGGGGACCAAAAGGAGAAAAACAAAGGATAAGAACCAGTAATCAGGAAATAAGTTAGGTGAAGAGAGGAAGAGCAAAGGAGCAGGATTAAACTATTGTAATTATTGATTACCAGTGTCAAGGATATTCTTTCTCTTTGTCATTTATTAAGGTAGGTGAGACAATAAAGAGGGGGAGAAAATATTTGGATATGATAGAAGGAAATAAGGACTTAACAACTGTAATCATGAATGTGATGGGGATGAATTCATCCATAAAACTGAAGAAAATAGTGGAATGGATTAAAAAGCACCATCCAACAACAGGCTATTTACAAGAAACATTTGAGAAACAAAGATTCACAGACTGCTAAAATATGGACCTGTATGCCTCAAATGAAATTTTAAAAAGTGGGGGGTAGGGGTTGAGGATAGAGGAAGGGAGTAGAAATCATGATCTTAGATAAGGCAACACCAAAGATAGACATGGTTAAAAGAGATCAACAGGGAAACTACATTATACTTTAAATATGAGTTCTTAACCTTTTTTTTTTTAAGGTACATGGATCCCTTTGGCCATTTTGTGAAGCCCATATATCCCTCCTTAGAATATTTTTTTCAAAAAGTCAAAACTGAAAGAAATGCTAAGTTGAAGTTTTAGATTAGTAAAAAAATAAAGAAAAATTTAAAAAAATTTCCCATCCAAGTGAATGTACTCTGCTGAAATCTATGCACATGGAGATTATATGTATCTCCGGTTAAGAATCTTTGGCTTAAATATACCACAGGTAATGAAACAATCAATATCTATCTGTCTGTCTATCTACCTATCCCAAATGATATAGCATTTAAGTTGCTAAAGGAAGTTAATCAACCCAATAGAGAAAACAGATAGCAAGATATATGCAGGAATTACACGAATATTATTATAAAACACTTGTTACTAGACAAAGTTATAACAAAATTTACATGGAGGAACAAAAAGTCAAGAATTTCAAGGAGAAAAAGTTTTAAAGAAGGTATAGTAGTACTACACTATAAATTAGAAAACATTAAAATAATTTAGTACTGGTTTTAAAAAAACTTGATTAAAGTTGATCAGTTGAATGTACTGGGTATACGAGATCCAGAAGCAACTGAATGTGAGTAGCACAGACTTCAGTAACCTGAGGACAACCAACTACTACCTGCACTCACTGTTTAACAAAAACTGCTGGGAGACCAGAGAGCAGTCTGGGAGAAATTAGGCTCAGATTAGCAACTCACACCATTTACCTTAAAAAGCTCCCAGGAGATATATGAAATAGATTATAAAAGGTCATACCATAAATAAATTCAAGCAGCAGGGAAGGAGATATCTTTTACAGCTATGGAGAGGAGAAAAAATATAGAGAGGACCACAAGTGATTAAATTAACACAGAAAGGTTTTGCAGAAAATTAATACAGTTAAAAGAAATAGTTAAAAGGGAAAAATGTCAGTAGCAAAACATGCAGAAGTCTGATGACATATATTTTCCATTTCTTAAGAGATATGGTGGCCTGGAGGCACACAATAAGGCATACATTTTCAAACATGACCACTATAGCACAATGATTATCTTTTTTTTTTTTTTGGACTAAGAATAACTTGTATTTTTCAGGACAAGGAGTAAGAAGGAGAGTTGTGCAGGAGAAATAGTGATGTGAGGGGGAGGGACAGAGAGAGAGAAAGAGAGAGAGAGAGAGAGAGAGAGAGAGAGAGGAAGGAAGAAAGAAAGAAGTGTTAACATTTTTATGATACAGAGGAGAAAAGAGGGAAATTCAGAAGACAACACAGGGTAATTGGTCCTACCATGTTACATTTCGTGTATATATTTTTAAAAGTTATATTTATAAAATAATTACATATATGATCTTTTTCTGGCTTTCCTTACATTAGAAGCTAGTTGTCCACACAAACCACTTAAACCCCTCAGAATAAAATGCCAAAAAAAGAGAGATTCATTCCTCTTGCTCAAAGATCACTTATCCCACTTGACATAAAGTTTTCACTTTCACTTTACCAGTCTCATTCTATGGCTTTTTTGGTTCAATGAGTTATTATTTCAACAGTTTGTTCTCAGCAGAGGTTAGAATGAAAGCACAACCAAAAAAACCTTAAATGTCTCTGCAACAGCTCCTCAAAGCCCTGCTAGTTATAATCATATCAGTGCTTCAGGGTTTACAAAGCACTCTACACATGCCATGTTATCTAATCTTTACAACAACCCTGTAAGCAATTGCCTCCAGAAGGAAGTACTATATTATTATCCCCACTTTACAGATGGGAAAATTGATCTTCAGACAGGTTATGTAAAGAGTTCCTACTAAGAGAAATACTTTCAGGATAACCTCGTCATATTATGTGTATAGCTAAATGTTTTATCTTTATTTATTTGTTTGTTTATTTATTTATTTTAGCAATTGGGGTTAAGTAACTTGCTCAAGGTTACACGGCTAGTCATTATTTATGTGTGGGTGCTCATTTTCTGAGGCCGGATTCGATCTCAGGTCTTCCCAACTCCGAGGCCAGCACTCTTACTCACTGCGCCACCTAGCCGCCCCTTTTATCTTTATTTTTAATAAGTTTTTTCTTTGTTAACAAGCAAAAAAATTTTTTAAAAAGTTTTGTTAATTGGTCCATGGTCACACAATTAGCGCCAAGATTCAAGCCTGTGTTTCTCAAATCTAGAGAACTCTTGCCCCTGTGTAATAATAAGGTGAAATTTCTAATGATATGCTATAATACAATTTACATCATATTGTTATACATTGTGATATAAATTATAATATGATATAAGATATGAGGGCGGCTAGGTGACACAGTTGATAGAGCACTGGCCCTGGAGGCAGGAAGATCTGAGTTCAAATCTGAGTTCAAAATTTTCAAAACACTTCCTAGCTGTGTGACCCTGGGCAAGTCACTTAAACCTGTTTGCTTCGGTTTCCTCCTCTGTAAAAGGAGCTGGAGAAGGAAATGGCAAACCACTTTGCCAAGAAAATCCCAATTAGGGTCAAAGAGTTGGACATGTTTAGAGTGAAAGTTAAAGTTTAGAGTGAAACAAATCAACAACAGTAACAAAAATATATGTATGTGTATATATATATATATATATATATAGAGAGAGAGAGAGAGAGAGAGAGAGAGAGAGAGAGAGAGAGAGAGAGAACTTACTGTGTGCCAAGCACATATTAACAAATATTATCTCCTTTAATTCTTACAACAAACCTGAGAGGTAGCTGCTATTATTATGCCAATTTTACAGATAAAGAAACTGAAAGTTTCTGAGGCTGCATTTGAATTCAGGTCTTCTTGACTCTAGGCCCAGAACTCTATCCACTAGGCCACCTCGATACACAAATATTTGTTTGTGAAGTGCAACATACCAAATGCAAACTGTGGTAGAAAATAAACAATTTATGTCAAGCACAGGAAGAAGGTGGCTAAGTTGGTTGTATGAAAAAATACATTAAGGATTTACTCAGAATAAACATTTTAAGATTTAAAAAAAATTATTTTTGTATTTTTTCATCTTTTAAAGATTGTTAAACACTTCAGAGGAGACCAACTAAAGTAATGTATGAGAGTGCAAAATTAGAAGAGTTTAAACCAATGGCTTTAAACACAACTTAAATAGGTGCATATTTTGTCACTCCATCAACACTGGAATCTCAGTAACATCACAAATATAGGCCCACTCCATTCAGTTAAAATATCCTTGAAAGTAGAGAAATTCCTGTTCCTCTAAAAAGAATGGAGTATGTCTGGCTAATTGCCAGATACGTGTACATACGTGTACATACACACATAACTTCCCCTCATGTCCATACATAAACTTGAATCTTCCAAAAATACTTATGACTTCATCCAGGTAGGTATCTCTACTAGTTACTTGATAACTTTTCCATACCTTAGTAGACTAACTTATCCCTATGCTCTCCTTTCCTACTCCCCACATCCCCAATCATATGGTGAAGACCTTTCTGCACTATCTTCTTAGAAAGAAAATATAATATTTTTGCCAAAAACCATATTCAAATCCTTTTCAATTTGGTAGGAAATGGCATAGCTTGCACTTTCCCATGGCAGTCTTCAAAAACCCAGGCTCACCATCCAACAATGATGAAATATCAGAGTAGAGTCTTAGTGGAATTTAGAGTCACTAGATAGAATACATACAGCAGTTTTTAAGAAATTTAAATGTAAAGTACTTTCCTTAAAAGTTACATTATGTACCTTTTATTTTTAGTGTTCATTCATGACTCAGAAAGCAATTTAAAATCTTAAGAGCATTCTTGTTCTGATTAGATTATTACAAACGTAAGTCATAATCTAGAGGGCACTTATCTAACAAGCTCAACTGTCCAGGACACAATCTAAAAACAAGCATTAATGCAGGAAAGAGGTCTCAAAGCATTCAAAATACCAGGCAGCAAGTTTATGTATTTTACTCATTGAAAGTCCTTCAGCAATTCCAAAGGACAAATGATGGCAAATGTTATTCCATCTCCAGAGAAAAAACTGCTGGAGTCTGAAAGCAGATCAAAGCAAACTATTTTTACTCTTTAAATTTTTTTGTGTTTTTTTTTTCCCTTTTGATCTGTTTCTTCTTTCACAGAATGACTAATATAGAAATGTTTTACATGACAGCACATATATAACCTATATCAAATTGCTTACCATCTTAGGGAGTAGGAAGAGAGAAAACTTGGGACTCAAATTTTTGGGTGGGTGCTTTTTGGAGGGGGGAGGGCAGGGCAATTGGGGTTAAGTGACTTGCACAAGGTCACACAGCTAGTAAGTGTTAAGTGTCTGAGGCCAGATGTGAACTCAGGTCCTCCTCACTCCAGGGCTGGTGCTCTATTCACTGTACCCCCTAGATGCTCCAGAGACTCAATTTTTTAAAATTAATATTAAAAACTGTCTTTACATGTAATTGGAAAAAATAAAATACCAGTTAAAAAAGATCTCCCTTCATCTCTTTATTTTCCATCGAATGCTACCCAGAGTTTGTTTAAATAGTTTTCCATCCTAAAGGAAGAAGCAGCAAATTAGAAAGAAGGGAAGCAGGCAAAAAGTAATATTATAGCAAGAGACCCAATATTTAAATTGATCCGCCATCTCATTACTTCAGGAATTCCCCTGTAACCTTTTTCTATGCAACTCTTTACCAAGTCCTTCTCAAACTTCACCATAAGGGTTTCATCTGCATTGTTGGAGGCCTACCTTGTTTTCACTTAACATTGTGAGGATATGTAGCAACAGAGTACCTGACTGTCTACCTGTAATCCTTGATCTTGTCACACAATCTACCTCCTCTTCCTATTATAAAATTCACTGATGAAATCTTTCAATCCTCTTCTTCTTTGCTATTTCTTTTTGGTTATTATAAACTGCTTATGCCGAATATGTACTTTTTCCTTTATAAAATGTTCATTTCCAGTTCCAGAAAATGCATTCCATTTGTTGTTGCCAAATAGAAGGACCTGTAAATGGTTACCATTGAAAAGATGAGCTTTTCATAGTAGATAGTCCAGTCTTAAAGGGCTTTGGGAGTACGCTAGGTAAGAGAGATCATTTTTTGTTCTTGTTTTTTGGCACCAAATCTTTCTGCCTGCCTCTTATCTTGCTCCAGAAATTAAAAATAAAAAAAAGTAATCAAAACATACACAAACTTGGAACAGAAGAAAATGTATTTGAGAAAATGCGGTGGACCAGAGAGCTCCAAGGATTAACTTGTTCAGGGGAAAAAACCCCGGGAGAAGTACTCATACTTTTGAAACCTTTAAAGCAACTTTAAGGCTTGTAAAGACATAGAAAAAATACTTAAAAAAAAAGAAAATAAAAGATGAGCCTTTCTCTGGATGCAGATAACATCTTCCTTCATATGTTTTCATGGGTTGCTTGGGATGAATAAAGAGCATTACAATTTCCCAAAAGCAGTCCAGCTTGCTTTCTTTCTCCCATTCATCTCTGGGCCCAACTCACTGTCCATATGAACTGTTCCAATTGTGTATATATATATATATATATATATATATATTTATATAATATATATATAATTATATAAATATATAAATATATATATATATATATATATAATGTCCAAAGAAAACTTGTTTAAATTTAGGCAATAAACATTCTACATCTACTTAGTCTTTTCTTCCTATGTGGTCAGGCCAAACTCCCTAGGGGAGGATACCCTGCAATATTCTGGGTATTAATGAAATTGACACAGTGTCCTCAGCAAACAGAGGCATCTAGAGGGATGCTTACCATCCACTGGAAAGCCCCTCTGAAACTGGATCTCTTTCAACACAATAGCAAATACCTTGGATGTTCAAACACACAACCTCCTTGTTCATGCTTTGTCTAATGTTTATTGTCAAATGGTACTTGAACATGGCTTCTCTCTGCAGTTAAAGGAATCTTAAATGATTCTGGTATAAGGATGAGAAATATCTTCTTCTAAACGAGACTGAAAGATCACTTTCTTCCCCCTACCAAATCAAATGCTTTTTTGCAAGCAACAGCACAATGGGGCCTTAAAGAATTGTACTTTATATTTTCTATATCTTTCAGCTAACTGTGAAATGGTAAAGATGTGATCCATTACTGCAAAGGCCTACTTGTTCCCTTAATGGAAAGGCTAAAGATGGCACCCTGTTAGTTCAAGTTGAAGTTGGGATGAGCTGAAGCACTTGTAGGCTATCACACAGTTAACAAAAGGGGTTTCTGTAGCTATAGCACAGAAAGGATAGTGTCAAAGATAAGCTAGAACTTGGCTTCAGTTTGGGTAGATTGCAGCCTCCTTCACTGCCTTAAGGAAAGATGGCCAGAATAACATGTTAACTCCTGGGATCTTGGAGCATCCACCAAGTCTGAGAGGTTTAGACTAGACATATATGTGGCTTTTTATACTTTTAGGTGACCAGGAAGAGACATCAACATAGCCTAAGGACATCAGGATAGGGGAAAATGAATCCCTTATTGGGTATGTTGGGGAACTTAACCCATTCTGGGGCAGTGGAAGGCACAGGGAAACCCTGGTGGGTATCAGTACTATCACAGAACCCTTCTCAAAATAATGGTTTGGGTTTTAAAAAATGCATAATTAAAAGAAATGCCATATTTTCAAGTTAAGTAAAAATAAAGACAGAAATTCTTTCTCCAAGTTGATATACTCCTTGAAATCTATTGTATGGACTCCAGGTTAAGAATCCTTGTCCTAGATTCATGCATAGGTGATTCCCAAAAAAGATTTTAGATAGATAGAAAAATAGCACTATATAGGTCAGTGGTTACTGATGTTTTCTTGGTTATATTTTTTCAGTATTAAAAAGATTTGAGGCTTTTTTATCCATACCTTTTGCATTTCCCATTCCATCAGATATCTCATATACAGCACCCTCACAATTGGATGACCTATATGCGTTTGATTTAACCCAACTTTTTTTTTTTTTTGCCATTTTTGTTCTCTTTTGGGCCTCTTCTACTTCCTCTATCAATATATCTGGGATTGTAGTGTTTTGTTGTTGTTCAGGCCTTTCAGTCACATTTGACCCTTCATGACCCCATTTGAGGTCCTCTCAGCAGAGACATTAAATTGGGTTTGCTATCTTCTTCTCCAGCTCATTTTTACAGGTAAGGAAACTGAGGCAAACAAAATTAAGTGACTTGCCCAGGGTCACACAGCTAGTGTCTGAGGTTGGATTTGAACTCAGAAAGATGGGTCTTCCTGACTGCAGGCCCAGCACTCTATCATAAATATAGTGTTAGGGTCCAAGTATAGTGAGTGATTCCATTGCCTTTGATAAGGGAGGAAAAAAACTATTAAAATAATTTTTTGCAAAGCTTTCTATTTTTCTTCTGTTTGGAATCTTCTATTTTTGTTTTTGAATATGCTCATTGGTCAGAGCATAGTAAGTTTCCCTCTGCTCTTTCTGAATGCAGAGATAAACTTAGGTGCCCCTGGAGTATCTCTGGTGCAAGCTGGGAAGCTTGAGGCTTTGTTTGCACTGGCTTTTCTGTTTTTTAAACTATAATTTCTCCTTAGGTTTTTTAAATCACTTTTTGGTCTGACACTCTTTAGGTATTTGCTGGAGTACATATTTGATCCCTGGAATCCTCTGCACAGTAAGTAAATTTAAGGCTGAACTCTACTAAATTATAATAACCAATCTCAGTTCTTAAGAAACGATGATGAAACACTCTTCTGTCCTCCAAGAAAAAAAGGCAGGGAGGTTACAGAGGTGGGGGATGGGTACAAACTATCAGATGTGGTTAGTGGGTCTCCTGGTTTTGCCAGGGACTTTTAATGGATTCAGTATGGGTGAGGAGAACGGATTAAGAGAAATGCCTGGTGTAAAATCAAAGGGCATCAATAGAACTAAAACATAACATTAGGAGTGAGGCAGACAACATTTATTCCTCACTTTTTCGAGCACTGTACCATGAAAAAGAAAATTACTGGATATGGGAGACATGTCTGCAATTGAAAGAACATGTAAGAGTAAATCCAGAGATTACTAGCTATATAGCCTTGGAGAAATCATTTTGGTCTCCCTGTTGGTAAAATGGATGTGTTAGACTACATGGTAGATGTTTAAGGTCTCTTTCTGGTTCTGTATTCTCGGATTCTATGACTGAGAATGGCATTTATAGTTAAGAGTGAGGCACAGTTAGATGGCTAAATGTGATTATGTCTGAAGAGAACATTTAGCAAAATTTGTTTGTATTTTTTTTCTTTGTTTGCCAAAACAGAATAAGAAGGGAAGAGTACAAACATTTATTAAGCACCTACTATGTACCAGGCACTGTGCTAAGCACTTTACAAATATTAACTCATTTAATCCTTACAAAAACCCTGTAAAATAGGTGCTGTTATTATCACTATGTTCTAGTTGAAGATACTGAGGTGGACAGAGGTTAAATGACTTGCCTAGGGTCACACAGCTAAGTTTCTAAGGTCAGATTTGAACTCAAATCTCTCTGACTCCAGGCCCAGTGCTCTATCCACTGTACTATCTATGTGCCTCTAAGAGTAAAGTCTCAAGTATTTCCTCTCCATCCCAGTTCTCAACTGAAGAGGTTACCCATAAAGAGGGTTAAGATTGCTCTGGAGACTCCAAAATACCAACACGCCAGATCCTGCTGAATGAATTCAATTCAAGTCTTCTCTCAGCCAAAGAAAAATTTATTAAAAGTTTGCTTACATTAGACAGAGTAAGTCTGTGCTAGGTCATTCTATGGAGCTCTCACTAACATGAAGACAGGATGGGAACTGATATACAGAAGGTTGTGGGAGGAATCTAGGGATGATCTAGAGGAGGAGTTTGGGGAGGGTCTTCAGGAGGACTTAATGAGGTCAGTGTGGAGGCCACCTGGAGACCACAAAACAACGGTGGGCTAGGCCAGTTCAAGGGTGTATCCACACCTTGATAGTCTCAAGGGTGGGAAGTCTAGTAACAGAGGCTTGGGCTCAGCCACAGCTTACAGCTTATTGCCTCATGCAAATGCCTCATCAAATAGGACAATTTAATCAAGTGTCCAAGGGAGGTTCCCAGAGCCTGTACCTCAAGCACTCAAGGAGAACTCGAGGGGGGTCCCAGAGCCCAGACCTTATCACAACTATGCAGCGTTGTGGAATGGCTTTCTCACAGGTTGTTTTTCTGACAATCTGCACATAATGTGAGCCCTTCTTGTAGCATCTGCCAAGCTCTGGCCTGATTACT
This sequence comes from Gymnobelideus leadbeateri, assembly GCA_011680675.1. Taxonomy (NCBI): domain Eukaryota; kingdom Metazoa; phylum Chordata; class Mammalia; order Diprotodontia; family Petauridae; genus Gymnobelideus; species Gymnobelideus leadbeateri. The sequence goes on along the minus strand of WOXC01012080.1, from coordinate 115,928 downwards.
GAGCTCTTCCTTCCATTGTAGGGCATTTCTGTTTTGTTTGGCAGCTAAGCACACTGTGACCACATACAGACAGAATTCATTTCCCAAAGAAGACAAAGATTCAAATAAAATATCGAACTATTTCTTACTAAGAAATAAAGGATGGAGAAAAATAACAATTCCAAACTTTCTTTTTCTTTTCTTTTTTTTTTTTTTTTGCTTTTTAGAGGGCAATTGGGGTTAAGTGACTTGCCCAAGGTCACATGGCTAGTTTTTGTGTTAAGTGTGTGAGGCCAGACTTGAACTCAGGTACTCCTGAACTGAATTATCTACTATGTGCCAGGTACAATTTCATTTGCAGAGATAATTTAAGAATGAAGCAATAGATGTAAAAATGTAACTTATGCATATGTAAACTGAAAGCTATAACTAATGGGGGGCATTATTAAATATATATTAAATACAAGGGCATTATTAAATATATTAATTAAATACAATTAAATATAAATTAATTAAATACAATATCTAAATGGTATTAAAGGTTTACTTTTTTATCTAAGACATTGAGGGCTAAGGGTGAACATAATAACAGTAAGGAAATCAACTATTTCACATAATGCAGTGGCCTTACACTTTACCAAAGCTAAGCTTTTTTCATTCTCTCCAGTCTCCTCCAACAGACTTGCTCCCTCTGTCATCCCCATTCATCACTTATTTTCAATCTCTCCCTATTAGTTCATTTCTTACTGCTTAAAAACATGTGACCTCCCTATCCTGAAAAAAAAAAAAAAAACAAACAAACCCTTACCTGACCCCTCCATCTCTTCTAATAATCATCTTATTTCTCTTCTACTCTATTCTCTCCTGCTCTTTGTAGCTAAATTTCTTGAAAGGGTTGTCTTACAATAGGTGCCTCCATCATCTCTCCTCCCACTCTTTTTAAAAATCACTTACAATCTGGCTTCTAACCTTATCACTCACTCTATGGAGACTGCTCTCTCCAAAGTCAGTAATCTTAGCTGCCAAATCCAGTGGCCTTTTCTCTATCCTCATTCCCCCTGGCCTCTCTGCAGCCTTTGATACTGCTGATCACTCTCTGTTCATTGATAATCTCTTCTCTAGGTTTTCAGGAAACTGCTTTTTCCTGGTTCTCCTCCTATCCATCTGATATCTCCTTCTCTCTCCCCTTTGCTGGATCCTCCTCTGGGTCACATCCTCTAAACATAGGTATTTCTCAGAGTTCTGTCCTGGGTCCTCTTCACTTCTCCCTCTATACTACTTCACTTGGGATCTCTGATCCCATGGATTTAATTACCATCTTTATTCAGATCTTTCTAAAATCTTCCTTTCCCTTTCAAACTGGATGTTCAGTAGACATCTTAAGCTTAACACGTCCAAAATAGAATTTATTATTCCTTCCCCCCCCACCCCGCCAGCTCCCCTGTTTCCCTATTACTATAGAGGGCAACACCATCCTCCTAAGGCTCACAACCTAGAATTCATACTGGATTCCTTATTAGCTCTCACCCCTCATGTCCAATCTCTTGCCAAGATCTGTCAATTTCACCTTCGCAGCTTTGCCCAAATGTGCCCCCTTCTCTCCTCATATCATTTCAGTTTCTTACCATCTCAGGCCTTGATTACTGTAATAACCTGCTGGTGGGTATGCCTGCCCCAAGTTTTTCCCTACCCCAATCCATCCTCCATTCGGCCACTAAGGTGCTTTTCTCTAAAACTCAAGGCTGATCTGTCACCACCTACTCAAAAATCACCAGTGGCCTCCTACTGCCTCCAGGAGCAAATACAAAATGCTCTGTTTGGCATTCAAAACCCTTCGTAACTCAGCCCTTCTACTTTCCATTCTCCCTATGCCAATAAGTTTACTTATTCAATCCAGTGACACTGGCCTCTTAATTTTCATGAACAAGATAACTCCAACTCTTGGCTCATGGCTTTCTTTCTGACTCTCCCTCATTGCCTGACATGCTCTCCCTCCTCCACTCCACTACTGACTTCCCTGGCTTCCCTTGTGTTTGTCCTTCACTCTTGAAGAGGACCATGACATCAAGGAATGATGACATGACTTGCAGTTGACTTGGATTTGAGTGAAGGAGGGCTGTGCAAGGTCACCAGCCTTACTTTCTCCTCTGGAGTCTGGGTCCAGTGACCAGATATTTATCAAGATGATTGGAGATGTCCTAGGATGCAATAGGAGACCCTGACCCTTTTAACCTAGGGCCTTTTCAGGTTCTTTGAGTGAGATTCAGTGAATCTATTCACCCATTCAGTGAATAGCCCAACTAAAATCCAACCTGCTACAGCAAGCTTTGTCCAACCCCTCTAAACTCCAGGGTCTTCCCTCTGTTAATTATTTCCTATTTATCCTGTATAGAGCTTGATTTGTATAGATGTGTTTGCAAGTTGTCTCCCCTCTTAGAGTGAGAGCTCCTTGAGGGCAGGGACTGTCTTTTGCTTCTTTTGTATTCCCAGTTATTAGTGATGGGGTGCTTGGGCTCTATGTTTGTAACATCAGTCTGTAATATCAGTTTGTAAAATCAATTTGTAAAACAAGTCTATAAAGTCACATTCCTCACCCCCCCAGTCTCAGAGCATTAACTCTGTCCCTTCCTTCTACCAGCACTCTGCCCAGCAACAATTCATGAACTGCTTATCTCTGCTTGGAACAATAACAAGCTACATCTATGAATCCTTCACTAAACCATCTATAAACATTATAGCTTAGGCAAATGTTATCTCCCCCTAATATAGTGGCGAGCTACACCTATGAATCCTTCAATGCACTATCTGTAGGTTAACTCCTTAGCCAATTATACACATACTAGTTTCTCTTAGCTTTGGTTCCCAACATCCATCTTGTCAAACATGACACTGATAGGTGGCAGACTAGGCACTTCTCAGTCAGCCCTGACCTCGAGCTGACTTAGTGACCTTTCAAACCTAAAACCACACCTCCAGGTCGGCTCCCCCTTGGCCTATTTCCCAGTGAATTATGTGCAATAAGCCTGCACAGTTGATATTAAAAGTACATGTTCCTTTAAGCACTGACCCCTCCTTCACTCCTCCCTAATCCCATCCTTACCCACCTAGTTAGCATAATTGACACCTGATTTACTGTCATGACTCCTTAAAAACTATACCTGTGACTTCTTTAAGTTTGCAGGTTCCCTAAGAACCCTTGCCCCCTGTAAAGCATAACAATAAACTTTTACAATACTGACTCCAAAGATTGCTTGGGCCTACTGAATTCCTTCCAGACTGCATCTCAGGGATTCTGGTCATTGATTGGAGTCCCTGTATAACCTATTGCCATTCCCCCCCATCATTAGCACAGTGCTTGGAACATAGTAGGTACTTAATAAATATTTACTGAACTGAATTAAATCTACATAAATCTACATACAAAGATCCTTAATACTTATAAAAGGTGGCTTAGATTTATGGTCATTTAGCTTTCAGTTTAGAAAGACTTCTGAGACAGAGCTTGGCTGTCACTCAAAAGGCTGAGTTCTGCTAAAGAAGTCTTTCAATAAGTCTTTTTAAAAAAAATGCACCCTTAGAGTTTGTTTGTTTGTCATGAAAAAGAGACAAGTGGCTATTTTCCTTTGTGTCTTTAATACACAGGAACTGATGCCTAGGGACATTTTGGATAAACCAGCATTGAAAATGTCCTTGAGCTTGGGGAGAGGAGGTTCCATGAAATGAAAACAAGCATAACAATAGGGTTTCCTGGAATAAAGTTAGATAACATGCCAGAAATGGATTTATATAATAGAAGAGGCTCAAAGGAAGTACTGCATGTCTGAAAAGTCAATATTTTTCCCTCAGCATTACTATGTCTTTTCCCCAACTGATTATGATCTTGCTGAAAACCAAGTTACTTTGTATGTTTAGAAATCTCTAGTTTTAATAATTTCTTATTTAACAACACAGACTAAAATATAAGAAAAATGACCTGAGTTTCTCTTTTATTAGCAGCAATTAGGATAGTGGATAGAGAGCTTGCCTTGAAACCAAAAAGACCTGAGTTTAAGTCTCACCTTGAACATATTCTGCTTGGGTGACCCTAGGCAGGCTAGGAACCCCTCTAGTGCTTTGGTTCACTTTCTAAGACTATATATTACACACAGTAGGTGCTGCCAAACTGCATTGACAAACAAGGATTCTCATTCAGGAGTTTTTCACACCAATTAAGTCATAGATCCAGCCCCTCCCTACTCCTCCTCTATTGATTGGGCAAGTGACTAAAAAGGTCAATTATCTCATCTAAAAGGGAAATTTATCTAATTGGGTTTTAAACCCCAAACATATAAAACTCAAAACATATAGTTGAAATACAGTTCATCACTTATCAACAAGTCTACCTTTTCAATGTAATTTTTTTTCAATTAGTATTTCTATGCTTTCCCTCCCACCAAATAAAAAAGACAAAACCCTAGAAACAAATATGGATTGTCGAGCAAAATTATAGGTACCTGAGCAAAACCAATTCCTGTAGGTCATGCCCCAAAATGTATCTCATCCTACATGCTAGGCTATCCTCTTTCTATCTAAATATGGGTTCCATGGTTCATTATTAGGCTTCCCTGGCTTCCTTCCAGCTTGCAACAAGGACCCTAGCAGTTGCTGTGGGGTGTAAGACCAATACCACCAGTACACAGAAGGGCGGCTAGCACAGATTCTGTAATATGGTTTTCTAAAGGAAAGCAACTCAAAAGGGGTCAACAATCTTACTTTAATTAAACATATATATCACATACTTAGTTCAAGGGAAAAAGTCAGCCCCCTGAACTTCAGAGAAATTACAAACAAAAATTACAAGCAAAACTAATAGCATAAAGACCAACAAACTGGGATTCTAACCATCTGACCAAATAATACATACATCACAGATTAACAGACAGATCCAGCTATCTGACTGTTACATACACACATAGTTACCAGAAAGAGACGCACCAATATCTGGGTTTTCAAAGCCAAGGGGCTCCTTAATGGCTACCCAGAGTCTTGTCTGGCCAAATTACATGAACACATGAACACTCACCATGAGTGAGCCCCAAAACACAATGCTAACTTCAGAGTATGTATACACTTCTTCAGGGTCAGAGGGAATCACAACCCTTGTGACCCACTGCCTACTTAAAAAGTAACAAAAGGTGTGGACCTTCCTGAAAAACAAGCCTCCCCTAATCAAGCTTCTCTTGTTGGGCTCCATATGAGGCCTATTCATGGGTGAGGAAGATCTTCAACTTCCATTAACATTACATAGCTCCAGCTAAAATCCCACATTCTATAGGAAGTCTTTCCCAGTCCCTCTTAATTTTAGTGCTTTCTCTCTGCTGATTATCTCCAATTTATTCTGTACATAGTAGCTTGTCTGCTGGTAGTAATTTGCATGTTGTCTCCCCAACTAGACTGTAAGCTCCTCAAGGACAGGGACTTCTTTTGCCTTTCCTTGAATCCTCAGCACTTAACACAGTACTGAGCACATAGTAGGCACTTAATGGCCATTGTATTGATCAGAGTTCTAAATTACAAGATTTCTTTTCCATGGAATGGGGATGGACTGTCTCAAAGAAGTTACAAGTATACAGTGTAAATTAACTGTCGGTAACACAAAGAATATATTTCCTTGTACTAGAAAGAACACTGAATTAAGAACATAAAGATCAGGATTCAAATATAGGCTTTGCAATTTTTTACCCAAGACACCTAATCTCTTTAAAGCCCTCAGTTTCCTCACCTTACAAAAAGAGACTATTGATCTCATAACATTTTTTTTAAATGACCTTTTAAAATTTTCTAAACCATAAAGCACCATATAAACTATTATTATACATTTTCATAAAGTATAGATCCCATTTCTAATTTAGGAGTAATAAGTCACTAGATGACCTAGTCACAAAGAGAGGCATAAAGGATATTATCTAGGAAATGCATAACTGGAAAAGAAGGCAAGAGGATACAGAAAAATAGGAACTACCTTGTTAAATTTGAATTGTACAGAGGGGGAAAACACCCAAGCAGTATATAGTAGGGTGGCAAAGAAACTGTACATAACATAAGTCTACAGGTTCATATATAATCAGCATTTTTGTTTTACTGTCCATATTAAACTGTTCACATTTGCTGATGTTATAAATTGAAATTTTGGTAGTTCCCTATTTTTTAACTCATGTGAAGGCTTGGTGACAACTTAAATAGACATTTATAGACATTTATTTATTTCATTTTACTTGCCTGCATCAGAACCTTGCCCTTTCCTGATTTATTGTGGTGGCATATTCGTGTTCCCGTGGTTAAGATGATGTCAACAACTCAGGGTCAAACCTTATCTTCAGAATTTTAAAAGAGCAAAAGAAATCTATCTGGTGTTGATAACTACCATCATTATAAATGCAAATATTTCAAAGTTATAATAAAAGAGAAAAAGAAAAAGAGATGGACCATTGTGAAATAAGGACAAAGGATAAGAAATTAATATTAGCGCTATCTCTGTGACTACAAAATATAAGAAGGAAAGTCTCAAGTGTGTTAGGCAGATTTTCCATGGAGGACTTGAAGGACAAATGGACGAAAACCACAGAGGGCAGGACAATGTGGATAGAGTTTTCTGGATTAATACCCACACTGAGGTGATCAAAGATCCATTCAAGTAAAGACATGTAAACCTCTATTAAAGTTGGTTTTATACTTCTGTTAAATGGAGATGACCATGGATTTTCAAAAGTTTGTGTCAAGAGATCGCAATCCTATGTAGGTTCTACTAAACTACAGAGAAACATACGCCCATAGATATAATGTTGGAATAGAGCATAAGGCAGCCATCTACTCTACCATCCCATGCCCCCCACACTCTACCCTGCCATTTTACAGAAGATGAAATTTGAGTATGGACTCACCAATGTGCTACAAAACAATAGAATTCTGAAACACCATGAGCCTAAAGTAGTTTATTGATAATAACAGTTAGAGGCAGCTAGGTGATAGAGCAGATTATTCGAGTTATTAGACCCCATGTTTTCTTTTACAACATGACTAATCTGGAAATGTGTTTTGTATGACTACATGTGTATAAACTATAACCAACTGTCTGCCTTTTAAACAAGGAGTGTGAGGAGGATTTGGAACTCAATTTTTAAAACAAATGTTGCAAATTGTCTTGTAACTAGGGAAAAATAATATAGTAAATTTTTTTTATAAAGAGTATTAGATCCTGACTCAGGAAAACGTGAGTTCAAATATGGCCTCAAACAACATTAGTACTATGTGACTCTGGGTAAGTCATTTAGGTTATGTCTACCTCAGTTTCCTCATCCATAAAATGGGACAACAACTTACCTTACAGAATAATCATGAGGATAAAATAGGACTGTTACATGGGGCAGTGGAAAAGAGAGCTGGGCCTTTAGTCATGAAGACTTGCCTTCCTGAGTTCAAATCTAACCTCAGACATGTAGGAGCTGTGTGACCCCCTAGCCAAATCACTTAACCGTGTTTGCCTCGGTTTCCTCATCTGTAAAATGAGCTGGAGAAGGAAATGACAAACCATTCTAGTATCTTTGTCAAGAGAACTCCAATGGGGTCAGGAAGAGTCTGAAACAACTGAACAACAAGAAGGATTCTCTTAGATTTCTATTATTCTGAAGAATTTAGGAAATGTTTCCATCTTCAATAGGTACAGTGTATAGGAAATTAATTTTACATGTGAATACTTACTGTTAAAACACACACACACCACACACACACGGGATCATAGCAGCTTAAAAAAATTGCCTGTCATGAAAGTAGGCAGACAATTTTTCTAGAGGGAAAACCCTGCTAAGGAAAAAATGATGGCTGTTGTCAACATCAAGTAGATTTGTATTCCAGTTTTAAAATTCTGAAGATAAGGGTTTATAATGAATTGTTGACATCATCTTAACTACAGAAGCATGAATATACTACCACAATAAATCAAGAAAGGGCAGGGCTTTAATGGAGACAAATAAAAATGAAATAATTAATTGCCTATAAATGTGTATACAAGTTGTCACTAACCTTCACATGAGTTATAAACCAGGAAACTGCCAAATAAAATTAGGTACTACATTACAAGAAAATCACTTTCCAGGATTTGTGGGTTTAAAGGTTTGTTCTGTCCTAGGAAATACAGAACAAGAAAACCAGATTTAAAGTTTTGATACGGTCTCAAATGAACAATAGTTTAATGATAAATCAAAGATGGATAATTACTACAGAGTCCATAAACTGTGCATCCTTATCATAAATATTGACTTTATGATAAATGTTTGTGCTCCATGAACTACTGAAGACATGCAAATTAGCAAAATCTAGGGTCTAAAAATCTTTTATTCAAGCCTGAATAAAAATGGAAAATACAACTGCTAACACTTTAATAATTTCTTTAAGGTTAGCTTTGCTGTGGGGTCATAACAAAATAGAAAATGTTCACTGTTATCATCCTGATGTCACTTGCACATTTGTAAAGTCCATTAAAAACTGTAATGGTTAAAAAAAAAACAAAACCAGAAACAGTCTTCCTGGAAATAACATTAGAGATAATCCAGTCTAATCCTCTCATTTCAAAAAGGAAACAGAGGCACAGGGAAAAGTTACTAGCTTAAGGTTAAAAAAACTGCCCTTCAACAGTTTATAAAAACTATTTTTCCCTGTTATTCTAACAGAAATATAACCCTATTACCACTACCAAGCAGGTTGAATGTACTGGCAGGATAGTCCTGTGACACTGGAGTCTGAATATGTAGTTCTGGTTGTTGAGTCATTTGTCAGTCATGTCTGACTCTTTGTGACCTCATCTGGGATTTTCCTAGCAAAGACACTAAAGTGGTTTGCTGTTTCCTTCTCCAGCTCATTTTACAGATGAGAAAACTGAAGCTAACAGGGTTAAGTGACTTACTTACCCAGGGTCAAATAGCTACTAAGTATCTGAGGCCAAATTTAAATTCAGGAAGAGTCTTCTTAACTCCAGACCTAGCATTCTACATACTGTTTTATCTAACTGCCCTCCAAAACTCTGTCTCCCTCCTAAGGTGGTTGTTATCTATGTGACTCTGTCACCCCGTGGACCATAGCATGTCAATACTGTCCATGAGGTTTTCATGGCAAAGATACTGGAGTGGTTAGCCATTTCCTTCTCCAGTGGATTAAGGCAAACAGAGCTTAAGTGACTTGCCCATGGTCACACAGCTAGTAAGTGTCTGAGGTTACATTTGAATTCAGGTCTTCCTGACTCCCGGTCCAGTTCTATCCACTGCATCATCTGGGCATCTATTTTTCACTTCCCAAGAAAACCCCAACATACCCCAATGTAGCCAGCCCTCTCCTCAAAACTCCTCCAGCATTTCTTATTTCTATCTATGCCACTTACTGAGCACAATTAGACTGATGTATTCTTTTATCTTCCTGACCACCTCCCCAATCCGGCTGGGAGTTCCTTTAGGATAGAGAATGTGTGCCTGACACGTTTTCGTATCATTGGCAGCCTCTACCATCAAGAGGTTTAATAATTGTTGCTATTGTATGATGAGGATTCTGCTTCTTCAAAATCTCCCTCTCCTCTCTGCATTCTCCCCAAACTCCACATATTGTTTCCCATAATAAAATAATCTTCCTAAAGTATAGGACGGACCACATCATTCTCAAACCTTATTACCTCCAGAATCAAATAGAACATCCTCTGGCAGGCTTTCAAAGCCCTCCATAACCTGTTTTCTTCCTTTCTTTCTCATTCTATTACACCTTATTCCTTCCCAAGTTCTCTGAGCCTGCAGCTCTGGCCTCTTTGCTGTTGTTGTGCATACATTCTACCTTCCAAACCTGAATATTTTCACTGACTGGCTGTACCTATAGACTGGAATTCTCTCCCTCCTCCTAGTTCTCCTTTCCCTGGCTTCCCAAGTAACAGGATTAAATTCCACTTTCTGCAAAAACCCTTTAATGGTCCCCTCTTAACACTAGTGCCTTCCTTCTGAGACTATCTCCAATATATGTTCTACACATGTATTATTTGTATGAAGTTGTTTAGATTGCAAGCTCCTTGGGGGCAGGGGACTTTTTTGCCTTTTTTTTTTTTTGTCCCCAGCACTTATCACAATGCTTGGTGCTAACAATAAATCCTTGTTGACTTGACTAAGAACTTAATAAACTCTTTAAAGAAAGGACAGATTGTTTCATTTTTATCTCTCACAGTGAGATCCAGAAAAAGAAATGAAAGATAGGCCCATGCCAGGGTTTCTTTGGGATCTTTTATGCCAGAGGGAGTGGAGGCTCTAAAGTTACTCATGCTACTTTGTAAGAAGCAGTATATATGCTAAAATTTAAGCTGAATATTCCTTTATGGGAAGAAAGATTGCTTCCATTTATCTTCACAAATGAGCAGAGGGTTTATAAAACCTAAGCTTGCAGAATTTCTCAGTGGTGTCTATACATCAGTGGCTCCTCCACATTATGTAGGTCAGGAGTATAAATCGCAAATGAGTCATTTCCAGGATAATCAAGGCAGTACTAGTTTAGCTTTGCTTCCCCAGAGGAAAGGAAAGATGCATAAAGGCCAGAGCATGAAACAAGTGGGTTTGGGGGTAATGTGAGCTAGCTCTAGAGAAAGAGGAACAAGAAGTTCAAATCATCCCTATGTCCTTGCTTTATGTGGAAAGGGAGGGAAAGAGAGAGAGATGTAAAGGGAAAGGATATGGGTCCAAACATGGGTAAAAGATTAAATGCAATAATGGTTCAGAAAAAAAGGTTATGCAGAATCTAAAGATTTACTAACCATGAAATTTTAGTAGTAGAAGGGACTCCTAGAGGGGCGGCTAGGTGGCACAGTGAGTAGAGCATCAGAAGGACCTGAGTTCGGATCCGGCCTCAGACACTTAACGCACACAAATAAAAACCTAGCCATGTGACCTTAGGCAAGTTACTTAACCCCAACTGCCCTCCAAAAGGGAAAAAAAAAGAAGGGACTCCTAGAGACCACTTCATCCAATCTTCTTATTCTATAGAAGAGGAAAAAGAGGACCAGGGAGAAATGATTTTCCCAAGATCACAAAGTAGTTAATAGCAGAGTTAAGATTAAAGAAAAGGTAAAAGATATATCTAAGAGTTTAAAATGGGAGAAGAGAAATTATTTTTGTATTTTCATTTGATTTTGAAAAGGATGCCAATGGTCACATGCATTCAAATGTATTTTATTCACTGTTTCCCCTCCCACAAAATATTAGCTACATTAAATTAAATTAAACCTATGACTGGTACTATTTATTTGCCACTACGTGAATGGGGAAGGAGCGGAAAGTAGGCAGTGGGGTGGCACTAGGAGAGACTGCTGGCCCTAGAGTTCGGAAGACCTGAATTCAAATCCAGGCTTAGACATTCACCAGCTGTGGGACCCCAGGACAAGTCATTTAATATGCTTGCCTCAGTTTCCTCATCTGTAAAATGAAAATATTAATAGTATCTATCTCTTAGTGTTGTTGTGAAGATAAGTGAGATTATATTTAGTACAGTGCCTAACACATAGTAAGCACATACAAGTATTAGTTGTTATCAGCACCTTCATCATAATGATTACTACTACTACTACTACTACTACTACTACTACTACTACTACTACTACTACTACTACTACTACTAAAAAAATAGTACTGGGAATATAGTTTTAAAAGCTATCACTTTGCTGACCCAAGAATATTCATTGAAAATATGATTATGATTTCTTGTTAAGACGGCAACACGAAAAGTTGTAGAGAAGCCAAGCTCTCCCAGAGCAGTCCCAGGCTAGGAACAATCTTCTAAAATCCTCCCTCACTGACACTGTTAGTTCTTCCTTTAAAAGTTCAGAAACTATCCTTCAAACTTAAATGGCTAAAATCCTAAGGCTTGGACCATTACTACAGCTTTGTGGGAACCTAAGAACAAAAAAAAGACAGGGCATGAGAAGTCAGCACTCCTTCCTCAAGCTTCTGGTTTGTACATCAGTGTGACCCACCCAGAGTCAGGGAAGCTAAGCCCAATGGAATCAATGCTGCACTTTTGCTGAGTAATCTTTTCCCACTATGACTAAGCCTTTTCTTTTTTTTTTGACCTATTAAGTGATACTCAATTGTTTGATTTCATTCCAGTCTCAAAGCTGAGCTACCAGATGGCTCTCAATCAACCACAGCCTTTTACATATGGCAGACTTGGAAAGCCTAGATCAGACTGGCACTGCTGAATTTTGGGAAGGGAGATGCAGAGAAAGGTAAGCCAGGCAGTCTCCAAGCTTCTCTAGCAGTGCTAAATGCTTACAAGAAGATCAAGTAGAAAGTATATTGTCTATGGGCAGTCAGCCAGTTAAGGCAGATGTGAATGTTCTTTAAGGACCTCCTCTGGAGCCAAAATAACAGAGTAGAGATGGAAACCCATCTAAACTCTCCCAATATCCCCTTCATACAACTTTAAAATAATAGAACATACTGAATTCTGGAGAGACAGCCAACAAAAGATCAAAGTGACACATTTTTCCAGCCCAAGACAATTTAGGAGGTCACCAGGAAAGGTCCATGTCCCTGGAGTGGGGGCCAGCCCAGAGAGCAAGCAGCAGCAACACCAGCTGTGGGTCTTGAAGTTGACAACAATAGCAACAGCAAAAGCAGCAGGAGCCCTCAGTCCTGACACAGGAAAGAGACTGGACAACTTATCAGAAAGAGATTAGAGGGGACCCTGAGCTGACATTGGGCACAGGACCAGGTGCTGTTTAGAAACTCTATTGTCCCTAAGCAGTAATGGGTTGTAGTTTTAGAACAGAAAGAACTGCTTTTGGTACATCATAAAGCATCAGGGACCATGGTCCCAATTCCAGGGCAGAGAAGTACACTAGTGTTTGCAGTTGCAGGGGACCAAGGGCCCTTCCTAAGTAAAGACCAGTGCACACACAGACCAGGAGAGTAGTAATCACATCCCTCTCAGGATAACATGAATTTGGAAAAACCAAAAAATTGCAGACTCCAGAATTATCTTTGAAAACAGCAGCATGAAACAGCTTGAAGCTTGAAACAGTGCTTCCTCACCCTCAGGTAACATAAAGTTCAAGTCAAGAAACAGGCTGGAAAAATGAGCAAACAACAAAATTACCTAACTATAAAAAGCTACCATAGTGACAGGGAATATCAAGACACAAACTCACAAGGAAATGATGTCAAAATAGCTACAAGCAAAGCCTCAATGGGAAAAAAATGCAAATTGAACACAAGCTTAACAAAAATTCCTGGAAGAGTTAAGGAGAAGAAGAATGATTAAGGAAAACTGGGGGAAAAAAGGAGAGTGATGCAAGAGAATCATGAAAAGAAAATTAACAGAAAATTTTTGAAAAACAGAAATGTTCAATGGTAAAAGAAGCACAAAAATTCACTGAGGAAAAGAATTCCTTAAAAAGCAAAACTAACCAAATGAAAAAAAGAGGTACAAAAGTTCTCTGAATATCATAAGTTGTTAAAAAATAGAATTAGGTAAGGGGAAGCTAATGACTCCATGAGATATCAAGAAACAATAAAACAAAGTCTAAAGAATGAAAATAGAAGAAAATGTGAAATACCCCATTGGACAAACAACTGACCTGGAAAACAGATTTGAGGAGAAATAATTTAGGAATTATTGGACTCCCCAGAAGCCATGATCAAAAGGAGCCTAGACAACATATTTCACTACAAAGAAAAACTCCCCTAATATCTTAGAACCAGGGGGTAAAACAGAAATTAAAAGAACCCACCAGTCAGTGCCTGAAAGAGATGCCAAAATGAAAAAGTTATAGCCAAATTCGTGTACTCCTAGGAGGCAAAAATATTTCAAGCACCCAGAAACAAGTAATTCAAAGATCATGGAGTCATACATGGAGACAAGGTCACACAAGATTTAGCAGCTTCCATGTTAAAGGAGTAAGAGGGCTTGATATTTGACATTCCAGAAGGCAAAGGAACAAGGATTATAGTCAAGAAATAAACCACCCAGCAAAACTGAGTATAGTCCTTTAGGGGAAAAAAAGTAAACACTTAATGATATAGGACTTTAAATCCCATTTCTGATGAAAAGATCAGAGTAACATTCAAACAAGATTTGAGAGAAGTATAAGAGGGTAAACATGAACAAGAAAACATAAGGAACTTAAGGTTAAACTGTTTATATTCCTATATGGGACGTTGAAACTTGTTAACTCCTAAGAACTTTATCATTATTAGGATAATTAGATGGAGTCTACATAGACAGAGGACAAGGGTATAAGTTGATTATGTTGGAATGATCTAAAAAAAAAAAAGATGCGGAAGGAAGAGCTTTTACAGTGGAGGGGAAAATAAAGAGTGCTGGTCAATGTTTGAACCTTACTCTCACCAGAACTGGTTCAAAGAAGGAAGGAAACACACACACACACACACACACACACACACACACACACACACTCAGTTGAATATAGAAATCTATCTTACTTAACAGGGAAGTAGAGGGAAAGATAGGACTTGGGAAGAAAAAGGGGGAGGAGTTAAAAAGGAGCGTGGATTAAGGAGGGTAGTTGTCAGAAGCAAAACAAAACTTTTGAGAATGGACAGGATAAAAAGAGAGAAGGATAAATGGAAGAAAATTGAATGGAGGAAAATACAAAGTAATCGTAACTATAAATGTGAATAGGATGAACTCATTCATAAAATGTAAGTAAATAGCAGAATGTATTAGAAACCAGAATCCATCAACGTATTGCTTACAAGAAACATATTTGAAACTGAAAGATGAACAATTAAAATAGGGGCTAGAGCTGAATCTATTATGCTTCAGCCTAAGTAAAAAAGATAGGGGTAGTAATCATGATCTTAGACAAAGTAAAAGCAAAAATAGACCTAATTAATAGAGAAAACACACCTTGCTAAACAGTACTATAAACAATGAAATAAAAGATTTTGCAGAAAGTTTCTCTGATAAAGGTCTCATTTCTCAAATACATAGGGAATCAAGCCAATTTTATAGAAATAAGAGCAATTACCTGATTGATAAAAGGTCAAAGGTTATGAATAGACTATTTTAAAAAAATCAAAGCTATCTACAATCATATGATAAAAATTCCCCAAATTATTACTGATTAAAGAAATGTAAATTAAAACAACTCTAAGACCTATCAGATTAGCTAACATGACAGAAAAGGAAAATGACAAAGGCTGGAGGGGATGGGGAAAAATGAGGACACTAATTCAGCTGGAGTTGTGAATTTGTCCAATCATTCTGGAGAAGAATTTGGAACTATGCCCAAAGGTTATAAAACTGTATATACCCACTGACCCAGCAATACTACTACTAGATACCAAATAGATATACCGAAGATATCAAAGAAAAGGGAAAAGGACCAATTTGTAAAAAAAAAAAATTATAGCAGCTCTTTTTGTGGTGGCAAAGAACTGGAAATTGAGGGGATGCTCATCAATTGGGGAATGGCTGAACAAGAAATTATAAGCAGGATGATTTCAGAAAAACCTGGAAAAACCTATATAAATTGATGAAGAGTAGAATGAGCAGTACCAGGAAAACATTTCGTGCATTAACAGCAATACTGTAATAATGATCAACTGTAAAAGACTTGGCTAATCAATAATCAATATAATGATCTAGGACAATTCCAATGGACTCATGATGAAAAATTCTATTCATCTTCAGGGAGAGAGCTGATGAACTCTGAGTGCAAATTAAAATTTTTTTCACTTATTTTTCTTGCTTTTTTTTGACATGCCTAATATGGAAACGTTTTGTCTGATTTCATATGAATAATTGATGTCACTGCTTGCATTCTCAATAGCTAGGGGAAGGGCTAAAGGGAAGAAAAAATTTTGGAACTAATTTATTTTTTTAAATGCTAGAAATAAATAATAAATTAGGGGGCAGCATCAAGATGGCAGAGTAGAAACAAGATTTCTGTGCAGCTCCAGCTCCCACCTCCTCCAATTGATGGAAAAAATGATTCTAGAAAAACTTTGGGGATACAGAACCCACAAAGTGACAGAGAGAAGCTAACCTCCCATTGAGGAAAGCCCAGCAGGCTGGCGGGAAGCAGCTCAGGGCTCTGGGAGCCAAGCCCAGCCCTGTATAAGCCCGAAGTTTTAACCTTTGGGCAGCCTGTCTAGCCACTGACTGGAGGGACTTCAGATCACCAGCAGCTATGGTGGTTTCCAGAATTATAAACCCATACATGTGGAGGACAAAGTGAGCAGTCAGTACAGTGTGGACTTTGGGACCTGGGAATTTGGGAGTGCAGTCTGGCCTTTGCCCTCAGGGTGAGATGCAGCTGAAGCTCCACCACAGGCTGCCTGCCTCCTGGCTGCTTCAGAGCTCCTGGTCTGCAGATTGTAGGGGGACCAAGAATCCAGTCTGAGGGGTAATTGCTCTTGCTTTAACCCATTTGTATTTGGATTGCTGTCTAGGGCAGAGGGCCTGGAGGTATGTGAGAGGGCACCCAACTAATACCTCCAGCAGCTGTGAAAAACCCCAGCATTTGGGATAAAACTTCCCTTTCTGGTAGCAGACTTCTACTGTGGCAAAAGGCTCAAAAGTCAAGTAACTGAATGGCAACACAAGCAAACAAAGGAAGCAAAGCAAACAAAGCAATTGGACATTAGACTCCTATTTTGGGGACAAAAAGGATGAAAGCATGAAACAAAAGGAAGACAGCAAAGTCAGAACTCCTGCAACAAAAGCTTCCAAGAAAAATAAGAGCTGATTACAGGCCATAGAGGAACTTAAAAAGGATTTTGAAAACCAAATAAGAGAAGTGGAGGAAAAATTGGGAAGAGAAATGAGAACAATGCAAGAAAATTATGAAATGAGAGTCAACAATCTAACTGAAGAAAATAACACCTTAAAAAATTGACTAACGGGGAGGCTAGGTGGCGCAGTGAGTAGAGCGCTGGCCCTGGAGTCAGAAGGACCTGAGTTCAGATCCGGCCTCAGACACAGACACTTAACACACACACAAAAACCTAGCTGTGTGACCTTGGGCAAGTTATTTAACCCCAACTGCCCTCCAAAAAGCAAAAAAAATAATAATAATAATAATTGACTAACTCAGATGGCGAAAGAGGCTCAAAAAGGCAATGAGGAGAAGGATGCCTTAAAAAGTCGAATTTGCCAGATGGAAAAAGAATCTCAAAAGCTCACTGAAGAGAATCGTTACTTCAGAATTAGATTGGAGCAAATGGAAGCTATGAGAAATCAAGATACTATTAAACAGATCCAAACAAATGAAAAAATAGAAGGCAATGTGAAATATCTCATTGGAAAAACCACTGACCTGGAAAATAGACCCAGGAGAGATAATTTAAAAATTATTGGACTACCTGAAAGCCATGGTCACAAAAAGAACCTAGAAATCCTTCAAGAAATTCTCAAGGAAAATTGCCCTGATGTTTTAGAATCAGAGGGCAAAATAGAGGCTGAAAGAATCCACCCATCACTTCCTGAAAAAGGTCCCAAAAAGAAAACTCCTAGAAATATTATAGCCAGATTCTGTAGTTCTCAGATCAAGGAGAAAATATTATAAGCAGCCAGGAAGAAACAATTTCAATATTGTGGAAACACAATCAGGATAACTTAGGATCTGGCAGCTTCCACACTGAGGAATCAAAGGGCTTGGAATATGATATTCCAGAGGGCAAAGGAGCTGGGATTAAAACTAAGAATCACCTACCCAGCAAAACTGAGTATCATGTTTCAGGGGAATATATGGTCATTCAATGGAATAGAGGACTTTCAAGCATTCTTGATGAAAAAACCAGAGTTGAATAGAAAATTTGACATTCAGACACAAGAAGCAAGAGAAGCATGAGAAGATAAACAGGGAAATCATAAGGAATTACTTATATTCCTACATGGAAAAATGGTAATTATAACTTATGAAACTTTTCATAATATGAGAATAGTTGAAGGGAATAGAAATGTGCATATATATATATATGTGTGTGTGTGTGTGTGTGTGTGTGTACGTATACATACATATATATGTCTATATAGGAGGGTATTTGGGCATATGAATACATATGTGAGTGTGTGTATATATGTGCACAGGTATACATAGACAGAGGGCACAGGGCCAATTGAATAGGAAGGGATGATATTTAAAAGGTGAAATTAAGAGGTGAGAGGGGAATATAATGAGAGAAGATGGGGAGAGACAATGGGGTAAACTATCTCATATAGAAGAGGCAAGGGAAAACTGTTTCGATGGAGGGAAAGAACAGGAAGGCAAAAGGGAATGAGTCAACCTTATTCTCGCTGAATTTGACCTAGGGAGGTAAGGACATACACACTAAATAGGGTATCTCACCCTACAGGAGAGTAGAGGGGAAGGGGAAGAGAGGGGGAGGGATAATGGAAGGGAGGGCAGGCTGCGGGGGAGGGAAGTTGGAAGCACCCACTTTTGAAAAGGGACAGGATCAAAACAGAGAATAGAATAAGTGGGGGGTGGGATAGGATGGGAGGCAAATACAGTCAGTCTTTCACAATATATCCACTATGGAAATGTATTGCATGGCTACACATGCACAACCTATATTGAATTGCTTATCTTCCTAGTGAGGGTGGGTGACAAGGGAGGAAGGGAAAGAATCTAGAATTCAAAGTTTTAAAATCAAATGTTTAAAATATATATATATATATATACATATATATACATGAAAAATAATAATAATATATATATTATTATTTTTCATGTAACTTGGAAATGAGATATACAGGCACTGGGGCATAGAGATCCATCATGCCCTACTGTAAAGATGGAAGGGAGATGCTGGAAGATATGGGAAAGAGCAGATTGAGGGAGGGGATATTCAGTGAGATCCTGCTTTGGGGTGGTGGGTAGGGAAAATGTGGAGAAAATATTAAAAATAAATAAATAAATAATAAATCAAGAGGAAGGAGTAAAAAAAAAGAACCATGCTCTGAAGTTGATAGATGAGACAATAATTGTACAGTGCTTAGCCTGGCACATTGTAAGGACTATTAAATGTTAGTTATTACTACTAATTCTTTAAATGCTGAAAATTATCATTTGTTGAATTTTCATAATTGTTTTATTTGGGAGCAATAGTGATCTTCAGGGTCTAAAAGCTACTGAAGGCCTGTGCCACCCCCCTTAATCCCTACCAGTTTTAATTTTAGAACTGTTTAAGAACTGTTCTGAAGGAAAGAACTACAGGATTTTTAAAATGGCATCAGGGAGGCCATTAGGAACTCTACTACACTGACTTTATTAGGAATATTTGGTGGCAAAAGGCCCTGGGGATGGAACTTGAAAAGAATATTTAATACTCCCCCAGGGGTCTGAAATTGGGGAGGACAAATATGGCATATATGCCCAAGTTGATTTCTTATACAGATAAAGGGGTCCACCTCAGTTTTAAAAAGTCAAAAGAACAAATAATATCATTTGAGTTTGCAAGGTCTTTTAACCTTAAAGAAGTTTTTTTTTTAAATAAGGGATGGCGTTCTGGGAAAAGAGCGAAGATAAGGGAAACTGAGGTGACATTAAAAACAATTTTTTTTTTTTTTGCTTTTTGGAGGGCAATTGGGGTTAAGTGACTTGCCCAAGGTCACATAGCTAAGTAAGTGTGTCAAGTGTCTGAGTCTGGATTTGAACTCAGGTCCTCCTGACTCCAGGACCAGTGCTCTACGCCACCTAGCCACCCTATAAAAATAATTTTAAAAAGAAATTCAGGGAATTTCAGGTCTTTCTGATACCATATTCAGGATATACTCAATCATGCTGCCTTTCATGGTTTAGGTTACCATGGTCAAAGAATTCATTATCCATTTGGTCAACCTATTGGTGGAATTGACTTTAGATTAGTATGAGAGTTGACTTGGAGCCTGATAGAATCTTCCAGAGTTTATACACTGACAATCCAGCACAGGAGAAAGCCTTGGAATACCATACTTGGGTGGTTAGGTGGCACAGTAGATATAGCTCAAGGCCTGGAGTTAGGAAAACCTGAGTTTAAATCTGGCTGCAGATATTTATTAGCTGTGTGACCCTGGGCAAGTCACTTAACCTGTTTGCCTCAGTTTCCTACATCTGTAAAATGAGCTGTAGCAGAAAATGGCAAACCACTCCATTATCTTTGCCAAGAAAATCCCAAATGGAGTCACAAAGAGTTGGACATAACTGAACAACAATAATCATACTTGCAGAGGATTAAAAATGACCAGAGAAAGTTTTTATCTTCGATAAAAGGCAAACATTTGTCAGCAATGGGCTCAAACTGTATTTCAAAGTCTCCTTTACCATGCTAGATGTTCTGGAAAATTTTCATCTAAAAAAAAAAAAAGAATACTGAATATTCAACAAATGTAAGCTACCTAACAAATTCAACATAAAAGTATTTAGGATTTTTCAATCAGTCCCCCAGAGTTGGGGGTAAAATTAACTCTAAAAATAGTTTGACCTTGACAATGGCACAAGAAGGCTATCACCATTTTAGTCCACTGGAATGATACGTAACACATTAATATTTAACTAATGAATTGTTTTTCAAGTTTGTTCCAACAATTTTTGGTCATACTTTACAGAAAAAATTGATTTTATATATGCTCAATTAAAATGGAATCTTTCATCAACTAAAAGTAGCACACTTTGACAAAGGCATCTTGGGACAGAAAGCCATCACGCAAAAACCATAAATTCTACTCAAATGTGAGCATAAAAGAACAGGTCACTTTCAGAATATTTTTCGGAGGAACAACTCAGTACCTTTCTGGATAATGTAACCCTGTAGGGAAGACTAAACTTTTTATCACTTCTTCTGGAATGCCTAAATTGCTCAGGGAAGAAATGAAAAGGTTGTTACTTAGACATCCTTGGCAACATTACAATTAGTAACTAATACCTTGCTACTGTCTTAGCTTTTTGCTGTTAGCAAAAAGAAAAGAGGAAGGATAACTCACTCCAAGGTTATTCAGTCTTTTTTAGCAAAAATAGGCTCCAGTGTGCCTTTAGTAGGCACACAGGACAGAACCCTGTGGATAGAATGTGACATAGTAGATAGAACCCTAGGCCTGGAGTCAGGAAGACCCAAGTTCAAATCCAGGACAGGACACTTAGTAGCTATTTTACATTTGAAGAAATAAAGGCAGAGGCTAAGTAAATTGGCCAAAGTTATACAGCTAGTAAGTGTCTGAGGCCAATTTGAACTCAGGTCTTCCAAACTTCAGGTTTTGAGGATGCAATGACTATTATCTTTGTTCATATACGACAGAATTTTGAGTGGGGAAGGGATTCATTTTATGAGCTAGGAAACTGAGATCCAGAGAGTAAAAAGGACTTCCTCACAGTCACAAAGACTGGAATTTACATCCCAATATTTTGGTGTTCTTTCCAATATATTAAAATATTTCTAGAGTCCTCATTTTATAAGCCACAAAACTTTAGTGGCTTTTGTTCTGCCATTTTCTAGGTGTGTTAATCAATTATCTTTATAAATATAGTTCTAATTACTCAGGAAGAGGGTTGCCAAATGGTCCCTCACTTCCTTAATTTCTTACAGCACTGCATTATTCCCATATTTGTATTCCATTTCTTGTCCAACCCCATTGAAGAATTTCTGGCTACTCCCATAATTCACATCCTCTAAAAGAGATAAAAATATTTTTGTATTTTCTTAGATTTTGTTTTCCTTAGGACTCCTCTCTCGGGAATTTACTCTCTCTCCAATTCTCCTATTCCCTTCTCCTTTTTGGCCCCCTGTCCCTATTTTTCTGTTGAGTGATATGTATTTCTGTACCCAACTGTGGGTATTCTTCCTTGCTTTGCCCAGTTTGGGTGAGAGTGAGATTCAAGTATCAGCTGTTCTTCCTACCATCTGCCCCTCTTTGCCTCAAGGTCTATTTGTGCACCCTGATTATGAGAGACAGTTTCCCCTGACTTTCCTCCCTGCCCCCCATTGTTTTCCTTTTCCCTTCTCTTTCTATTCTTCTCTTAAAATTGTGATAGAATAGAATCATTTCCAAGCCTTGTCTAATCAGACTCCCTCTATGCCTTCTGATGATGACAGGCCTCATAGGGGAGACGTTTATTATTTCCCCATATTAGAATGTAAGCAGTTTATCAAATTCATTTAAACTGTTTGCCTCAGTTTCCTCAACAATCTCCTGTATAAAGGAGATAATAAAAGCACCCACTTCCCAGGGTTGTTGCAAGGATAAAATGAGATATTTTAAAAACACTTAGCACAGTGTTTGGCATATAAATGCGTGATATATCAGTGGTAGTTATGATTAATGTCTTTTATCATTTTTCACTCCTGTTTACCTTTATTATGTTTCTCTTAACACCTGTGTTTGAACAAGTTTCTACATATCTGTGGTCTTTTTTTTTTTTTAAATCAGGAATGTCTGGAAGTTCTCTTTGGCATTAAAAATCCATTTCTCCCCACAGGATTTTTCTTAGTTTTTACTGGATATGTTATTCTTTGTCTTCAGGAATATTGTATTCTAAACTCTCCATTCCTTTACAATGGTAGAACCTAAAACATTTTTTATCTTGAGTGTTGTCCCTTTATACGAATGTTTCTTTTTTGGCTGCTTACAAAACATTTTTTTTAAACCTAGAGGCTCTAGAATTTGATTACAATGTTCTTAGAAGTTTTAATTTTAGGGTTTCTATCAGGAGGGGACCAGTGAATTATTCATATTCCTACTTTGCCCTGGTTTGAAGAGACATGGATAGTTTGTTCGTTTTTTTTTTAAATTTCCTGAAATATACTGTATAGGTTCTTTTATTGGTCATGGCATTCTGATAGCTTAATGATTCTTAATTTTTTCTTTCTTAATCTGTTTTTGAGGTTAGTTTGTTTTTTTGTTTGTTTTTTTGTGGGGAAGCAATTAGGGTTAAGAGACTTGCCTAAGTTCACATGGCTAGTTTTTGTGCTAAGTGTCTGAGGCTGCATTTGAACTCAGGTCCTCCTGACTCCAGGGCTGGTGCGCTATTCACTATGCCACCTAGCTGCCCCTTCAATATTCATTATTGACTCATGGAGTAATTGGCTTCTATTTCAGTCATTACAATTTTCAGGGAATTTGTTGACAGGGCAATTTGGCACCTCTTGTGCCAAGCTTTTAACGAGCTTTCTGATTCTTTATTCCATAACTGTCATTTATTTTCTATTTTTTCTCATAAGTTCTTATTTAATTGATAAAAACATTTTAAACTCTTAAAAAAAAACCAAACTCTTGCTTCATCTTCTGGTTGAGTTCTACTTTGAGGCACTACTTGTAGATATTTTGGAGTAATCCTCAATCATCCTAAATACAAACCATAATGGCTTTTTATGGTGGAATTATTATTATTTTGTTGTTTCCTCATTCTTCCAACCTACTTCCTGACTTCAAGCTTAATGTTGGGCTGGGCTTTGTGCACTTCTGGAGGGAATATTTGGGCTAGTCCTACTGCTTTCTTGGAGGTATTGAATGTTGTGTTATTCTAAACTCAGGAACCATTCAGGCTGGGGATCTTCAAACTTTCAGTGCTCCCAAAGTAGTCTGTTCTAGCACAAAGTCTAGTTGCTGGCTGGCATCTGGTTGTACATGGAGCCCCAGTGTGGGTTTGGAACCTCCTGTTGCCCTGGTACTCAGCAGAGTGCTTGTCAAACAATGTACTCCTAGCCAAACCTCATCCCCAGTGTCAGCTGACCTTCCTATGACTTTTTCTTGGATTTCCCCATTAGGATTCCGTGTGGTACATTTCAATCTATTACATGTTTAGAAGAGTTTTGGAGGGGAGGCACTCAGTTATATTGCTTTCTGCTACTATACCATCTTGGATCTAGCAATATGGTCTTGAAACAGAATTTATCAGATTACCTTTCTCAGGAGAAGAAAGTCATTATACCCTCACTGACTTCATATACAACTATTTTACATACACAGCTGTTAGGATCTGATGCACCACAGGGAGTAGTGACTTCCCCATGCCTGGAAGTCTTAAGACAAAAGCTACCTGTAGATAAGGCTCATGTTTTAAGTATGGGTTGAAGTTTTTGACCTCTAAGGTTGTTTCCAGGTCTAAATCTATAATTCTATGGTTTACTAGGTAAGCAAAGGCTCAATATACAGTGAAATGAATTACAGAGGCCCAAAGAGTAGAGGGACACTGGCTGCTCATGGGCAACAAGGATCACCTGATGAGAAATTCCAGATACTATATATTTCTAATATATCCTCTTTTGGTTGGTTTTTATGGACTTAATTTACAACCTCTTACATGACCATAAAAACATGCAATGATTTTTATAGCATATTTCTTCAAACCAAATGTCCCATGAAATGCTTCTGGTTGCCTTTAAACACAAAATAAAATCACCTGTCCCAGCTCCTTTATTTGCCTCAAACCTGTGAGCAAATCTTTCATATGGCTACTTGTGCCTTCTAATTGTATTTGGAGTGAAAGCATCAAAACTTATATGATTAAGTAGTATGTGTACTTGTTGGCCACTGGACAAGAATCTCACATTTGGAATGCCAACAGTTAAGTCCATGTTTAGGGGCAGTCTACAAATAGTGATTCTTAACACTTCTGGGCTACCATTATTGCTAAAAGAGTAGGTGTTTGGGCAAAACTAAGTGTCCTTTTGAATTTTTATTCCATAATGTGCCACAGCCAAAAAGACACACCACCAAGAAGTCTGCTTACCAGTAATGAGCCTCTGTGTATTTAGCTTTACTGGCCATCACAAACAGTCTCAGACCCTAATTAAAGCCTTTTAAGAATGGCAGACCCGGCTGGGGATTGCTCTCTGGTAGCAAAACCCATCACCATGCCTTTTTATTTGCTCTCCTTCATGCTTGTGATGCTCTCTATTCTTACCACCAACTGTTATAATCCATAAATTTCCTTTAAAACTCAGATAAAGTCCCCAGTTGCTTGTTTATTCCTCTCCAAAAGCAGTTATTTAGCATCTATCATGTACCAGGCATTGAGCTATATACTTTACAAATATTGCATCATTTGATCCACACAACTATCCTGAGAGAATGGTGCTATTATTATTCCCATTTTACAACTGAGGAAACTGAGATAAAGAGGTTGGGTGACTTGCCCAGGGTCATATAGTTAGCACTTGTCTGAAACTATGCCTAGATAGAGAGTAGCCTATTCTCTAGTATTCAAGTCACTGTTCTATTAGCTAAGAAGAGGGAAGGTATCTTCATTAGAAATACTGAGTTAAACAGCAACTAACCTCCTAGGAAAGATGGCCGAAAGACTGGCCCAACTTCACCAAAATTTTAGGTGCAGGGATTCCTAGGATTAAATCAGAATCCCTAGGGCTTCTGCCAATGAGTGTACCCCACCCACCGATGGAAGAAACCCAACATTAGACTAATCTGCTTTCTACTACCCAAAGAAACAAACACTGAAAATGTGGGGCTTGAGCACAGACAGTAATGAATTCATCTTGGCAGCTTCCCAGAGGATAAAGAATACTGTTTTTCACAGAATAAATAATTTAAAGTTGTTCAATCTCTTCTTTGTTTCACTCAACAGCCTGAAATTATTTAATAAGTTTTGAAGTCAGACTAATATAGAAACTCTTGCAGTCTCATTAGTCAAAGAAGTCCTACAACATAGTTGTTTTAGTATTACTTTGCTACTAGATGTCAACCATACCAACAAACATATATCAAGCAGTTAGTATGTGCCAAGCACAGTGTTACTAGGGACACAAAAACAAAATGAAATAGCCGCTGTCCTCAAAAGTTTTGCTTCTTTTAGGGAAGCAACATGTTTACATATAGGAATATGCAAAATAAATACAAGGAGGAGACTGTGCAAAAATGGAGGGAGTTCTAGAGAGAGCAAGCATACTATGAACCTCCCTTTTATCTGGATCAAACAAAGAAGAATTGAAATCTCTCTCTCTCTCTCTCTCTCAGTCACACATGCGCACACACACACACACACACACACACACACACACACACGAGTTTGGTGTTTAAAAATGCATTCAAGTCAATGAGAAAACAGGAGTGGGAGAAAGCAGTTTCAGAGAAAAGGGAGAATTGAGAAGAGAATAATCAGAAGCAAAACAAACTTTTAATTACAGAAGACTGATGGGGAAGGGGGGGAAGAAAGGGTAGAACAGGATCAGACAGCTCTAATTATAGATTATAGCATGAATTTTATTCCCTTTTTTTCAACATCTTATTTTATTTTGCAAAGAAGGGAAAGGAAGGCAAAGAGAGGAAAATTAAAAGGGGTTATAAGGAAGGGAAAAACACAACTATCAATCAGAACCATGAATGTAGTAACAGGATGAACTCATCCATAGAACAAGAAGATAGTGAGTGACACAGATTAGAAAGCATAATCTAACCACTTATGGCTTACAAGAAATTCACTTGAAACATAAAGATTCACATGGGGTTGAGTTGAATCTTTTACATATCAGATGAATTTTTAAAAGTACGGGTGGTAATCATGATTTCAGATAAGGCAAAAAAATAGAAGAAATAAAGAGGAAACTACAGTATGCTTGATGGGTCAATAGATAATGAAATAAAAATCAATGTCAAATACGAATATATACCAAATGACACTGTATATAAAAATTTCAAGCAAGAGTTCATTAAATTGCAGGAAGTAACAGAGAGCAAAAAATGATATCTCTTTCAGGAAAAAAAATCCAAGAAAATTATACAAGAAAGAGAATGAATAGAGTTTTAGAAAAGTTACGTATATTAAGCCTCTGGTAATTACTAAATGGGGATCATAAAGAGCATATATAATTCTTACTTTTGTATGGCATCTTTACTACAAAACCAACCATATCTCCAGGGTACAAAGAATTCACAAACAAATACAAAAAAGTAAATATCTTTTGTTAACCAGAACAGAATAAAAACTATAATCAGTAAGATACATTTGAAGAAAGAATTCAAACTTAAATAGATACTAAATAATACAATCCTAAAAAAGTGTGAACCAAAGAATTACAGAAATAAAGAATTCTATCAAAGTAAAATACAGCAATAAGACAACAAACTGAAACTTTTAGGATGTAGTAAAAAATGTCCTAAGAGAAAAATTCATACCTGTAATCACTTTTGTCAAGCAAAGAAGCAAGTATCATATCTCAAAAGCAGTAACCATCAAAACTACTCAGTACTAATTAAAACACAGCAAACCTGTTCAGTGGAACAGATTAGGTAAACAGGAGCAAGAAGCAATCTAAAACAGTGACACACCATTTGATAAACCCAAAGTCACTGTCTACTAGAGTAAGGACTTATTACATGAGAAAAGCAGTTCAGAAAACAACAAAAATAGTCTGGCACAAGTTAGTCTAATCTAGTCTATGAATGTTTTTTTTTTTCTTTTGGAGGGCAGTCAGGGTTAAGTGACTTGCCCAAGGTCACATGGCTAGTTTTTGTGTTAAATGTCTGAGGTTGGAACTCCTCCTGACGTCAGGGCCTGTGCTCTATTCACTGTGCTACCTATCCACCCCTAGTCTAAGAATCTTTACAGCAAATTTCTCTCATAATGGTTTGATAACCAAGAAATATAGTTAATAATATTTATAAAGTAAATAAAGTATTTAAGGTTTAGAAAGCACTTTACCTATACTATCTCATTTGATATTTAAAACCACTTCAAGGAGTAGGTGCCACTATTATCCCCAATTTACAGATGAGGAATACTAAGGTTCAAGAGAGGTTAGGTGACTTATCCAGGATCACAGAACCAGCAAGTTATTGAGATAGACTACTGCACTATTGGTAGAACCATGCGTTGGGCAAAACATTCTGGAATGCAGTTGAGAACTATACCCCCAAAAGTCACTTAACTGTGTATACCCTCTATGACCCACCACTGACCACAACAGCCCTAGAGAGGACAAAGATAGGCATGAAAGAGGCATATGTACAAAAATATTTCTATATGGGCATTAAGTATCAAGATGTGGGTTTGAATGACACCCCTGAGACTAGCTGTTTGACTTTTGGCAAGTCACTTCCTCCATGAACCTTAGTTTCTTCATCTATATGGCAGGCAAAATAATAGCACCTATCTCATGAGATTGTCGTGAGAAGCAAGGGCAATAAAGGATATAAAGCACAGGAAACTTTAAAGTGCTACAAATGTGAGGTACTATTATTTTATGGTGATGAATATTTAGCCATGAGCTCTGCAATACAAGATGAGCAAATGTCTCATTTCCTTTGGGCCCAGGATAAAAATAAAACTAATTATGCAAAGTCTGAGGGGGGGAATTGGAATTATTATCCTTAGGAACAGGATGAATTTGGAATCCCCCTTTCTCTCTTCATCATTGACTGCATGTTAGTTTTCCAAAGGGACAAGAAAAGAAAGAGGAAGAGGGAGAAGGAAGGTGTTTTTCTGCCCTTGTTTGTAGGAGACCACAGACAGAAGTCGTTTTATTAGTTGCTGTGATTTGTCCCAGGTCATTTACTTTACATACCTGGGTTGGGCTGAAGTTGAATTTACCCACTCAGGTACAAACCTTGTGACACAACAGAAGAAAAAAAAATTCCCACAAAAGAACTTGGCATTAAAAATAGAATTGTCCAGCCTCGGGACTTGCAACAATAACACCACCTAAAAGTAAAGAGTAACTTACCCCTCTCCATGACTTTTCTCTTTGGTTTTAGGTAAGCCCTTGGATGATAATGACCCTGTATAAAACATGATATAAACACATCATCAGTTTTGCAAAGATTAATTTGTGAATTAGGATGAGTTTCCTGAAATCCAGATTCTTATACAATAAACATGGGCATTTCCTTTTGGTATATATCAAACCACTTGATCTTTAATATTAATCTTTTTTTATGACTTCAAACAAGAGACAAGCTCCCTAACCTCAGTGCAAAGTTGATAATTGTCATCTAGATGTGTTTCTTCTCCTGCCTCCACTCCCTACTCCCAACCTCTAAGCTGAAGTTTCTATAGCTGACCAAAAAATAAAATAAAGACAGTTACTATACCGTTCTACTTACCTTCAGCTATAGAAAATTTTTGCCTAGAGATACCAGCTACAGCTTAAATTCCTGCATATTCTCCTTATCAACTTGTCTGTCCTCCATCCCTTGGACAAATATAGTTTAATTCTCTATTAAGTTCAATGTGTTTTCTGCACATTAACTGAAAGCATCACCCTCTGGGATGCTAATGAAATTGACAGTCATGATTAAGCACAGCATTCCAGGCAAGTTATCACTATTAAACTATCTAATTTAATGATCAGATAGAGAGTATGGTGTTTTGGATAAAAATCCAGCTGGGAGTCAGGAAGATCAAGGTTAACATCCCTAACTCTGACACATTCTGGCTAAGTGGTCCTAGTCAACTTGGACCATAAATTGCAGATTACTATAGATTGTATTATTAAAGCTAGTTTCCTCTCTACACAAATGAAATCACACACAAAAAATCTTCAATGAACAAAGAATTAACAGAGGATACAGAATAGAATACTTAAGAGATAATACACACACAAATGCAGAAGTATGCAAAGGTGAAAAAAATCCTATCTGTTTAATTTTTCCCAAAGGCATGAACAAAACATACACAGGTTGAAAAAACTCAACAGCGGTCTTACTCACTTGAACAGCACTGAGCCCTTAATGAAGAGAGGAAATAATCAATTAACTAGCAAATTTTTGGTGGAGAATTAGCCATTAATGAACACTTCAAGGGTAATAAAAGAAGCATAAGATACGGTCTCTGCCCACAAGTTTATGACTTACGTGTGGATAAGCAACATGCCTATAGGAAGCAATCAGAGGCTAAAACAATATAAATTATGCTAAATTGCATAGTAGGTGCTGTCAAATAAAAAATGGACTACAAGAATGCATTCTAAGTCCTGGTCTTGTCAGTAACTGGTTATCTGACCTTGGGCAAATTTTAAAACTCTCTGGGCCTTGGTTTGCTTATGTGTAAATTAAAGGCGCTAGCCTATTTCTTTTTTCCCAGAAGATGACAGTGCATCTTCAGTAAAGGTACTAGCATCAAATATAAACTCTTTGGTACCCTTCCCAACCTGGTTCCAGTTATCTTTCCAGCCTCACTGTACATTATTTCTATTCTCACCTTTCCCCCTTAATTCTGTGATGCCATTAAACAGGCTTTCTCTCTGATCCTCACACATGGCACTTCATCTACCATATCTTTGTCTTTGCACTGGCCATTTCCCAACTTCTACCTCAATGAGGTCCCTCTCTTCCTTCTAGACACAACTGGAGTACCACTGTCTATACAAAGCCTTTCATGATGGTCCAAATGCAAGTGTCCTTAATCACAAACTAATCTGCAGTTAACCATGTAGTTTTCTTTTTCTTTTTTTTTCCTTTTCCTTTTGGAGGGCAATTGGGGTTAAGTAACTTGCCCAAGGTCACAGGCTAGGTTTTTGTTTGCGTGTGTGTTAAGTGTTTGAGGCCGGATCCGAACTCAGGTCCTTCTGACTCCAGGGCCAGCGCTCTACTCAATGCGCCACCTAGCCACCCTAACCATGTAGTTTTGATTTATATTGAGAGATGACGCACAATATGACTTTAGTGCCAGGAAGATCTTAGTTCAAATCCCACCCCAGATTAATTAGCTGTTATCTTAAAAGTAGATGGAGTTTCCTCATCTGTAAAATGAGCTGGAGAAGGAAATGGCAAGCCACTCTAGCGTCTTTGCCAATAAAACCCCAAATAGGGTCAGGAAGAGTCAGTCTTGACTCAAGAACAACAGCAACAAACAAGACAGACACCATGCTAAACATTTTGCAGTTATTTTCTCATTTGATCCCCACAACAACCCTGGCAGATAGGTGTTAGTATCAACCCTATTTTATAGATGATGAAACTGAAGGAAACAGAGGGGATATGACTTGTCCAGAGTCACAGTGTTTGAAGCCACATTTGAACTCAGGTCATCCTGACTGTTGACCCAGAGCTCTGTCCACTGTGCCCATTTTTTTTTTTAATGTACTCTGTAATGAAGTTAACGCTGTCTTCCTTGCTGTTTTCTTGTAGACACTCTTATCTCCTGACTGTGAATTTTCACTGGCTGTCCCCCATAGCTGGAACTCTTTCTTTCTTCATCCCTGACTCTTGGCTTCTTTCAAGTCTCAGCTATTTACAAAGAAGTCTTTCCTCCATCTTAGTGCCCTCCCTTCCCTCTGCTGATTATTTCTAAAGTATCCTACATGTACCTTATTTGTATAAAGTTGTTTGCAGGTTTTCTTCCCCAGTAGAGAGTAAAATCCTTGAGAATTGAACTGTATTTTGCCTTTCTTTGTATCCCCAGCACTTAATATAGCGCCTGGCACTCTATAGGAGCTTATTCGATGCTTATTGATTTGCTTTGTTGATTTGACTTGATTTTTAAAAAATATATATTTTGTTTTTCTATCACCTAAAATCTCCCCTGTATCCCTCCCCTATCCCAAAGAGCCATCCCTTCTAACAAAGATTAAAAAGGAAAAAAAAAATTAGCACAACTGATCAATGCATTGAAGAACTCTGAAAACATAAGCAATATTGATCAATGTTATGCTGTAATAACATTGAAAAAGATTTTGCTGTACACAAATAGATTGGAAATTAAAAAGAGAGAAAAAGGAGGAAAAAATACAACTCTTAAATCCTCCATATGAGATTAGGAAACTTCCAGAAGTAAAACTTCCGCTAAAATTCCTTTTGGCTACCTGCAATAAACTCTTTTATTACTCTAAAATCAATGAGTCTGTTCCCTTAGTGGCATATCTAATGCACCCTCAAGATTTTCTGCCTGTATTTGTAAGGCCAAGAATTAATAATCACCTATTCATGAGTCAGCCTCTACAGAGAATCCCGTGTACCTAGCCAATGTGGAAACTGATCTTTTTCCCAATGGCTGAGAAAAACTGAGAATAAGCCACAATGAGAGAACAAAGGAAAACAGAAACACTTACAAAACACATATAGGATGTGGTGTGGTATGAGGAGGGAGGAAAAAAGCCTAGTCCAAAGAGAAGCTGAAGTGTTCTGATAAGCTCTCTACATTTGGATCTTCCTGATGTCATGGCCCTCTTGGAGAATGAAGGACAAACAACAGTTACCTGTGAATAGTAGTAACAGCCCCACTAGGGAACTGTCTAATTCCAATTGAGCAATGCCATTGCCTCCTTCCTTCCTTTTTTCCCTCCCTCCCTCCTCTCCCTCTGTCCTTGTAGGCAATCATAATCTTACCAGCAGGTGCCCTGCCCAAAGGAATACAAATTTTGATTGCTCAAACCTAGCAAGATATCTTGGGGTTTGGGAGCTAGATTTCTTTGTAGGGATCGTGCCTTAAACCCAAATCACTCAGGCTCTAATTGATTGGTCAGTAATAGGTCTCAGCCCAAGTCACATTCAGTCATTGTTTGTATTCCAGTGGCCCAGAGTGAGTGTTTCTTATTTGACTAGGTAAAAGAGATCATTCTTTGCCTCATTTTTTACCTAGTCTTAATCACAGAATGGGTGATAGCACAGACAAACTGGGACATGGGAAAGACCTTAATTCAAAAAGGCCAAGACCTCCCATTGCATCTGGGGCCACCACCTCCAGTCCCCCTAATCCATATCTTGCCCCTGGATTCAGATGACTCTGGAGGAGACAGTGAGGCTGGTGGCTTTGCAGAAAAGGAAACTGAGGCCCAGAGAAGCTAGGCAAGTTGCCCAAGGTCATACAGGAAGTAAACATCCAGGTTAGAATATGAGCCCAGTATGTCTGACTCCAGTGCAGGTACACTTTCCATTATACCACATTTCCTAAATGACAGCTAGGAGGCCCAGTGGATAGAGTACCAGTCCTGGAAATCAGAAAGACCTGAGTTCAAATTCAGCCTTAGATACTTCCTACCTGTATGACCCTGGGAATGTCATTTAACATCTGTCTGGCTCATTTTCTTCAACTGAAAATGGGGATAATGATAGAACACACCTCTCAGAGTTGTCAAAGCAAACGAAAATATTTTAAATTGCTTAGCACGGTGTCTGACACCTAAAAATGCTTACTTTCTTCCTTCCGCTAGGCTTATCTCCATTCTTAGCCTCAAAGACACCTACACGTTTCTTCTTGTCTTCCTCCAGATTCATTATTGAAAAAATAATTACAAAAATCTTATCGAATTCTACAAAAGCATTTCACTGTGTAAAATAATGGACTTCAAATAAGGTCTGTGCTCTTGGCTTAGTTCTGCCACTGGCCATGTGATATCGAGTCAAGTCGCTGAACATTATGGCACCATAGCTTTGTCATCCCTAACACAGGAATAATTTGTAAATATCAGAAACGGAAGTCACTCTGCTGAAGGGGTTCTTAAACTTTTATTGGATCATAGACCCCTTTAGCAGTCTGCTGTAGCCTATAGACCCCATTAACCTAGCATGAGCAACTGCTTGGTGATTACATAGTTTTACATAAGCTGTTGTTCTGTAATAATTTGCCATAATAATTTTCTGTAATAATTTACACAATACATAAGATTTACAAAGGAAACCAATTATATCAAAATACCTTTACTAAAATATTTTTTTAAAAACAAGTTCATTTCCAAGTTTAGCCCTTTGTCCTACAGAATGGCTAAAGGTAAATTAACTTCATCTTGGGCTAAGACTTTCCAATTATTTTAACTAGAACCTATTTTCAATTAGCTTGAAATTTTCCAGGCTTCCTCAATATTGCTAACTAAACTGACTAAAATACAAATTAATATTGTAAGTATTTCATCTTCACATGAAAGAGCATATGGGAAAGAGAATTCATTTTATGGTGAAAATAGAGACAAATGAATAGAACATCAGTTCTCTGGTCCCCTGTGCAAACTGAACAATAACAAAGTTAGAGCTCTCAGAGAATATCATTTCACTAACACCACAGAACTGATTTACACCTCATGTATTTTTGCTAGGCCCAAGGCAGGGGTGGAAATGTCACAGAAGAACATAATGATCGGATCACTTTTGTGACTACCAAAGACTGGTGGCATTTCCCAGGTTCCTCGGTGATGACGCTGCTGACCCCCAATTTTTTATCCTTCACATATCTTATTTGTACATGGTTGTTTCCATGTTTTCTCCCTCATTAGACTGTGAGCTCCTGAGAGCAGGTAACATTTTGCTTTATTTGCAGCTTCAGCACTTAGCACAATCTCTGCCACATAATAAACACTTAATAAATGACTAATTATGTAGAGAACAGAAATAATGAAGTACTAGTGACACCCAAACGAACCAAGGTTTACAATATCCTCATGAGAACCAAATAACACCGTTAAGGTTGTTTGCAAAATTTTGTGCTAATTCTGTTTTGCCTACTCCAAGATGCAAACTGAATGGCTGGTAATGGCCCAAGCTAACACTTGAGTCTGGCCAGTAATCTCCGAGCATCACAAGATTTATTTACTGCATGGGATAATAATAAAGCATTTCATAAATGAGAGGAGAGCTATGCAGAGTGATTTCCTCACGACAGCCCTCTAATGTAATTAGAACAGGCACTATCACTGTTTTACAAGTAAAGAAACTGAGGCTCTGACACGTGCTCAAGGAGACACTGAAATGCACAATTCCCTTTCCAACACTTGTCGCTGAGGCACTTAGTGTCTCTTTGTAGCAGGGCTCTGCTTAATGCCATGTTATGTATTTTGTACGGAGAAAGGCACAATATGTAAGGGGATTTGGTGTCTATGACGGTAAAGGACAAAGCATTTAATGGACAAGCCACAGTGGAAAACTTAAAGTGACAATGGAATAGGAGAACATTTTGGAAACAGTTAAACTTCACTTATAGTTTTGTTTTGTTTTTGGTTTATTTTGCTTTTTGGAGGGGAGAAGGCAGGGCAATTGGGGTTAAGTGACTTACCCAAGGTCACACGGCTAGTTTTTGTGTTAAGAGTCTGAAGCCAGATTTGAAGTCAGGTCCTCCTGACTTCAGGGCTGGCGCTCTATTCACTGCACCACCTAGCTGCCCCCAACTTATAGTTCTTTAAAAATAAGAAGATAATAAAAGACTCTCTGAGGGAAATGGATTAAACATGGCAATTAAAATTTAGAGAAGTGCCCTTAGATAGGGCTATTGAACTGAAGGGCAATTTCCTCTCTGTCCACTCCCTGAAGGAATTGGTATGACTGCTGTTCAGTCGTGTCTGACTCTTCATGACCCCCTTTGGGGATTTCTTGGCAAACATACTGGAGTGGTTTGCCATTTCCTTCTCCAGCTCATTTTACAGATGAAGAAACTGAGGCAAACAGGCTTAAGTGGCTTGCCTGGGGATCACACAGCTTAATACGTGTCTGAGGCTAGATTTGAACTGTCTTCCTGACTTCAGGGCCAGCACTCTATCCAGTAAGCCACCTAGATACTCATTTTACTGTTACCTTAATCCAATTTCTCCAAAAGGAAAGGTTTTAGATATAGATCAAGGAAGGAGGTCCCCTTTTTACTCAAGTAAAACAACTTGAGGGGAGTAGTCAACTAAGGAACAAAGCAGTTACTATAGTTTGGAATATCAATTCCAAATTGCGATTTTCTTCTTCAAGATCTCTATAACTCAGAGGTTCTCAAAATTATTCTTATAATAATACTAAGACTTTTCTAACTACAATCTGTGTGGGGCTAGATTTTCTTCACATACTTCAACTGCAACAGAGTGAATGCAGAAGCAGATGTGAAAACCCAGCTGTCTTGCATTAAGCCAGACATTAAAGAGGCTTACAAAAACATATAAAACAATGCCAGTCTTCTCACCAAATTTTTTTTTAATTCTGGAAAATATAGTTATTCCCATTACAATCTACTTATGTTAACATGTAATGGGTTAATGAATTAACCTATTGTAAATGAATTAATAAATACTTTTTCATTTTTCTTTTCTAATATGATAAGCCACATAAACAAAAGCTCTTTGGGGTCCTAAATTTTTAAGAATGTAAAAGGTCTTGGAACCAGAAAACTAGATAACACTGATATAAATGTTACCTAAAATCATCTTGGGGAAGAGATATGACTGAATTCATGGGGAAACTATATCAGTTTAGACCCTTCTCTCTTTGAGTCAGAAAAGTAAAGAAGGGAGGAAAGAAAAAGGAAGGAAGAAGTAAGCCTTCTTCCTATTCCTTATCCAGGACTCTCCTATTTCCATTTCTTTTGCATTGAACATCTTTCTAATTCCGTCCCTCACCTCCAACTCTTTAGGATTCTGTCCAACTAAATACTGACATATAGAAAGTTCAGAACAAATTACTTTGCTTAATTATAATGAAATTACTTGAAAAAAGGACACTTCTGTTCTTAAAACATTGACTTCATTATTTTACTATTGATAAGGTGGTAGTTTCTGCAAAGTAGTTTATTGACTTTTTATTTTAAAAATACTGCTAGAAAAAGTACAGAATAAAACATAGATTGAAGAACAAATATTCAATATGATTAATAATATCAGGTATAAAGCCATCATTTCACTAATAACTACCAAGTCATAGATATTAATTTTACATGACAATGGAGTATATATCAAGTACGCAATAAAATATTAAAAAGATAATGGAATAACAATCTAAATAAATTATAATAACACTATAAAAGAACCTTTCAATGAATAAACTGTGGAAGTTGCCATAAATTATATCTGCAAATTGACTGATAAAGTAAACTCAATTTCCCATGTTCTCTTCTTTTGCTGATTACATCAATTCCACATATTCAGCTATTGCATTCAGGCAAATGATTGATTCTAAAATCTCCATCCCTAGTCTTGCCCTCTTTCCCAACCTTTAGTGGTGAATTTCTACCTGAGATATTTAAAGCACCATCTTCCTTCCCAAACAATTTCCCTTCTTAATTTCCCTATTTCTAATGACATTATTAACAACATTCTCTCAGTCACAGGACTTGAAACCTTGTAGTTATTTCTGGTTATGCCATAAATCATACCTGATAACCAAGTTCTGTTGATTCTTCCTTCAAAATATTCCTCTGGTACTACTGTCTTCCATTCCCACTGGCCACACTAGGATGTCAAGAGCTAGAAGGGACTTTTAAAAGGTCTTCTAGTGTAAGCTCCCACATTTTACAAAGGTAGAAACTAAGGATCACAGACTTGTCCAAATTGTCAAAGCTATGGGGCGGCTAGGTGGCATAGTGAATAGAGAGCACTGGCCCTGGAGTCAGGAGGACCTGAGTTCATATCTCGTCTCAGACACTTAACACAAAAACTAGCCGTGTGACCTCGGGCAAATCACCCTCCAAAAAGCAAAAAAAAAAAAAAATTAATAAACAAATTGCCAAAGCTAGTGGTAGGACTGAGACTTGAACTCTAATCTCTTATCATACAGTCAGGAGCACCTGTGTTCAAATTTGGCCACAGACAATTTTTAGCTGTGTGACCTTGGACAAGTCACTTAATTCCTGACTCCAGGGCCCATGCTCTGTCCACTGTGTCACCCAGCGGCCTCCATGCAAATTATTCGACTCATTATTCCCTCAAAATGCCTTGCACTATTCAATATGATTATAACAAGTATAATTCATTGAACACTTTAATTTCTACAAAATAATATATAGTTCTATCTTTCACATTGCAACTCTCCCCATCGTGGTTTCAATATATCATGGGTCATCATAAGACATTAAATGGGAATTTGGGGGGAGTTTTCATGTGAAGGCCAACAGACAATACAGAAAAAGTTTAGAAACTCAGAAATGCATAGAATATATATACAGTATTGTATAATATCAAAATATTTTATCTTTTAATACCATAATAATTCAGACTTCTTCTCTGGAAAAAGGTAGGGCCAAAAAAATTTACACAGATTTTCCAGACCATGGGAATACCATATCCCTAACCTCTGTGATGTGGAAAGGATAACAGTATTCAAACCAGCAAGTTTGGTTCTAAGATATTATCCTAATTTTAAAGCTGAGGAACCTGAGACTTAGGGAGGCCCATGGTCACAAAACTAGAAAGTAGCAGAGGCAGGATTCAAATTCAGATCCCTCCCAATTCCAAATCCAGCATTCTTGCTACTATGCCGCAGCATCCCAATAGAGGTATATAACTTTGCTCCCACTGTTCTGTTGTCTGAAATTTCTTTACCAAGTACTCCCTAAATTGCATTCCACATGATGTAAAAAAGGATTCCAAAATAAAATGTCCCTATTAATGATAATTTACCCCTTGAAAATAGCTAATGTGATGCAGTGTCGCAGAGTAGAGAGAATGCTATTCTTGAAGACAGGAAGAGCTATAGTCAAGAAGGGCTGGTCTTGGAGTCAAGAGGGCATGGGTTCAAGTCCAGCTTGTGACATGTACTTCTAGTATAAGTCACTGGGCCAGTGAATTAAACTCTCAGTATCCCAGGCAACTAAGACTCTAAGTTAAATTCAAGTTGTCAATTTGCAATGAAAAGCCTCTCAGAACTGATGAAATCATAAGTCTGACCCAAAATATAAAATAAAATAAGAAATTATGAGTCAAAAATTGAATTGTGAGTTTTTTTGGCATATGTATTAAGCTTAATTTGCTTTATTTTAAACAAAAAAAAACTTCTCTTTATCCATATCTTTATCCATATCCCCAAACCAGCATTGATGGGTTCCAAAAGAATATTTTAACCTCCTATAACCCCAAAAGATCAAAGAAAGGATCATATATATTTATATGTATACACATTACATACACATAAATATTTACAACTGACTTTTTGTTTTAACAAAAAAAAGCTGGAAAAAATAGATGCCTATCATTCAGGGGAATAGCTGGATAAATTTTGGTATGTACAAATAATGGAAACATTACTAAGCTGTGAAAAATGACAAACAGGAAAGTCAGTGATACCTGGGAGAATTTGTGCAAAGTGAGCAAAAGTGAACTGATGCAAAGTGAGCAAAACCAGGAGAACAATTTATAAAATGACTCCAGCATTATAAAGAAAAATAACTGTGAAAGGCTTCAGAATTATGATAATTAACATCAGATAATGTTTTATCATTTTAAAAGTGCTTTGTATATATCATTTGATCCTCACATTATAGTGAAGTAGGTGCTTTTTTATTATTTCCACTTTATAGATTAGGAAATTGAGGCAAACAGAGGTTAAGTGACTTGCCCAGCGTTACCCAGCTGGTAATGATCTGAGAGAAGATTCTAACTAGGTCTTCCTGATTCCAAGTCCAATGATATATCTACTATATCACCTATCTGCCTCTTTAATTACTTATTATAATAACTATGATCATATAACAGCCAATTATGACTCCAGAAAACTGATAATGAATTGAGATTTACCTCTTGGCAGAGAGGTTATGAACCAGAAGCAGCAGAAAGTTTTGGCCATGAGTCTGTGTCAGTCAAGACCCAGAACTCAGGTTCCTAATGCCAGGCTGAACTCATAATTGGCACCAATTCCATAGCCTCATGCCAAAACGGAAGGAAATGAGACACTCTCAGGAGCAAACCCATTAGTGGGGCACACACTCAACTGCTGAACTGAGTCCCCAACAGCACCTACTTTCTAAGGACTTTTGTTGTTCAGAGAGAAGCTCAGAATTTCTGTCGAATGAGTCCCATTCACCAAAGGTCCCATGATGTCTTGCCTTAGTTTTTTTGTTTGTTTGTTTGTTTTTTGGGGGGGAAGGTAGGGCAATTGGGATTAAGTGACTTGTCCAAGGTCACATGGCTAGTTTTGTGTGTGTGTGTGTGTGTGTTCATTGTCTGAGGCTGGATCTGAACTCAGGTCCTCCTGACTCCCAGGGCTGGTGCTCTATTCACAGCACCACCTAGCCGCCCTTTACCTTAGTTTTTAAAAGACGATTTTTATTTTCTGCCATGTTATGCCCTCTCAACTATACCCGCAAAGACCATGTTCTGGAGGAGCTAAAACCCTGCTTAGCTTTGGAACTCATCCAGGTACTTTGCTATTCAGCCTGGTGAGAGTCACCTACATTTAGCTAGCCTGTCCCTTACTGTGCTTTACCAGGACCATCCTCCCTACCACTCTGTCATACATGACACCTCCACTCTCATTTCCCACCTCTTTCTCTGCAATAGTAATCAAATCAGTACTATCATTGCTTCTATCTTAGGACCACCAAGGATCCCCCAGAACAAAACACCCCTCTCCAGTGTGTTGGCTTTCTTCCATTATACAGTAAGCTTCATAAATAACAAACTATTTCTTGTAAATATATCACCAGTGTTTGGTGGAAATCTAGCTAATTATTGACTGATAAATGATTTTTCATTCATTAATTCACAATTGCTAGGGATCTAGATTGAATCATTCTATAATTTCTAGCTTCTTTACAATTATGGTGTCACTCTTATGTAAGGACTTTCTCAGTTTTCAGCCCCACTTAACCCTGTCTTCATCTAGATGACTGGGAAGTGAATCCCTGACAGGAAATGCTATATCATCAGAAGTTCTGCCTCTTCTCAGGCCACTCTGGTCAACTCCACCTCTATCAGTTATATGAGTACAAGGACTATCATGTTTTCTTCTTTTTGAATCCCAGAAGTTAGCACAGTGACTGGCATATATATCATAAGTACTTTATCTGACTTGAAAGCACTTTCTATATTTAATGTGTACATATCAATGTACTTGTTTTATACCTATTTTGAAGGGAAAGATGGCTTTGTTTCATTTTTCTTTTTGCATTTCCATGCCTACTTAGCATAGTACTTTGTAAATAATAGGTGTTAAATGTTTGCTGAATTGAGAGCTCAGAAACCATAAGAGGAATATGTTGCTTATCCATATCAGAATGACCTCTTCTAAGGGAAAGGGTGCAGGTTCCTCACCTGCTAACACAGAAGGTAAGGGACTTATGACACATTGTTGATGTATAGTCTTTTCAGTAGTTTGTGACCTCATTTGGGGTTTTCTTGGCAAATATACTGGAATAGTTTGTCATTTTCTTCTTCAGTTCAGTTTACAGATGAGGAAACTGTGGGAAACAGGGTTAAGTGACTTACCAAGGGTCACACAGCTAATAAGTGTCTAAGATGGGATTTGAACTCATGTCTTCCTGGCACTAAGCTCAGCACTCTATCCATTCTACCACCTAGCCCAATGTATGAATTTGTTTTAAAGTGCTAATTTGTTATAAGCATTATTGTTGTTGTTCTTGTTTTAATTTGGGAGAAGATGTGGTAAGAAAGGATATTGAGTAATAGTGATGTCAAACACAAAAGAACAAAATAATTACTTTTTTTTTTTTAAGAAAAAAATGCTTCCAGGAAACTAGATGTCACAGTAGATAAAATGCTGACTGAGAATCAGGAAAACCTAAGTTCAAATACTAACTAAACAACTTACTAGCTTTATGACCCCGGGCAAATCATCTAACTTCTGTCTGCCTTGGTTTCCTCATCTGTAAAGAGGGAAAAAGAATAGCACCTATCCCCCAGGGCTGTTTTGAGGATAAAATGAGATAATATTTGTAAAGTCCCCTGTAAGCCTTAAAGTGCTCTACTTGTTAGCTATTAGTATTTTAAAAGAAACCATAGAAAGGAATAGAAGGCTGGAAACACAGATAAGCAAGACAGCTTTAAAACTTATGCAATGAATTTATTATATATATATATTTTTTAAAAGGCAATGAGTTTTAATAGAGATTTACAATCTTCTGTTCATCTCTACATACTGAAATATTTGTGTTCATTGGTGTTTGTCAAGTACAGAATAAATGAAAAAAAATTTTTTTAAAGGATATCCTCGTACTTCCCTGAATGGAGTGACTAAAGAGCTCTGGGAAGCAGGATGGACTAATGCTCTGCTGGATCTCTCTATGGGGTCTTAAATACTTGAAAATATAATTTAAAAAACTCAGCTGCTATCCCGTAACAGTGACATCACTCAATGAGTCTGCAAGATGATATGGTGGCCAAGAAAGGTCATGTGGTCTACATTAGGAGAGACTCAAGTTGCAGGAATAAGAAAGAAGGCAGTTTCTGTTCTCTGCCCAAGCCTGACCACAACTGCAATACTATGTCCAGAAGAGTAATGATATGAATGACAACATTCAGAGGAGGACAACCAGGATGGTAAAGAAGTTTCTTAAAAGCCTAGAAATAAGACTGATGGAGGTAGTAGGGTGCGGCAGAAGGGTGGGATTAGAAATAATAAAAGTATGAAACTTGTTCCATTTGGTTCCAGAAAGCAGAACAAGAAGCAACAGATAGAAGATGCGAAGAAGCAAATGTAGGCTTGATATCAGGGAAAACTTCTCAACCATTGGAGCAGTCTAAAACTGTCATGAGTTATCTCAGAAGATGGTTGGGCTCCCTTCACTGGATGTGTTCCTGTACAGCCTGGATGAGCTCAGTTATCTCATAGTACATGGCCACTAAGGTTCCTTCCAAATCAAAGGACAAGGCAGGGACAGAAATGATGTCCTGAAAATGGCTGAATGGTCCTTGGGATCTAGAAATATTTAAGTATTGACAACAGCAAAGAATAGAGTGTGGCAGCAGGAATATGGAATGGAAAAAGCAAAAGCAGAACAGATGACTTCCAATGAAGGCATTAAGAGGCTTCTTAGGGCTGAGAATGACATGGGGGTGGGTCTCTAGCCAGAAAGGACACCAAAAGCTGAAACAACACTGAGTAACTTTAAAAAAGAATTCCCAATTTATTTATTTTTAGTTTTCAACATTCATTTCCACAAGATTTTGAGTTCCAAAATTTCTCCCCGTCTTTTCCCTACCCTCCAGCCCAAGATAGCGAGCATACTGAATACCCCTTTCCCCAATCTGCTCTCTCTTATGTCCTCTTCCATCCCCTATTTCTAGTGGGGCAAGATGGATTTCTATACCCCAGTGTCTGCATATCTTATTTCCCAGTTGAATGTAAAAGAACATTTTTTTTTTTAAACATTGGCTTTTAAAACTTTAATTTCCTGATTTTTTTCCCTTCTTCCCTCCTCACCCACCCCCACTGGGAAGACAAGCAATTCAATATAGGTTCTACATGTGTAGTTACACAAAATGTTTCCATAGTACTTATACTGTCAAAAACTAACTATAATTCCCTCCATCCTATCCCACCCTCCACTTAATTCTATTTTCTACTTTGACACTGTCCCTTTTCAAAAGTTTTTGCTAATAACTACCCTCTCCCCCAATCTGCCCTCCCTTCTATCATCCCCCCTCTTATCCCATGTTCCCCTACTTTCCTGTGGTAAGATTGAATTGAATTGAATAACCAATTGAACACTGAGTAACTTTGAAGCTGGTCTTAACTGGAGTCTGGTTTCCTGAACAGTCAGTCCTCCGTACCTCAAAAATCACTGCATTACTCCAAAGGACTCAAGATGGGAAAGGCTATCTGCATCCACAGAAAGAATAACACAGTCTGTATGCAGACTGAAACAAACTACTTGCTCTCTCTTGTTTTGTTTTATTTCTTCTCTCTCATGGTTCATTCCGTTGGTTATAATTCTTCTTTACAACTTGACTAATATTTAATGTGAAGATATATATGTAACCTATATCATATTGCATGCCACCTTGGGGTGGGGGTAGGGGGCAAGAGGGAGAAAATTTGGAACACCAAAACTAGTGGAACTGAATGCTGTAAACTAAAAATAAATTTAAAAGAAAAAAATTAAATTAAATTTTTTTTTTAAAATCACTGCTGTATGGAACTAAAGGTATGTGCTAAGACTGTGTACACTTTATATTTTTAATTATTCTTTTTTTTCAAAAACAAATTATTTCTTTGTTTTTAGTGTTCATTTAAAAAAAAATTTGAGTTCTGAATGCTCTCGTTACCTCCCACCCTTTCCTCATCGATTGAGAAGGCAAATAATGTGGTATCGATTATACATGTGAAGTCATGCAAAATACATTTTCACATGAGACATGTTGCAAAAAACAAAATACAAGAAATGAAGAAAGTGGAAAAAGTATACTTCATTCTACACTTAATTCATTAATTTTCTCTCCAGGGATGGATATGTGTTTCAGCATGAGTTGTTCAGAATTGTCTTGGATCATTGTTATCAGTCAGAGTAGCTAAGTCATTCATGGTTGATCATTGCTGTTACTGTGTACAATATCCTCCTGGTTCTGCTCACTTCACTTTGTTTTAGTCCTTATAAGTATTCCGAGGTTGTTCTGAAATCACCTTCCTCATCATTTCTTATAGTATAATAGTATTCCATAGAAATCATATATTACAACTTGTTTAGACATTCCCCAATTGATGGGCATCCCTTCAGTGTCTGATTCTTTGTCTCCACAAAAGAGATGCTAAAATATTTTTATACACACAGGTCCTTTTCCTTTTTGTTTGTTTGTTTGTTTGTTTTTTTAGATAGTACTCATTGGGATATAGACCTAGTAGTGGTATTACTTGGTCAAAGGATATGCACAGTTTTATAGCCCTTTGTCAAAGTTCCAAATTGTTCTTCAAAATGGCTGAACCAGTTTACAGCTCAACCAACAGTACACTAGTATCATGGGCTAATTTAGAACCTGGAAAGGATTAAAGGCGAAAAACATGGGAGATCCCTTCTTTGACCAGGGAAGAGAATATGAATATAGAATATTATATATATTATCATACATGACTGATATGTTTATTTTACTAAACTACCCCCCCTTTTGTTATTATTATAAAAGTATTCCTCACAGGGTAGGAAAGAGAGAAAGGATAAATTTAAAATTTAAGATGATGGAAAAAAGAAGATAACTAAAAAAAAAAGTTTTAAAGAAATAAGAAAAAGAATGGAAAGCATCAAGAGGCCAACAATTCAAGCCATAGCATTGGAATTAGAAAGTTTTCTCTTTGGTGTTCTAGA
The DNA here is from genome assembly GCA_011680675.1 of Gymnobelideus leadbeateri. Lineage (NCBI taxonomy): Eukaryota > Metazoa > Chordata > Mammalia > Diprotodontia > Petauridae > Gymnobelideus > Gymnobelideus leadbeateri. The sequence continues at coordinate 71,077 of WOXC01012080.1, read as the reverse complement.
GTAGTAGTTAAGACAAATAAAATGAAAATCACTATTATCTGACACCAGCAATGCAAAAAGGGAAAAAAAAATAGGGGATTAAACATTATGGCCCTGTTAACTTTAGCACAATGAGAGAAGACAATGCAACAGAAATTACTTGTTCTTTAAATATTATCCTTGACACAAAATATTTGTCTTTAAAGACTTTTTAAATGAGGCCTCTCAAATAAAAAGAGAAAAATGCCCTTATGCATCATACTTAGCAAATAAGAAAAGATGTATGTTCAAACAGCTCTGTAGTTTACCTCATACCCATCGAAATGGAGGAAAAAAGGGTGGAAAAAAAAGCAAAAAGACAACCAAAATAGGTGTAGAAATACAGGCACATTAATACACTGTTGGTGGAGTCATGAATTGGTCAGTCTAAGTGCTCTGGAAAATAACCGAGAACTGTGTGAGAAAACTCACTGAACTTTTCATACTTCTTGACCCAGTCATTCCTCTACTGGAAACCTACCCAAAGAGGGTCAGTTACAAAAAGTTCCATATATGGTAAAATAGTTTTAGCAGAACTCTTCCTGGTAGCAGAAACTGGAAACAAAATAGATGTTTATCAATTGGGGAATGGCTGAATAGATTGTGGTTTATGAAAGTAATCAAATATAACTTTGCTACAAAAATTGAATATGAAGAATTCAGAGAAACTTACAAACATCTGCATAAACTGATGCAAAGCAAAGTAAGTAGAACTGAGAAACAATATATATAAAATAATTGCTATAATGCAAAGGAAACAACACTAAAAGATAAGAATTCTAATCAATGTAATGACCAATCTTAATTCCAAAGGTATGATGAAAAAACACACCTTTCTCCTCCCAGTGGCAGGGTAGTGGACAACAGGTACAGAATCAAGTATATGCCAAATACAGTCAGTGGGTCAGTTTGTTTTGTCCAATAGAGTATTATGTATTTTTCTTAAGGGAAGTTTCAAATGGAGAGGGATAAAAACAGACAAATGTAAAAACTAGCATTAAAAAGCATTTTTAAAAGAAGATTATATGAATGTAACATATCACTTCACTGTAAAGAAAACATATAAAACATTCAAAAAAACACAGGAAAATGTATAATACATAATGCATATCCAAGTATAAGAATGAGAAAATAATATATACGATGCAAATGGAAAGAACAACCAAAACTTAACTAAATATTGTGTAATTATAATGACAAAGCTTATTTCCAAAGAAGAGATAAGAAAATGCACCTTCCTTACTTCACTGGAGAGGGGAAAGGGAACAAGCATTTATTAAGTGTCTACTATGTGCCAGGAACTGAGTTCAGCACTTTATGAATATTATCTCATTTTAGAATTATATACATACATATGTACATAAACATATATACACATACACCATTAGATTGCATGAGTGTGTTAGTTTTTCTTTTTTTTTTTTTTTAATTTTATAAGCAATTGGGGTTAAGTAACTTGCCCAAGGTTACACGGCTAGGTTTTTGTTTGTGCGGATTAAGTGTTGGAGGCCGGCTCCGAACTCAGGCCCTTCTGATTCCAGGGCCGGCGCTCTATTCACTGCGCCACCTAGCTGCCCCTGTGTTAGTTTTTCTTGAAAGCTTTGGCTCTCTAAGAATAAGGGATATATTCAGAAAAAAATGACATAAAATCAATGAAAATTTTAAAATTTTACAAGAAGTTTTTCTTAAAAAATTACCATTTCCTTCAACCTCTGCTTGATAAATACACATATTTCCCTTCATTTCTTCTAAAACTGAGGCACGAACTGCTTGTGTTTTGAATATGCTGAGAGAATTTATACTCACCAATAAAATCAGAAATTTTCTAAATCACTACAGTATCCTGAGAAGTCTATATTAAACTTTTGCTTTTATTGGCTATCAGAATATACTATGGCACTAACTGCTTATTTTGGTTTACCTTTTAAACTTTAATGAGCTTCTTCAGATTAAGAAAAAAGAACCAGTAAAAGTTTGTATTACTGGAAATCAACAAAGAAAAAGTGGTTTTGTTAGATTTAACTTAGCAAAGAATCCTAACCCTAAAAGGAATATAAATTATCTGTAATTTAAATCTTCTTCTATAAACTACATGTGTTCTTGGAGAATTTTTAAAAATAAATCCAGTTGTACTGAGTAATTTCACTTCAACAAGGCCACTTAGAGCTAAAAAACTTGACTATTCTACAAAGGCTGTATTTACATGTACTATAATGCTAGGGAATTCCCAGGTAGCAGCATCACCCATCTTATAAGACAAACTCAATATGTCTCTGGAATTACAGAAGAAAACACTGCTCTCAGAAGGACCTTTAAAAGAGTACCTAATGAAGCATATCATTGGTTGAAATGTGCAAGTTCAAGCAATACTCATTGAAGGTTGCTAAGAGGCCTGAAGCTTGATGGCCAGGCAGGCAATTCAAATACAAGCCTTAAGCCAAAAACAGTGTAAGATGTACAGGCTGAAGTTTTCCCGTTACTCATCAAAATGATTTCTGACCAGAGTTCTCACCAAGAATTCCCATTTTGGGTTCCCATTAGTAGAACACGTATTCATGCAGCGCCCACATCTGGCTTTGAAAATGGAATAACTTTACTTTTACAATAATAAAACAATCTGCCATTTTGTATAGCACATTCTCTTCTATAAAACCTTTACACGGGTTATCTTAAAAGCCCAATGGACTAAACAGTACCAATAGCATCACCATGTAACAGATGAGGAGACTGAGAGTACAGCAATTAAGTGACTTGTCCAAGAACACACAACAAGTAACAGTCATGATCCAAACTGGGATTATCTGACTACAATCCAATGTTTTTACCAGTACACCACAGCTATCTCCACATAGTTATAGTCGACTTTAAGAATTATGTTCTATCTTTTGGTCAAGGACTCATCTCCTATCCGTAGCTATGAAGCCACAGAGCTCTCTGAGGGTATTAAAAAATCACCATTTCAATCAACCCTCTCAGGATGACAGATTTAGAGCTGTAATCCAGCTCAACCTACCTCATTTTATATATGAGGAAATTGGGGCCCAGAGATGCTACTCATATAAGGTCACATGAATAATAAGTGGGTAGCTGGAATGCAAACCTACATGCTCTGACTCATAAGATATGTGGTGTCATTCACCACCATTATTTAGGGTAGGCGTGGAGGGAATAAGTGTGGTTCAAAGGCAAGAATGTGAAAGTCAAAATTCAGCTATTTATAACCTCTGTGGTCATGGGTAAGTCACTTAACTGCTCCATTTCCTCACCTGTAAAATTAAGATGGGCAGATAGGTAGCAAAGTGGATAGAGTACCAGGTCTGGAATCAAGAAGACTGTCTTCCTGAATTCAAATCTGGCCTCAAGACACTTAATAGCTGTGTGACCCTGGGCAAGTCACTTAACCCTGTTTGCCTCCATTTCCTCAACTGTAAAATTTGCAGGAGAAAGAAATAGCAAACCACTCCAATATTTTATTTTTTGTAGGGCAATTGGGGTTAAGTGACTTGCCCAAGGTCACATGGCTAGTAAGTATTAAGGGTCTGAGGCCAAGTTTGAACTCAGGTTCTCCTGACTCTAGGGTCAGTGCTCTGTTTAGTGTGCTACCTAGCTGCCCCCGACTCCAGTATTTTGATAAGAAAACCCCAAAGGGAGTCACAAAGAGTTAGACATGACTGAGATGACTGAACAACAAAAAACAAAAATTAGGAAGTTGGATATAGAATCTTTCAGCTCTAAATCAGGACATTTTTACCTTTTTTGTAGCACAGGCCCCTTTAATAGTCTGGTAAAATACACAGGCCCCTTTTTAGTACATATTTTGAAATAATAGAAGGAACGGAAGAAAAAAAATTCCCTAGAAGTTAGTGAAAATAAAGTTATATATATATATATATATTTTTTTTTCCTATCCAAGTTCAGAGACCCTCTAAAGTCTTAAAGAAAGGTTCTGTGAATTTCTAAGGTATAAAAAGTAGAGCTGAGAGGAAGTAAAGGAGATAAGTGGAGAAAGGAGGAGAGAAGAAAATGGGTATTACATTTAAAAACAGAATTTAAAATCCCAAACCTCTTAGGAGGGACTTAACAGGTACAAAAAGAATTGCAACTTCTTCCTTCTTTTAAAAATATGTTTAAGCATCAGAAAGTATTCTTTCCGGATTTCTGGCTTTTAATTTATGATGAGATGACTAAACTAAATAAGAAACAAACTATGAAGACATAATGAATTGTTGTAATAAAATAAAATCTACAACAAATTTAATCTGAAACATGTAGTGATATGCATATTGTTATTATGCTGAATGGTAATTAGGCAAAAATGAAGCAAGCAATTCACAAAAATAATTATTATTCTGGCCTTTCTGGGGTCAGTTGAGATAAGAGAACAAGACCAATGAGGAAGATATTCTGGAGGCCCCTCTGAAAATGTCTGAAACTACATAAACCAGGAAGCTGTGTTTTTTTTTTCCTCTGCTCATTCCTTCAATGTTGTCCTAAACTCCCATTTGGCAAATTAGTGCTCCCTGAGAAATTTAGAGTCATGCCAGGATTGGCTGTGCACACCTATGGTCCTGGGCCGGGTTTGCTTTACGTACACTGTGCAGTGGGAGCTGCCTCTCTTTATAGACAAGCAAAGCTAAAATTGGGCAACAGGACAGGAAGCTGGTGGGAGGAGAAACCGAGCTATGGATCACCCTTGCAGTCGATAAAGTAAGAGCATTTTTTTTTAATGGGAAAGGCTCTTTGAGAAGGGGAAAGTAAAGTTTTTAACACTCAGCTCCTTTCCCTTCTATCTTCCAGAACGACCTTATTTAGAGAAATATGCTGAGCAGTGTGATAAAGTGTACATAGTGATCATGATAATGTAAATGAAAACAACACTGTAAGACAAGAGAATTTAGATTAAATGTCAGGAACAATCTCACTCCCAGGGGACCTCTCTTGGTTAAGAGAGAGTAAACACTGGTTAGTTATTTCAGTCATGTCTGACTCTTGTGACCACAGTTGGGGTTTTCCTCAGCAAAAATATTGGAGTGGTTTGTCATTTCCTTCTTCCAGTTCATTTTACAGAGCAGAAAAACTGAGACAAACAGGGTTAAGTGACTTGCCCAGGGTCACACAGACAGAAAGTGTCTGATGCCAGATTTGAACTCAGATGAGTCAACTTCAGGTCCTGCACTCTATCCACAGCACCACATAGTTGCCCAGATAGTAAACTATGGGTGCAAAAGGTTGCATAAGTTATATCAATGGGTGGGAAGTAAAAAGCATCAATTTTGAAAAGAATCAAAGTTGTCACTTAATTCTTATCATTTCCCTAAACTACTATTCAGTACCACTACTACTGCTACCACCATTACCAATTGGTCTGAAAATTAGGGAGGGAAGATCAAGTCATTTTCTCTCTTCCTTAAAATAATAATTTCTCTCCTAAAGCCCTGTGACTAAACCAGACAAATCGTCCTAATCCTCTCTTATCTATTGCTTGATTCCATCTGACCTCTCTCCTCAGGATCATATGCAAATAGAAACTGGTTTAGTGGTGATGGGAAGAAAACATTGGGATTACTCCAAGTCTAATTTGAGCATAAACAGAAGGTGTAGTAATGGAGCCTTCAGTCATCCCATTCAAATCATAATTATTAACAGCCAAGGAAATACCATCCATGGGGCAACCTCAAAAAAGATCATGATAATCTGACTTATAACTAGATCATAATCAAGAAATATGAATCAAATGCAAATTACTCAATTAAGCCCTATTACTTTTAACTATTAAAATAAAATTTGCTTATCATATTTGTAAAGAATTCTTAGGAATGCAGGGGTTGGGGGCAGGGTAGTCTAAGGATAGAGCATGCCTTCAGGAACAAAATGGAGAAAATTATGCCTTTAATTTATTTCTAAATTTATTTCTAAAACCGCATTGATCAGCAGAAAGCATGCTAGGCAGAAGGTTGATTAAGGCAAGAGATTTGTCTACGGCTTCTAGTCATCAAGAAATATTATTTTAACAAGACAGACAAGGCTTACACAATCAATACTCAAAGTAGGTAACTTACTCTTATCTTTTCTCTCTTAGGCCTCTTAATAAATAAAAGGACTGATAAGCAAAAGCTGAAACAAGGGCTAAATGTATATTCCACTCCAAGAAATCAAGAGTTCTCTCTTATCAAATGATCAGGGGCTAGCCACTCATTTGGGGTCATTCTTGAGGAAAAATATCAGAGAAAGTTTCCCTATAAAGGCTTACAAAACAAACACAGCACTAAAAATAAAGAAAAGAAATGGAGGGAAAAAGGGTAAAGAAATGAAATGAGCAGGTGAATTGAAGCCTACAGTCTTAAAGTCTTAAAGTGAAACATTTAAATGCTGTGGGGTTCCCCACCCATGGGCACTGATCAGTAAAGAGTGTGCTGTTCCTGCTCTTAAGTAGTTTCAATTCTTCTATTCTGCTTCTGATTGGTTCCTTCTCTCCTCCATCAAAGAGGCAGGGATAATTAAATTAGGCTCAAAAGCTGCCTCATGTGCTTAGTTGTGTGACCATTCTCCAGTCATTTGACAGACTTCTCAGGACAATATTACTTGTAAAATCTATCTTCTTCTCCAACTCTAACCCAGCAGCCTTCTCATCTTGGCAATACAATACCTTCATTCCACTTCCTCCTCTTCCAAAGGGTAAATCTCCATGTGAGGAAGTAGATATGCCCATTATGCTCACTTAAAACCTGCTCCCTCCCTTCCCCACCCGCACAACTCCCTTACATGCCTTATCTTTCTTCAAAAAAAATTTAAGCTCTATGAAGACAAGGACTATCCTTTTTTCGGAGGTGGGGGGAGGTATGCAGGAAGGGGTGGGGGGGGATATTTGTATCCCTAGCCCTTAGCACAACATCTGACACACAGTAAGGAGTTAAGAGGTGCTTTATCTATCTTCCTGTCCCATATGCCTGAAATGCTCTCTCTCCCTCACATTCAACTCTTGAAATTGGATTCTTTCAAGACCCAGCTCAAGCACCATCTTTTGCAAGACCTTCCCCAATTCCTCTCTCCATGTTCACCCCCTTCTCCACACCTCATCAGCTCAACACCTTCTCCACAAAAGTTACCTAATGTCTGCTGTGTTTCTTGTCTATACCCAAATATATACGATGCCTTCCCCGATAACTGTTATCCTATTTCTCTCCTCCCTACTGTGGCTGACATTTCTTAAGAATATCTAAATCTAAATGTAAAGAATCTGAAACCTATGATTCTGTTCCCTTTCCTCTTGTTTCCTTTTTAATTCTACTCTGGTTTCCAGCCTCCTCACTGCATCGTAACTGCTCTCTCCAAAGTTGCAGTAATGTCATAATTACAAAATCTAATAGCTTTTTACTCAATCATCATCCTTCATGACCTCTGGCATCACCCACTTGGCCCCTTTCTAAGTTTAGTTTACCTGACACTGCTCCTAACCATCAGAACACTCCCTGCCTCTTCACCCAGATCACACCCCCTAAATGGGCATGTCAGCTAAGGCTCTGTCCTAGGGTTTTTTCTCTTCTATACTGTTTCACTTGGTGATTTCTTCAGTTCCCAAGGATTCAATTACTATTTATATGCTGATAATTCTCAAATTTAATTATCTAGTCCTAATCTCTTTCCTGACCTCTCTTCTCCAACTGCCTATTGGACATTTCAAACAGTATATCCTATAAACACCCACAATTCAACACATAAAGAACTGAATTTATTATCTTTCCCTCCAAGCCCTTCATATTAATGTAGAGAATACCATCATCCTCCCAGTCATCCAGGCTCACAAACGCCTCTCCACTCTCTCAACCCAAAGCCAAGCTCTCTCAATTTTACCTTGTATTATCTATCGAATATGCCCTCTTTTCTGACACTACAACCATGGTGGTGGCAGTCCTCATCTCATGCCTGGGATATTGCGATATCCTTCTCATTGATCTCTCTGCCACAAGTCTCTCCCAATTCATCCTTCACTCAGCTACCAAGGTGATCTTCCTAAAGTGCAGGTATAATCATATTTCTCTGTCAGACACACTCTCTTTCTCTCTCCCTCCCCCTCTCCATGGGGACTTTGAACTCAGATCCAGGATCCTCAGGTTCTTACAACTGACATTTTCACCTCATCTAGTCACTCATTTCCACACTAAGGCTCTTAAGGGTATTCCTCCACCCTTTCTGGGACCTTTTAAAATTATTATCTTCCGTTACAAGAATATAAGCCCCTAGAGGGCTGGACTGTCTGGCTAGCTTTTATTGGTATCCCCTTAGCAAAGAGCCAGACAAGCAGAAAGCATTAATAAAAGCTTTATTTCTCAATTACAACTAAAAAATACACAGAGGTCACTCCTTTCTCTTACAAAATGAATTCAATGACTTTTAAGAATTAACAGTTAACGTTAAATAATTTAAAACAAGAAAACCATTTCTGAAACATTAAGAATCAAATATAATTGCTTTAGTGCAGTGTAGGCTCAAGTAATTAGAAATCAGAGGACCCTGGTGGTATATAGTTATGCAAATGAAACGGGATAGTATCAACCATTTTATACATTTTATTCAGTCATGTCCAAATCTTCATGATCCCATTAGGGGTTTTCTTGGAAAAGATACTGGAGTGGTTTGCCATTCCCTTCTCTAGCTCATTTACAGATGAGGAAACTGAGGCAAAAAGTGTGAAGTGACTTGTTCAGGGTCACACAGCTATTGTCTGAGGCCAGATTTGAACTCACAAAAATGAGTCTTTCTAACTCCATCTCCAGCTCTCTACCCACTGTGCTACCTAGCTTGCCCCTTTACATCTCAAAACTATTAGGACCAAGAATTCCTGGAATGATATTCTCCTTCATACCTGCCCATTTCTACTTATAGTCACAGTAATGAGAACTTTATACTAGCACCTGGAACATGCACTGGCTAACATTCAGTTTAATCAGAAACTGTAATCAGAACCACATTTTTCAAGGAAAGGAGATTTACAGAAGTGGTTAGCTCCTGTCAATTTCAGTTTCTGAAAGTCTACTGCTACTGAACAAACCACTGTTACCTAAACTTTTTCAGGCTGAAACAGGGTGAACTTACATTAGGGAAGTTCCCTCCCCCCACCCCACACCCAAGAACACTTTCTGATAAAATCTAGGTGACACAGTGAGTAGAGCATTGGGCCTGAAAGGAGATTTGAGTTCAAAATCAGCCTCAGATGTGTACTAGCTATATGACCCTGGGCAAGTCACTTACCCTCTGCTTCAGCTTCCTCAACTGTATAATGAAGATAATAATGGCACCTACTTTACAGAGTTGTTGTGAGGATCACATGAGATAATATTTTTAAGCACCTAACAGTATCTGGCATGTAATAAACCCTAAATCAAGGTTAGCTATTAATTAACTAAAGCCCTGAAATTTAATTCAATAAACATTTGTTAAGCACCTACTATGTGCCATTGTGCTAAGTGCTAGAAATACAAAAAAGAGGGAAAAGATAATCCCTGCCTTCAGGGAGCATACATGCTAACAAATATATATAAAGCAAGCTATATACAAGATAATCAGAAATAATTAACAGAGAGAAGGCACTGGAATTAAGAGAAGTTGGGGAAGGCTTCCTATAGGAGACAGGATTTTAGTTAGGACTAAAAGGAAGGCAAGGAGATCAGTAGTCAGAGCAGAGAAGGAAAAGCATGTCAGGCAAAGGGGACAGGCAGAGAGAATGCCCCAAAACAACAGTTGCACAGTTGAAAATGTTTTGTTCATAGAACAGTCAGTGTCTCTGGATCAAAGATGTTGGGGCGATTGTTGTCATTGGTATTTGTCCTTCATTCTTGAAGATGTCTTGACTTGCAAATGAACTAGATTTAAGTGAGGCAGGGCTGTGCAAAGTCATCAACCTCACTCTTTCCTCCAGTCATCAGAGTCCATCGGCAAGACATAGGTCAGGACAACTGGTGATGGCCCAGGATGCAGTGGGAAACCTTGGCCTTTTAAAGTTAGGGTCTTTCCCAGGTCTCAGGCAACACCCTTTCAATGATTAGTGGTTAAGTAAGAGCTGAAGCAAAAGATGGCCTAGTTTGACTTCCCAAAAGAATCAGCCTGGGAGGGGAAGATTCCCTGAGCTTCTGGCCAGAACAGAAACAACTGCTAATTTACACTCAGATCAATCAGAACTTAAATTGTGAGCAAAAGAGGCTTGGGCTGAGACCTATTATTGGTCAATCAGTGAGAGTCTTTGGGTTTAAAGGCATGGTCAAGTAGCTCCATTTGAATCCCAATGGAATTTATCAAAGCCTAGTTTACCAGAACTATAGTTCAAGAAATCGCAAAAAAAAAAAAAAAAAAAAAACCAAAAAACTACACTAGACAAAAGAGTTAACTGTCACCTGGAGGCAATAGGGAGCCACTGACACTTACTGAGTATGTAGGTGACATGAAATACACTTTGGATTATAGATTAAGAGCTAAAGGTGACTTTCAGTAACCATCTGGTCCAACCCCTTAATTTCAATGAGAACACGGGTCCTGCTAGTCTGAAATGACCTTCCAAAGGTGACAATGAACATGTGGCAGAGGAAAGAAACTTGAAGCTGAACTTCTGAATGCCAATCCAGTGCCCCAGATTCACTGCCATTTCTAGATTACAAGAAATGCTTTCTTCCCCGTCCTCCAAACTAAAAGCTGTTCTTTGACTTCTTTGGTATCCAGGAATTGGATTCCTGGCTTAAAGGGGCAGCACCAATTTACTGCCAATCACCAAAAACTGCAAGGTAAACACAACAAAACTGGGCAAGAACTGGGCAAGAGACAAAGAGGTCACATCATCGCATTTTGAAGCTCTTGGCTTAAGGGGCACTGGAAATAAGTGGGATTCAGTTAAAAAAAAAAAAGCAAAAATTACCACATCATCTCCTTCCTTATGTTTATGTAAACTACTAGGGAACAATCCCCTTACATGCATGCAGCTTGTTCTAGCAATGCTGCTGTCACAGGAACACCCACAAATAATGATAGTAATGCACTACGATTTATACCAGCATTTTAAGGTTAAGTCTTTGGGATAAGAGGCACTCTAACCTCCACAAGGACTTGCTCAGCTCCTAGCTAACTTAAGAAAACAATAGTTTCTTTGTATGAATATGTATTCATCTTAATCTTTCCTAAGTCACATGAAATTCAATTCAAGGTGGTATCTATCTTTAAAAAGTCCTCCCCACACAGCAAGCCTCTCTCCTTTCCTAATTATACCTATTCTAAGAAAAAGCATTTCTCTACCTTTCAGACTCTGATATTGAGTCAATGGGTAGTAATTCCTCTCCCAAACTAAAGTCAATGGACAGTGTCCAGGTGACACCGCCCTCCCCTCCCCTCCCCGCAAAAAAAACCAACCACCATTTTTTCTTCTACTACAGAATCATTCAAAAGATAGACCTGGAAGGAACCTTAGAGATTATCAAATTCAACTCCCTTATCTTACATTAGAGAAATTAAAGAAGGAAATAAATATTTATTAAGCACCTACTATGTGACAGGTACTGGACTAATTACTTTACAAATATTATCCTCACCTTATTGTCTCCTTTAGTCCTTGCTACAAACCTGGGAGGTCAATCCTATATTATCCTCATTTATAGTGCCTTCCGACTCCAGGCCCAGCACTCTCAGTCTACTACAGTCAAGGTCACACAGCTGGTCAGTAATAAAGCTAGGACTGCAATAAAACAAAGGTTCCCCAAATGTGTGGGGGATGGCAGAACAGGCTGGGGTAGGAAGGATGGAAGGAGAGGCACAGAATTACTGCAAAGGTTTTATGAATATCATAATAACAAAAATAACTAGCATTTTTATAGTGCTTTAGAGGTCTGCAGAGAGTTTCACAAATATTATCACATCTGATTCGCACAACAACCCTGGGAGGTAGATTCTATTACAATTGCTATTTCATAGATAAAGAAACAAAGGAAAATAGAAGTTAAGTGACCTGCCCAGGGTCATACAGCTAATGTCTAAATGTGGACTTGAACTCAGGAAAATGTCTTCCTGATTCCAGGCCCAGCATCTAGGTCTACCTAGCAACCATTGTGAACTTCTTTTTCCCCCCATAACAATGAAATATGCAATATGACTCAGTATAAAAAATAAGCAAATAAATATTTTTTCAGCCTATGCCTGAAACATAACATACATTCATGCCCTTTTTTTCTTTAAATGTACACAATTGCTCACGGCTAATGTGAAAATATTTTATATTACTTCATCTGAATGAATATTTTATTTATTGCCTTAATGCGTGGGGGAGGGATGGACAGGGAGATCATTTGAAACTGAAAATAAAAAATTTAAAAACCTACTACTAGGGGCCGCTAGATGGCGCACTGTCAAGACCACCAGGCCTGGAGGGAGAAGGATCTGAATTCAGACCTTAGCCACTTACTAACTAGGTCTGTGACCCTGGGCAAGTCACTTAATCCCAGCTACCTCAAAACAAACAAGATAGGGGTAGCTAGGTGGAGCAGTGAATAGAGCGCCAGCCCTGGAGTCAGAAGGACCTGAGTTGGATCCGGCCTCCTACACTTAATCCACACAAACAAAAACCCAGCCACATAACCTTGGGCAAGTTACTTAACCCCAATTGCTTTTAAAAAAAAAAAAGAAAGAAAGAAAGAAAAAGAAAAGATAACTAATGGACATAGTAGCTATTTTAGTTTAGTTTAAATTGTTTTAAAGTACAATTTCATTGGTATGAGGAACTTCCAGCATGAAAACTGTCCACTGGTGCAGACCAGCAGCACATTGCTAACATAATAAAGTCATACTGAGAGGCTGAGGGACTTGCCCTGTAGGTTAGGACATTAATGAGTCTGGGGCAGAACTTGAATCCAGGTCGTCGTCGTCGTCGTCGTCAGTCTTCTTCTTCTTCTTCTCCTTCTTCTTCTTCTTCTTCTGCTTCTGCTTCTTGGAGGGGGGAAAGGTAGGGCAATTGGGGTCAAGTGACTTGCCTAAGGTCACACGGCTAGTTTTTTGTGTTAAGTGTCTGAGGCCAGAATCCAGGTCTTCTTATCTGTAAGGTCAGCTCTCTATCTACATCTCACAGATGTCATGGTTAACAAAATATTCCTTTTTAAAGTGTCAATTTACAGTAGTTTTTGTTATATATTTCTCAATCAGGGGATATTAACCATATACAACAACTATCCTGGGGCTACTGAGAATTTTTTGCATCATAAAGCTAAATAAACCTGGCTGGATCTCAAGCTTCAATTCAAAACACCTAGTAACACAGTAAGGCAATGCCAAACCTCTCATTTCAGTGGTATGCCAACATGCTATTTGCATCTCATTACCATTCATGAGCACACAGCAACTGGAATGGGACCTGTAATTCATTCTAATGCCATAGCCTGCACTACAAACCAGTTGGAATTCTGAGTAACTAGTTGGAGGTCGAGGGAGATGGAGGGAGAGAATAATTTAAAAATCACAGAGTTTAGCAAAGTGTATTTTGATTAATTTTAGTCTCTGTTATATTTATGGTCACAATAAATAGTACAATACAACATTTTACTTGTCATTGTTTGCAATCACAGCTCAGCACAGGTCTGGGCTCCTAAATCTTTAAAAATAAGTGGTATAAGTAACATCTTTGCAAATTTTGGAGTTTTTCATGTAAACAGTCTGATTTAATTTGGCTGCCTTTGAAAGTAATAGTGCTGAAGATGGACTATATTTAATTACCTAGTTCACTCTCCCCATAGTCCTTACACAAAGTAGGTAGGCAGAAGTAAGAAATTAGATTTGTCCAAGCTTTTTCCAACATTGTTATTCCTGCTATACTATTCAGTCTATCATGGATAATATTAAATTGCTGAGTATTCTTCAAAAACAGTTGGAATTTATTAAGTACCTTCTACATAATGACTTATCTATGTCTGTACTTTTCCTGATCAATTTGCTTAATGGACAATTTTTTTTCTTTAACCCTCATTTTAAGGTAAAGGGAAGAGAAAGGAAGAAGTACTTACAATGCTACTATGTGCCAGGTACTATGTTAAGTATTTTACAAATAATATCTCAGTTGATACTCGTAACAATCCTTTGAAGTTGGAGGTTAAGTGACTTGTCCAGGGTCACACAGCTAGGCACTGTCTGAGGTCCCATTTGAACTCTGGTCTTCCAGAGTCTAGCCTGAGTGTTCTATCCACTGGGCCACCTAGCTGCCCAATTTGAAACTTCTTATACAATAATAGGAAATGTCAATAATTCACATTCAGTTAATAATATTGTAGGACTGGGCTTGGAGTCAGGAGGTCTGTGTTCAAAGTCGAGTTCCATCACTCTTGCTTTTAGTCCCTTCACCAATAAAATGTGTGACTTGATGCTAAGGTCCAATCGGGTTCTAATGCTCTATAAGTGCTACTTACAACCTCTTTAAAAAAAAATTCAGTTTAAAATAGCCCCACTAATTTTTTTTAAATCCAGATTCACTGAAAGATTTTATTGCCCAAACAAGACAAATGGAAACACTTTAGTGGTTCAGGGCCTTCAACACATTACTTGCCCATGAAAGAATGTCTCCTGACTTCATATCCTCCTACATGGATATCTAAGACATATGAGAATCTGTGTCATTAAAAACATTCTAGTCACTACAGGTATTATGTGACACTATTCTGGTTGTTAGGATGTTATATGCTATTTCACTGAACAAATATTTACAAAATACAATCATAATAACTAGCATTTATATAATGCTTTAAGGTTTACAAAGCATTTTACATGTTTTCTCATTTGCTCCCCACAACAACCCTATGAGGGTTATCATCATCCCCATTTTATAAATGAGGAAACTGAGGCTGAAAGAGATTAAATAAAATTAAGTCACTTGCTGGGTTCACACTGCTAGTAAATGTCTGAGGATGAATTTGAACTACAGTCTCCCACTGAACCTCAGTAGTTTGGGGCGTGTGTAAAGGGGACAAAGACCATTTTCTTCTACCTTTTACTTTGAGACTTGAAGAACTTGCCTTCCTATTGTTAATAAGCTTCAAACAGAAATAATTCCTGAAAAGACGTTCTTTGTTTCTTCAGTTGCAATAATTCTTTGTTTCAGGTTAAACAATTGCATGATTGGCTGTGTCCACAGGTAAGCTGTGAAGAGCACAGTAACCAGCTCTTCCACACCTCTGACATGTCAGAGAGCCGTGTGGGCTAAATCTCTGGTATTCTGCCTGCTTCTCTACCAAGGCCAGATGTGTGAAAAAGTAGTCTGGGTTTCTGCTCATGACTACTTCCAGCTGTGATACAAACGCTACCCCCAGAAGGACAGCTCAGTTCCTCATGAACCACTGCTTGCCTCCTACACAAGAAACCACCAAAATCTGTTGTCAGTGGGTGTTATTTGCCCTTATCAAGATACCCACAAACCATCCCACCAAGGAGCTAGGCACACAAGGATATCCCTAGCAAGAAGTTTTATGCCCAAGCTACCTGCTTCTAGGACTGGAAACAGTATAGAGCTAGGATTTCTAACACTTTCTAGTGCTGCTTATGGTCAAATCAATTTTCAGGAACAGGAGACAGTAAAGTCTATAGCTATGGCTCTGAAGTGGTCAGCACAAAGTAACCAACAAGGGCTACTGCAGGCAGCTCTCTGTCTCTAGATAGAGGCAGCTACCGACCCAGAGGAGAGACTGCTGGACCTGTAGTAAAGCAAGTAACTTGCCAGTTACTGGCAAGACCCTGGGCTAGTCACTTAACCTCAGTTTCCTCATAGTGCCCACCTTCTAGGGTTGTTGTGAGGATCCAGTGAAATAATATTTGTTAAGTTCTTTGCAAACCTTAGAGCACTTGGTTAAATGCTGGCTTACTGGGCACCTAAGTGATGCAAGTGGACACAGTGCCAGGCCTGGAGTCTGGAAGATCTGAGTTCTCAGATATTTGCTAGCTTTGTGATCCTGGGCAAGTCCCTTAACCTCTGTTTACCTCAATAATCTCATCTACCAAATGGGAATAATAATAACAACACCTACCTCCCAGGGTTGTTGTGAAGATCAAATGAAATAACAATTATAAAGTGCTTAGCATTTAAGTGCTATATAAATGTTAGATACCTGCTTTTAATTATTATTGGGCAACATCAGAACTCCAAGTCCATAACACCCACTCAAGATATCAGGGACAACTACAGAGTTGGTTTTGAAGCCTGTGCCATAGAGTCAGATAACTGCATTTGCCAAAAAGATTCTGTTTTTCTATCTTATTAAAAAAGGATTCCACTCACTGGGGATCCCAAACAGTGTTTTTATTTTCAATGTCCTTTGTAAATTTAGTGCTAACACTCCTAAATGTAGCAAAGAGACACTTGGGATTTCTGTCAACATTATGTAGAAACAAATCCAGCTCACAAAATACTACTTGGTGATGATTAATAATTTCTTTTAAGCCTTCCCACTTATGGGTGCTGGCAAGAAAAGATGGAACTCAAGGCTATTAAGGTACAAAACAGTGAAATATATTTTCATAGCAGAAATATAAGCAAAAGACTTGGGAGACCAAGCAGTGTGCCCAGGGTTGCATCCTCTGGATCTCTATTTTCCCTACACAATAGGTGTTGGGAGAGGAGTATGGGAGAGATCTCAAAAACCAGGAGTCCACTGGAGCCCCTGTGATGACGCATCCAGCCCAAGGAGGTAGATATCGTCTCCAATTAGGCTGTCTTCTCAGGCTTCATGCTTCAGAATGGAATCAAGAATTTCAGAACTAAGAATCTGAAAATTTGGCCAAACTGAATATATGAAACAAAGTCAAGATGATGAGAGCACCAGTACTGAGTTGTTGTTCAGTCCTGTCCAACTCTTCAAACTGAGAGCTTGGAACAAAACTACAGTACGAAAAAAAAAACACCTCCTTTTACACATATGGAAAGTTGTTGGTCATCTCCCATGTCCCAGCTGTCTTATGATAAAGAGTAGGAAGAGAATGGATATAAAATTATGCCTTTTTAAGCATGTTTTAAAGCAGAAAGAAATAATGGTGGCCCTTATTCCTATTTGGCTCTGTTCAAGTAAGGAGGAAAGGACTAAGCCCTCTATGGGGGAAAAGGGCTCAGGCTTTTATTTCCCCACTGAGGTCATAGAGCCTGAGTCCTAAAGCCTATGGTCCTATATTACTTCTGTATACGGTGATCCTTTGTCCTGTTTATTTGCTGCTCAGAAGAGAGAAAGAGACAACACTGTAAGATCCTCCCCATTAGAAACCAAAGTAAGCTGTGAACACAAGCCTAAGTTCTTTGCATTTTTTTCCTTTTCTATTTTAAGTGAAAGAGTTTGGAAATGGCTATGACCTCGTAAGCTTCTATAAACCAGGAAAGCAAGTCACCAGAGGTCTGGGAGTCAGAGTTCATGTCAGAATTTTCTAGGAACTAAGTCCAGAGAGACCTGCACCACCCAGTCCAGAAGTGCTAGAGATGCAGAATCATCCATCCATAGGACAAGCTGCATTTAGAGGTGAATTTGGGTAGGGGTCAATGCTGTGTAAAAACTACACTAAATCTGAGTCTATTCTCCCCAAAGCAGTATTGGGGAAAAAGCACCCTCTATCTCCCTGTGTTAAGTGAAAATGTTTCTATTTCTGTTCTTGTTATATTTTCAAAGTAAATACCCCTTTGCAAAAACTATTTTTAAAAAGTGGATGACCTATTTATTATCTGGGACTGACAAGGTCTGTCATTTAGCACATGATTATGGAAAACTGGTATGGTACCAGAGGGGCCGAACTGAGTCTCCCTAATCCATCATCTCTGGCTCTACAAATGTGTATTTTACATTCCACAGAGTAGTTGAGAGCCATGATGAGAGTGTCAGAAGCAATTTGAAAAATGTTTTCTGGCACCTCTTGCTCCATCCAATTGTGCCATTAATACAAAAAGGTAAAGAAAGAAAGGAAGAAAGAAAATATTCTCAAAACAAACCAGAGGAATCATTCATTTGAAGAAAAACAGGTCAGGTATATTATAATCCTAAACCTACCTTTTATCATGAACATAATGGGTTCTTTCTTATAAGAAAATGTGGCATTGAGGCTCTAGTCTCCATTTGTAAGAGTTAGTCAATAAATTAAAGCTCTTCTAAGTATATAAATGTGGCTGTACCCAATCTACTTTATCCAAAGGTTGGTCTTATTAATACTTTATTTTCAGCTAACTTTGATTACTCATGTTAATTGAAATGAGGGTTGCATTAAGTAAAAAATCCAAAATCCTGGCTCCAGAGTAACACATAGGGTCCATCTCCTCTCCCTCTGGCAAGTTAATCGTTCAAATGTAACAATTGTGTCAGTCTCCCTCCTGACACAAAGTATACTTTGGGAACCTTTCACTTGTCTGGCTCTCTGCCCCTACTCAGATGAAAGCTGGGAAATTCAGAATCTGGCACTCTGCCAAGGAGAACCACTAGCTTCCCTTTTGGCCCTTAAGCTTATATGTTTTCAAAACCTAGAATAGTTTTATTTACACAGTAAAACACACACACACACACAAAAGAACTCACATCCAGGCCCTGGAGATTAAAACCATCATCCCCCATTAGTTCACCCTCTCCCCAGGTACCTAACTGGTCTTCATGGCATACAGTATTGCCTATTGAGTTCTCATAACATATATAGCATATCACAAAAGTCTTAGTGCAGTTTTGAGCTTTAAAAACTTCAGAAGTACAAATGCTACAGATTTTTTAAAAATCATTTTAAAAGTTTCATTCTTTATTTGGATATCTTAAGGCTAGCCCTTTGATCACTGAGCAGCAGCTGATGAAAGTTTTCACCAAGTTTGAAAATTGCCTTGAGCAATGTATGACACAAGGCAGTGATTATTTTTAACAAGAAGTATATTTATGTTTTAAAAATTGAAATAATTTATTTTTCAAAGGCTTCTGTAGTTTATAGCAGTCATGAGCTTGAGGTAGCTAGGTGGTTCAGCGGAGTGGCCTGGACTCAGGAGAAATACTGAGACTTGAGAACTGATACAAAATGTGTGCTTTGTTTTCCATCCATGTGCCTCAGCCCAATCCTCCACACAAAGTCTCCTCTGATTGGTATGACCCATTGAATGGCTCAACTTTTTCTCCAGAACCCACTCTAGGTTCTCTAGGGTGGCTCAAGGGGAATCTAGGTTCTCTCATCCAGAACCCAGGGAGTATGCTTTCTACTCACATTAGCACCCCTCAAATGAGTCTTAAGGTTTAGAGATACATTTCTAGTCTCACCACATGTGGTTCTATCCTCCCAGCTATGTCCAAGTCCTCTGGGCCCCAGTTATGCAAATTCCCCAGAGTTGCTTCTTAAAAAAACGCCCAGTCAGAGAAATGGAATTGGTTTCCAAGTATCAAGGGAGATAGATGTAGATTCTTTTTAAGTCTTGTTGCAAAATTCTATCTGAAGTGGCCTGGTAATAAGATATATTTGCATTCTTCAAATCTGCCAACAGTGAAAGAGTCTCAGAAAATATTTTTGGGGGAAGAGACCTGGGGGAGAGGAAGATGTGAGGATGTAGAAGGAAATTATTTTGTAATCAAGCATACATTGTAGATCAAGTAAAATAAGTAACTATAATTCAGTTAACTTAAGAGTTGACTCAATTTGTACTTTACACTGAAGAACAAGGATCACTTTGTTTATATTTTGAAAAATGAATCACCCTGACCTAAATATAAAAAGACTCACTGTAAAAAAAAAAATTATAATGGAAGGAGGTACTGCACACAACTATGCTAGGGGGAGCCAAACAAGAAATAGCAGAAAATATATAAGATAAAAGAGAGGATTTTTATTACATAAAATTAAAAAGCTTTTGCATGAAATAAATCAATATAACTAAAGAGAAGTTGTGAAGTAGAAAAAATCATAGAAAAAAAATCACCGAATCACTAATATGTAAAAATCATTTAGGCTTGTTTTGCCCACCATTGCTTTTTTCTCTTTTGTGAGGCTATTTGCTTATAATCAATCACCCATCATACTCCTTCATAAGATTTTTACAAACAAATTTATTATATTGTATCTTAGGATTACCTTTGGCAGCTATCTCTCTCTGCTCAGCAATGAAGTCAAACATTTGTTGGCTAAGGCACTTTCTGGGCTCTACCGGTCTGCTTGTTGAAGCAATTAATTTACATTAGTTTAAATTATTGATGAAATTATTATTGTATTAGGTTTCTATATAATTTCTATTGTCCATTTTCCATTTTTTATTTTTAGTAGGCTGTTTAAATAATTTAATTAAATCTTCCTAATTTCTTAATAAAGAACTGTTTCTTGATTATTAAAAATCTGATTTTAGCTCTGATAAATCAATGATCTATAAACAGACAACTCAGGAATGAGTTTTTAAATTACATTAATTATAACGGCATGATATATGCATGTTTTGTTAATAGAGTATATTTTGTATACTCTATTAACATGTTATGTTAATCATGATTATAAATATCACCTTGATAGTTTAAATCTGCATCAACTGCTTCTTCTAGATAGTCTTTCCTGTTACTCCTCCTACTGATCTAGCTGCTCCTTCTGTCTCTTTTCCAAGATTTTCATCCCTACCTTCAACTAACCCCACTTATGGGAGGCTGCTAAATGGCAGGGTGGCTGCAGGCCTGGAGTCAGAAAGAAGAGTTCAAATTCAACCTCAGACACTTAGCTGTGCAAGCCTGGGCAGGTCACTTAACCCTGTTTATTTGCCAAGAAAACCCCAAATAGGGTCATTAAGAGTCAAACACAATTGAACAACAAAGCTATCTCTATGAGAAAGAATCTTCAGATCTGCTCTCTCTCCTCAGCCCCAAACCACCAACTAACTGTCTACTGGACATTTCCACCTGGATGTCTCATAGGGATTTCAAGTTCAGCACGTCCAAAACAGAACTCATTTTCTTTTCCTCAAAACCTTTCACTCTTCCCTAAATTTGCTATTTCTGTTGAGGTGCACTTCTGTTCTTCCCACATCCCATCTCCATGTCAAGGACTTCTGGCCACTGGTTATGCAAAGTCCCCAGGGCTACTTTTTTCCCAGTCAGAGAAATGGAGTTGGTCTTTCAGGTGTCAAAGGAGATAAAAGAATCATTTTTCGTTTTGTTCCAAAGTCCTTTCTAGTCAGGTTCAGAACCTTGAGGTCATCATCCTCAGGCTCTTCTCTCTTGATCATCACAATTACCTGACAATTATCAATCTTGTCAATTCCCTCAATTCCACCACACCTCTTACCTTCCCACATCTGTCACCTTCCATTCACTGTCACCTTCTGTCCAAATTATTGGTCTCCCTACATCCAGTCTCATTTTTATCTGTCATCCATCCACACAACTACTAAAATGATTTTCTTAAGGCACAGACATATCTAAATCATTCCTCTTCTCAATATACTCCAGGGGCTTCCTCTTGCCTCTAGGGTACTATACAATCTCTTTTGTGTGACATTTAACACCCCTCACAATGTGGTTCCAGGTTAGAAGCCTGACACATTATTCTCCTTCATACATTTAATGCTCCAGTCAAACTGACTTGCTTTGCTACTTGTACCTCATTCACAATATTTTATCTCCTGTTTGTATGCTTTTGCGTAAGTTGTCTGCTCATGCCTAGAATGTGCTTCCTCCTCAATTCCACCTCTTAGAAACCCGACATTCCTTTCAAGCCCAGCCCAGATGCCACATCCTACTCTGATTGTTAGTGCATCTCCTTCCCCTGCCAATGCATAAAAAATTAATTTCTAAGTTGTAAAAATTGTATTTATTCATCTTTCACATTACTTTTTAAAATTTATTTTATTTATTCACCTTTCTGGTCTTCTTATACCTTATTACCTTTGAACTCGGACCTTCTTTCTATTCCTTGAACAAGACAATTCATTTACTGGCTGTCTGGCACACCTGGAATTCTCTCCTTTCCCCCCTCTGCCTCCTGGCTTCCTTCAAGTCGTAATTAAAATCTCGCCTCCTGCAAAAAGCCTCCCCTTAAAGCTAGTCTTGTCTCTGATTATTTCTAAAAGATCCTCTATACGGCTTCTTTATACACAGTTGCTTACTTGTAGCCTCCTCCACTAGATTGTGAGCTCCAAGAGGGCAGAGTGCTTTTCTTTATATCCCCAGCACTTAGGGCAGTGTCCTGCACAGAGGAGATGCTTACAGATAAATGCTTGTCCACTTGACTTGCCTTATATACTTGTACACAAGTCTTTCCTCTCCTTAGATTAAACTGGAGTAGAATGTAATCTTAGAGTAAATTAGAATATAAGCTCATTGAAGATAAGGACTGGTTTTTTGTTTTTGGTTTTATTTTGGTCTCTATAACCTAGTAATTAGCACTGAGTCTAACACAAGATAGCTGCTTCAGAAATGACTGGTAAACGAATAAATGAATTAATCTCCTCCAGGAACCCCAGCAGCCAGCACCTTAAGCTCATCTAGTCTACTCCTGTCATTTTAAAGGTGAGGAAAAGGAATTTTGGTGTAGTTGCTAGCCCAATATTACACGGACAGGCAGTGTCAAAACTAGAACCCAGGACTCATAACTTCCAACTAAGTGCACTTTCTATTAGATGTGTTTTCCTCTCTTCCAACTGTTTTCTTGAATAACTATTATTCACTTGAATGCAAAATCATCTCAACTTCAAAATGCCTCAGACTTAAAATACCTTCTATATAGAACTAGATTTTGCCATCTCTTCTAAGAAATGGCAAAGCTCCCAATCACCCAGGCTCTAAACATTAGAGTTATTTTTTTATTCCTTCCTTCTGTCTGCCACCTAAAATTAATCAGTTAACATTGATGGATGAGGGGAGTTTGGAAGAAGAGATTCCGTCTCCTTATCTCTCTCTCAGTAGCCACTACAAGCAGGATCCCACAAGTGACTGACAAGGATTCTATGACCTGCTCTATGTGGCTGCCCATGCCCCCAGGGGCTCACCATATTGGTGTGAGACTCAGCACAGACATCTGATCAATTTTAGTCCTACTAGGCCCACAAGCCTCAGTTTTCCTTCCTTCAGAGATTACGGACAAGGACCACCACACCTGGCTCCATTTAACATTTGTTAAGAATCTTCCACGTTTAAAAAAAAAAGTCCTTGACTGACACATGACATTACTGAGAAACAATATGTAAACACATAAGTGAATAGGAAGTAATCTGAGGAGGAAAAGAATACTAAAAATACTGATGGGATCAGGAAGGCTTTGCTTAAGGGAAGCACTTGGGCTGAACCTTTAAAAAATGCAAGTCACAGTGAGGATAGACTATATTCCAGGTATGGGGGACAGAGCAGTCCCAAAACTGCTGCTACAATTTCTCTAATGCAAAGTGTCTGTCACACTTCTTTTTATTCCTACTGCAACATCCCTGGTTCAGGTCCTCATTACTTCTTCTTATTTGATTATAGTAATCTCTTAACTGGTCTCCCCAATTCCAGTTTTCCCCATAGCTATAAATAAATACCACATAAATGAACACACACATATATATATAACAATCTATTCCTATAACATAAATACCACAAATATATTTCTCCTATATACCATTAGGATAGCAAGGTGGCACAGTGGATAAAGTGTCAAGCCTGGAGTCAGAAAGACTGGTTTCAGTCACTTCCAACACTTCATGACCTCATTTGGGGTTTTGTTGGCAAAGATACTAGAGTGGTTTCCCATTTCCTTCTCCAGTTCAATTGACAGATGAGGAAAGGTAGACAAAGAAGGTTAAGTGACTTGCCCAGGGTCACACAGCTAATATGTGTCTGAAGTCAGATTTGAACTTGGGGAGATAAGTCTTCCTGATTCCAGGCCTGGAGCTCTCTCCACTGGGCTACCAACCATCTGTCCTGCTAAAGGGGGCCCATCAGACAAACAACAAAAAAGTTAAGAACTCCTGCTCTGAGGCATCCTGGCCAGAATGCCCTGCTCCTCCTTTCCCTCCCATTCTGCCAATCCAGTACCTACCCCTTTGCTCACAAGGCACTAATCAATACCAGTCATAGATCCTCTGTTCAGAAGTCATTTTATCCTTGGCCCTTTTTCTGTTCTTCATTTTCACATTCTCTCCGTGTATTTAATTCTGTCCGATCTTCCCTAGTAAACTGTAAGTTCTGTAGGAAAGTCTACTGAACATCAATTTATCACCAACTGGAGGTCCTATAGACCTCTCAAACTTAAATCATTCAAAACCGAATTCATTATCATTTCCACCAAACTTCCCTATTTTGGGGCACCAACATCCTTCCAGTCACCAAGATTTGCAACCTTGGGATAATACTCTTCACTCCTCATATTCAGTTAGTCACCAGATCTTGTGAATTCTACCTCCACACTAAGTCTAACTTTCATACTTTTCTCTCCACTTGTACACAACCCTCCTAGGTTAAGTCCTCCTCATCTCTCACTTAGACTAATGTAATTGTCCCCTAATTTGTCTTTAAAATCCTGCTTCAAATCTTTCCCACACGACTCTTTACCATGAATGTTATGTTCCAGCAAAACCACGATACATGCTATTTCCCATTCACCATAATTGGTCCTTTTCTCCCCATCCCCTTTCCGCCATGCTTTTGTACAGAAGGCATCTCTTGCATTGTAGGAACATGCTTCCCTCCCCACCTTGCCTCTCAGAAGTCTTAACTTCTGTCAGTATTCAGCTCCAAGGCCACCAACATTGGCCACCTAATCAAAGTAGCAAAGCCTACTCTGATTTCCCAGTACCTAATTGCCTTTCCTGCTCCCCTCCACCATTACCTGTCTTGTATTTAATTTTCTATGGACATTGTTTCTCTCCCCATCATCCAATATAATGTAAACAACCTTGAGGGAAGGAGCAAGTTTGTTTTTCTCTTTTCAAAGTACCTTATGCATACAAGTTTAATAAATGCATCTCCCATAGTGCCTTGTAAGTAGTATCCATTCAATAAAAATGTGCTGAATAAATGAAATGATCAGATATTAGATGATAGGCAAAATTAATCTGAATTACTTGATTTTATTAACTTTTCAATTGCAAAAAAAGTAAAAAATCCACAACAACCCTAGTACATCAGAAAGCAAATTCAAAATAATTCTTTCATATGGATCAAAATGTAAATGTTAAGAACTAATTTTTAAAGCCCTGAAGGATTCTAGGTTTCCAAACAAAAATAATTCCACACAGAAAATTATCATTTTATATAACACTTAGTATTCATAAAACTAAAATATGTGGGCTTTCAATCTATTTTGCCTATTAACAGAAAAACAATCTACTTTCAAATTTCATATGCAATTATGTTTTATTAAACAAAATCCAAAAAAGCTATTGGGATACCAAACATGGGGAAATTATACAGAAACAAACATCTTTTTTAAAATTTTCTGTACATATGAGTAACAGTAACAAAGAGAAACACAAAACATTCAATTAACTTTTTCTTGCAGAGACAGCAAATTCAAATTTCATACATATGTTTCTGAGTGTCTTCTCCCCAGCAAAATGCTTAAAAAAATTTTTTTTCCCAAGTACATGTAAAAACAATTTTGACATTTGTTTTTTAAAATTTCAGCAAAATGCTACTTATAGGATTACTGGGACAAGTTACTCATGTAGATTTATTACACACAAAAAAAGAATCCATAATGTTAGATGTCAGACCACAAAGCCCAGGCACTGACAGAAAAAGATGTTAGAGGCTCTACAATATAACACTTTGTATAAAAGTCCTTTCCTTGGCACCAAACCCGAGTAGTTTGGGACTACAGGTTAAGTCCTAAAAACACTTGTCTTATTTTTTTTAATGCCAGGATTTGAAGAACTAGTCTACATTTGACTTAATTCAAGCTCAGGATTCAGAAAAGACCAAAGTACCTTCCCACAGTAACCATGGGTTCTAGGTTACAGTCATGCTGAACACTAGTCAGAAGAAAGTCTAATTCTCATTTAAATTCCACACCCTGCCCTCCCCCCCCCCCCCCACTTCAACTGCCACACCTTTTAAAAGATCTAATAATAGGTTCTTTCACAGGCTCATTATCATTGTTTGAATAGGCTTTACAATAAGGACATTAGTTATTATCAAGCCAAGATGAGAGAACTAAGCAACTTCAGGGATAAAATCTACTCTATTAAGCATTTCTGGAGCTCCCTAAGCACTAGGGCACATGATCTTACTTTACATCTCATTATTCCTCAGACCATTCCTGGAAGATAATGTACATCTACTTTTGCACAAGGTGAACCTAAGTCACACAGTAATTGTGCAATTTGCTTAAGACACAAATGCAAACTGTGTAATTACCATGGCTCCTATTTTAGGAGTACTTGGGCTACTGTGTCATGTGTCTGTTTTGGTAAAACACCTCAAACTGGTAAGCATGTCATTAGTGTCACTATGTCACTATCTTGGACAACTGTACCATAACTAGAAGCATCAGCTGCAGGATTGAAATGAAGGCTTCAGACTCCACTGTGGTGCTTTTTCCAAGCTACTAAACTTAGATATAAGCCTAAAGGAGTTGTCTTGAGGCTCAGGGTGGTGAAGTGATTGACCAGTGATCATAAACCCAATATGTTTCATAGGCAGGATTTGAACTCTGATCTCCAAAGCTTCCAGGTCAGTCAGTCAATACACATTTATTAAGTGCCTACTGGGTGTGAGGCATTGGCATGTTTGTTCTCTGCACTAAGATAGTCCCTTACTCTCAAGGAGTTCACAGTCTAACAATATGGAGGAGGCAATATGCCAACAATAATGTACAAACAAGACATACATACAAGAAATCAGAAATAGCCCACAGAGGGGAGGTCCTAGAATTGGAAGAGACTTCATGTAGGGGATGAATTTTAGCTGAGATTGAAAGAAATAAGGGAAGCCAGGAGGCAGAGATGAAGGTCATTTATTCCTGGTATTGGGAACAGTCAATGTGAAAATGTCTAGAGTTCAGACAGAGATCAAATGTCTTATTCAAGAAATAGCAATGAGGACCTTGTCACTGGATAGAATGAGAACTGTTGGGGAGGAAGGTCTAAGAAGACTAGAAAATTAGAGGAGGTGCTGGGGAGAGGTTACAAAGGTATAAATGCCAAACAGCATTTTGTATTTGATTCTGTAGGTAATAAAGACCCACAGGAGTTTATTAAGTTGGGGGGGGAGAGGACATAATCAGACCTGAAGTTTAGAAAAATCTGTCAAAATGACAGCTGAGTTGAGGATGGATTAGAAAGAGACTTGAGGCAGGGAGAACACCCAGAAGGCTAATGCAATAGTCTTGATGTGAGTGATAAGGGCCTTGCATCAGGGTGGTGGCAAGTGTCCAAGGCTGGATAAGAACATGTATGAAAGAGACAACAGATTTGCTATGGAGAGTAAGAATAATGGGTCAAAGTCCAGCACTATCTGCACTGCCCCAAGCTGCCTAAATGGATGATGTATTTAAAATTTTCTGAATAGGAAAAAAATAAACACCAGTATCATTATCATATATACTTAGTCACAAAAGGATCTACACACATCTACATATGAGTACATGAGTAATTTTGTAGTCCTCAATAATAGACCTTAAAAACCTTTTGCATGGGTTTAAGTAAAATGTTCTAGAAACCACAAGACAGACCTCTATAGGACAGGTTTTAAATCAAGTAGTTTCATTCATGTTATCTACCATGTAGATAACAGAAACAATTAGTAATCTTCAAAAAGTAGAGCAAACTCCCCTGCTTCTAATTCCAGACAACACTTGGTCACTCTGCTAAAGGGCATTCTTAAGTGTTTCCACCCCCCAAAAGTTATTGCTTCATTTCAGGCTCTTCCAAAAGAGGAGAAAACATACGTAATAAATTACTAAAAGTATGCAGTGTATGAGGAAACAGTAAAGAAAATAAACGGACTGATCTGGAAACTTACTACAAGACTGTTTTGTAACACTTTCTTTCTGATACAGCAGAATTGCGTGTAAGGCAAATCTGCCCCACAGTCCATCTCAGGACCAATTCAGAGGTACTGAAGAAATTCATTAATGTGGGAATCTCAGGTTCCAAGGATATCTTATATTGAAACTTACAATATACCTGAATTTAACATAGCTCCAAAGGAGTCTTAATGAAGAAAGGAATTCTAACACACTAGAAATATAACAGATTCCAGAGTTGTTTAAATCACTCAGTAGGGTATGTCATGTGCAAGCATCATTAAACTTGAAAAATCCATCCTAATTAGACTTAACAGCATAATAGCGAAAGTTCCAGGCAAGAGTAAAAGGCTTACAATTCAACCAGCCTATTCTTTCTTTCCTTTGTCAGATTATTCTTTAGAACAGAAACTCAAAGTAAAGGTATATCAAATTTAATTTCTATGGAAAGGTCAGTTTAAGTTCTAAGAAATGAAGCCCCCCCCCAAAAAAAAAACCTGAAAAAAAGGATATAATAATTACTACTACATGTAATTTGCTTCACATGTAAATTAGTCATTTAAATAATCTGAATTTTCAAAACTTATTAGAATTAAAACACACTAATTCACATCACAATTATCCAACACCTATTCATAGAAATTGTTTGAAATTCAATATTGATATAGCATGAGGATATAACAAAAACAGGTATTTATTCCTGCAATATTTACTGGATACCTATCTAAGCCATGATATGATATGGCATGAATCTACTAGTAACTTTTGCCACAAGACCCCAAGGCATTTCCATAAGCACATTTTTAATCACTTACATATTTAACACCTGAAAAATGAGAGACCGTTACTTATTCATTTGTAATACTAATTTCGAGTGTATAATTACATACTAATTTTAGCCTGGTGAGCAAACAAAAATGTCATCTTGTCTTCTGGATTTTTTATCTAAATACAAAGGGGAAATTAGTGGATAGACTGCTGCACGTGGTGGTAGAAGGTACAAGTTAAAATGATGTCTTGGGTCCTTATTAGATTTTAGATAATGTGCAATTCTTAAGATCTCAGTCTCAATTCCTCTGTCTATAAAATGGGAATAATACGCTACCTGTCCCTTAGGGTAGTTGTAAGGAAAGCACTTTGCTATCTATAAAGGGATAGGAATAAATTTCATGTGCTTATACCAGCCAATAATGTAATGGTGTGACGCACAGGCTTTAGAGCATGTGGAGGTTTGATAAGCCTGTTTCTGGAAATTCATGATGAAGGCTTCCTCTCATCACTTTGGAAAAGAGCAGGTATTCCTCTCACTGTTTCCCACCTATTTCATGGTGATGAAAAGCCTTTTAACTGACTGCTGAACACAAACTTAGCACACATAAAAATGGCTAGAACAGATGGAATCTATTTCTTCCCTGGTGGGCTTCCAGGTAAGACAGGGAACTTAGGCTGTCTCTCCCCCTGAAGGTCTCTGCTTCTTCCTAAAGTTTCTGTTGTGTTCTGATCTTAGGTGAAGGAGTATCAGAGAGAGAATTGGTCTGTTCCAATGTTGAGAGCATCAAAGTTCCCCTTGGCCACGGGAGCCAGCCCATCATCAAAATGATGCAGTCTAGTAGTCAAGGGAGCCAAGCAGCTCATCTATCAGTTAGTTATGAAATAACTTTTGTAAAGTGCTTTGCAAACTTTAATAAATGCTAGCTATTATTACTATATCACACAGCCAGAAATAACCTTGGTAAGGGGGATATTTTATAACCATATTTTAAGTTCGAGATCACTCTTCCCAGGAACCAAGGTGTATGGAGTTGAATGTGTTCCCAGTTTGGGAATGTTTTTTTGTGTCTATTATAATTTTTCATCAATATATCCCCTCTCTAAAAGTGACCTGCAATTATTGGTTAATTGATGTTTCAGAGATGGGAACTGGTAGATTGAAACTGGAAGGACACATTGAATAGACTTGAAAGAAATGGTATTAGGAAAAGAAAAAAAATGCCAAGCCCTCATGGTTATCCCTAGGATCCTGAGAAGAAACAGTAGCCATTTGCTGGGAACCCAAACTGCCAATAGAATGGAAGGATTATGAGAATAAAGTCAGATAATATATGCTACATAAGAAGCTCTCAGAAGAGGAAGCTCCCTGTAATAAGCACGTCAGCACCTTCTCTGAAGCTAAGACTCCTATACAGTTGCCAAAGCATTGAGAAGTTAAGGGATCCCAGAGTCATACAGAACCAATATGTAGCAAGGGCAGAAATTGAACACAGATCCTCCAGGCTTTGAGAATGGATCTATCCATAATGCCACAATGCCTCTTATCTTGAGATGAAAAGCTCTAAAGAATGAAAAAATGAGAAAGACAAAAGGAGAGCTACCTAAAAGAATCAGCACAGGAAATTAACGCATGATTTAGAATTTTTAAAAATACTAGTTCTGAATGAACTGATCTGATTAGTAAGCTGCTGTCAGTGATCTTTTAAGACTTTTTGAGAAAGGGAGAAGTGGTCTAGGACCAGATGAGAACAAACACCTCAATTTTCAAAGAGGAAGGAGAATATATAGTCTGCAAATAAAAGCCTCTTCCCACTATGATCCAGCCTCCACTTAGCTGTCTAAGTAAGTGATCTACATAAAATTTGGGTTTGTCATCCCTCTATTCAACCAACCACAACGATCCCCAGGCCTCCAGGATCAAATATTAAATCCCTTTTTTTGGCATTCAAACCCTTCATCACCTGCTCTCACACACATACTTCTCTGGTCTTCTTGCACCTTATTTACCCCAAAAATACTCTTCGACTTAGTGACACCAGTCTCATTACTGTTCCTTGCCCAAAACACTGAATTTTCACTGGCTGTCTCCCATGAGTAGAACTCTCCCTCTTCTGTGACTCTCTCTACCCTAGTTTGCCTGGCTTCTTTTAGGTCTCAGCTAAAGTACAGCAGAAAGAGTTCAGGGCCTGGAGTCAGAAGTCTCATCTTCATGAGTTCAAATCTGGGCTCTTGCCAGCTATGTGACCCTGGGCAAGTAATTTAACCCTATATGCCTCAGTTTCTTCACCTGTAAAATGAGCTGGAGAAGTAAATGGCAAACTACCCCAGTATCCTTGCAAAAAGCCCCAAACAGGGTCAAAACAATGAGACTTGACTGAAAAGACTGAAGAATAACAAATCCCACTTTCAGTAAAAAGCCTCTTCAGTCCTCCTTAATTTTATTGCCCTTCTCCCTCAGACTACCTCCATTTTACCCTGCATATATCTTGCTTGTACAGTTGTTTGAATTTTACCTTCCCCACTAGACTGTGAACTCCTTGACAGCAGGGACTGTCTTTATATCCCTAGTACTCAGTATAGTATCTGGCACACAAGAGGTGCTTAATAAATGTTTGCATATTGACTACAAACTGTAGACTGTAGAGAAATATTTTATTATGTTGCTCAGAAACCCTAATTTATTAATATTGTTTGAACCTTGCTAGATGTGGCTACAAATTGGTTGACCTCCACACACTCCCAGGGAAATCATATCTAAAGTACTTACATTTAGGGTACTTTAAATTGGAATGTTTATGTTTACATCTCAATCATCTTAATTTGAATGTTCATGTTTATTTGTGTACATATCAATGGACCTTGATAGGGAATTCCCCCCTCTGCAAAATAGCTTAACTTCAACCAGTGGTGTCAGTGCTGGTATTTTATATAATTTAAACCTCACAGAGACAGAGAAGGGAGCTGCCTTCTAGCTTTCCTTCTCTACCAAATAAAATTTCCTTCTAAAGTTATTTCAGATTTTTGGGTTCATTCTCATTACTAACAAGATCAATCAGCTTGGCTTCTACTTGCAAAATTCCAAAACACTTGTTAAAAAATGTTTTGATGTATTTTAAAAAGAATTCATTTATGAATACAACTCAACCTATTTCACACCCCCCACAATGAGCCCTCCCTTATAACAAAGACAATTAAGCAAAAACAACCAACAGTGAACCTGTCTGCCAATGTATGCAAACAGTCTGCACCAAAATCTCCCACCATTCTCTTGAAAGGTAGGGAAGTATCTTTCATCAACTGTAGAACACATTATCAAGGGAAAGAACGGCTTGTGAGCATTCAGAAAAGTACAGTTAGCCTTTCCACATCGAACAACCTTCAGCCTCTAGGCCACATCTGGCCCTCTAGGTCTTAAGTGTGGCTCTCTGTCTGAATCCACCCCCGGGTTAGGGGCAGGGCACCCCTGAGATCTGGAAAACTCACATCAAATTTTTTGGCTCTCCCTTCATACCAGAGAGGTAGTCTGAATTTTTTCTTTTTCTTTTAATTGGTGTTTACAGTACCTTATTGCAAAATGTGGGTAAAGTATTTAGTCACAGGCTCTGTGTCATCTGTTGGCCTTCATGTGTCACCTGCAGCTTCTGTAAAACTCCCCCAAAATTCCCATTTAACTTCTTATACCAACTCTTGATATGTCAAAACTACCACGGGGAAAGTCTCAAAGTGGAAGGGAAAGCCAGCATGGCTTCACTAAATACAGATTATGCCAGACTCATCTTATTCCCTCCTAGGCTGGGTAACTCATATGTGATGGGAATGTTGTAGAAATAGTTCAGGTAGATTTCAGCAAAGTCTCATGCTATCCTTAAGAACAAGATGAAGAGATATGAGCTGGAGTAAAAGTAGGTAGGTTTGTAACTTGTTCAATGCCTGGAGAGAGGCAATAAGGCTAAGTGAACAGAAAGCTGGCCTTGGAACAGGGATAGACCTGGGTTCATGTCCCACCTGTTGGATGTAGGCAGGTCACAGGATCTCTCAAGTCTGCTAGTCGAACAGACATCAAACATATGGCAGACAACACTCCCAGTGTAGCCCATATTAGATTAAAATGTAATTGGGAAATATTTAACAAAATAAATAAAAATACAAAAGAACAAAGATTATGTTAACATTTTTTTATGTCAATATGAAGACTGCCAAAATCCTTATACATGGTTTAGAGAACCCCTTTTCAATTAGTTTGAAATCACTGCTCTAGACAGCTCTGTAAGATTAGAAACGCAAAGAATACACCTGTGTGTCTTGGTAGAGGAAGTATCCTTACTTGGAAGGTCTAATATACCAATGAGACCATAGATCTGGTGCAATTTCCTACACCTCCTATGTGTTGCAAAGTGTCTTTCTTTAAACAGTCCCAAGAGGTTAGATGGTGAAAGTGTTATCCCCATTTTATAGTCCAGAGACCTGAACCTCTGATTTTGTGACTTGCCTATGATCACATAAGCAGTAGGAACACAACCTCAGGTTTTCCTGATTTTTGTCTAACTTCCACTGGGCTACTGCAGTAGCCTCCTAACTAACTGTCAGCCAGCCTCCAAGTTTTCCCTATCTAATCTGTCCTTCCTCCTTGAAACTGACAAAATCCCTAAAGCACAGGTCTGACCACGACTCTCCCTCCATCAAGAATCTTCAGTGACTCCCTCCTGTCTCTCTAGAATCAAGCAAACTTCTCTACCTTGTATTTAAAGCTTTAACAATCTGGCTCCAGCCAGTCTTTTTAAGTTCATTGCAAACTTCATTTGCAGACAAAATGCCCTACTTGCTGTTTACCTCATACAATATTCCATCCCTGATCTCTGTACCTTTGAACCATTATCCTCCTTGCCCAGAATGTGCTCCTTTTCTCACCTCTGGTTTCAAGGCTTACCTCAAGTACACAAGGTCTATTCAGATCTCCCAGATGGCTTCCGCCACTCTCCTCCACCTCCACTAAATTACTTTGTAGTTACTTTGCTTACATTTTAGTTTTACTTTGTTGCAGCTCCTAATAAGCCCCTTGAGTTTAGCACAAGAACCTGGCATTCAGAAAGCATTTAAATGTTCATTAGATGAATTAATGAAAACATAAGCTCTCTGGCTCACTTCTTGCTTACTCTATTTTAAATGTTATCCACTCTAGTGATGAGAGAGGCCTTTCTCTTTGGAGATTCCAACTCCTTTTCTGGTACCCTTGATCCCAACTCTATTCTCCCATAAATTACCTCATCTATCATTCCCAATCTCATCTATAATCTCTCTTTATCCACTGGATCCTTCTCTACTCAGTACACACATGGCTGAGTCTCTCCCATTCTCCCTCTCACCCTTGACCCCAAAAGAAACTTCATTTGAGCCTGCCTTCTCCTCAAACTATCAGACTTGGATGAGTCAGTTAACTTCACTGATTGCCTCATCAGCCAAATGAAGGGAGTGGCCTCTGAGATCCTCTTCTATCCAGGTAGCCAGGTGATAAAGTGGATATGGCGACAGATCTGGAGTCAGTAAGACCAGAGTTCAAATGCAGCCTCAGACACTTACTAGCTGTGTGACACTGGCCATGTCACTTAACCTCTTGATGCCTTGTTTTCCTTAACTATAAAACAGTGGTAACAATAGCATCTATCTCCCAGAATTGTTGGGAAGATCAAATGAACCAACATTTGGTAAGTGCTTAGTACAGTGCTTAGCATATAGTAGGCACTTAATAACTACCCTTACCTTACCTTTCCCCCTTCCATAATATTAATAATATCTAGCATTTATATATTATTTATGATCCAATGATCCCAAATAGAATTCTCTATGTCACAAACTCTTTGAAAGAGTTGGCTGCATCATCACCTCTTCTGAGCCACCACGGCACTAAAACTTCTCTCAGAATCTCATATAATTTCAAGGAAGTCTTTCCTGATCTCCCACCACGTCCCCTCTCCCCCTCTGGCCCCCCCCCATTAGTATTCTCTCATACTTCAAATTAACTTGCATTTACTTATATGTGTACATGTTATTTCTCACACATCCCCTCCACTAATTTTTTTTTTTTTGGTGTGTTTGTATTCCTAGAGGATACCACAGTATTTGACAAATCAAATTACATACTTCAATGAATCTGTGACTGCATAGATATGGTAATAGGAAACCCATCCACAGTTTCTCATCCTGAGCAACTTGTGTTCATAGTAGAAGCTTAAGAAATATTTGTTGTATTGACCTGAAGGCCAGGTCAAGAAGAAGCTGAACAGGATAGTGAGAAAACTAGGTAACATGCCATACCTGGATTGATTCCAGGAACTGGGGATGTATAGCCTAGAAAAGTCAAAGGAGTGACATGATAGAGGTTTTCAAATATTTGTCAAAAGCAATGATTAGAAGAAATAGTGGGGCAAATTTCAGTTTGCTGTACAGTGGGAAAGTTCATTCCAAATCCAGTCCTCTTCACAGTGCTTCCTCATCTTTACGTATCTTTCAGGAATATGAATCTTTGAATAATCTTTTCTTCTAACCAATGCCTTGATGTAGTTGCACGGGTTAGTGGTTCCATTTTTTAATAACTGTTCCCAACATCTTAAACTTAGTATATTTTTCATTTTCCAACAATACTTTAAAATATGTCTGCCATTTTGAATTTCTAAGTTTTTTAAGCTATAATGAATATTATGTAATAATATCCCACCCCTAATTTGATCATGCCCCATCACTAAGGTCAATTAGTGAGATTTATTACATACAAGACATTTTCAAATGTCTACCTACACTGGAAATTTTAATATTTTTAATATTGACACACTGCACTTGGTGCTGTTAACTGCAAAGCACTAATGTTAAGGATTTTTTTTAAAGGATTAAGACCTTTTTAAATCAGTATTTTGCAAAAATCCTGATTGTTTCATACATGGAAGATGTGACTGTCTTTTAAACAGAACAAAGATCTGAAAAATCAATGTTTGTAAAACAGGATTCAACAATGAAGGGAAAGGGGTGGAGGAGGAAGAAGTCCAGAATGTTTTGTTGTATTAACCAGAACAAAGGAGTAAAAATATCTACATGAGAACTGAGCCACATTCTCATATGCTCCTGCTGTTTGTGCCACTGAGAACAGAAATTAGACAATGAAAGCCTAAGAATCTTTAGCTGATCCAGAATTCAGTATTGTGTTATTTTTTCCCCAGAACCAATCATTTTCAGGATCCTAACACAATGAAAGTGGAGTTTTTCACACATAACAACTTGTCTATTAAATTTAATCAGTGCTATTCATCCCTTTGGTAACACCTTGATCTCTTCCTTCTCCAAAAGTTCTCTAGTTGAAAATTGACTTTTCCCCTAACTTCACACCGGTCATTTCTTTTTAACTTTGCCATTTAGCCCTTTCTTCCAACTACGTTCTCTCAAATCCCTCTCCTTTATCTTTTATGGATCTGAACTCCCTTCAACTAAAGGTAGGTAGCATCCACAGAAGGATCACAACCTCAGACATACTCTAGCCCCAAGCGGTACCAGATAACTACCAGGATTCACTTTTTCTTTAAAGAGTTATCCCCATCATGGCTCCTACAAAAATACTATCAAATGTCAGCGGAAGAAAAATTTTTCTTCACTTCCTTCACTCTTCAGAAGTGGTTAACATGGTTGGGGAAGTGGAGAGAGAGCACTGATTTGGGTGCCAGAGGACCACGGTTCAAATACCACCTCTGATGTTACTTACCTGTGTGAACTGGTTAAGCAAGTCACTTCTCCCTGGATCTCAGTCTCCACATCTGTAAAATGGACTGGGAGTAAAGGGGGTAGAGAGAAGGGAAAAACTAGATGGCCCCCGAAGTCCCTTCCAGCCCAGGAGGAGCTAACATCCTAAAGAAAGTTTCCCAGTCCCCGAGGGCCATGCCTAAGTCAACAGTCAAGCACCAGCTCTGACTCCAGCCTCCTCCCCAGTGGCTGTCACACATTGCAGCCTAGAAAACAGCCATTCCCTTTGTTAAAATTTCCACCAACACAATGAGGCGGAAAAATGGTCAAAGCTCACGTGGAAGGAGTGGAGAGTGGGGGAATCATAAAATCTCGGAGTGTGGGGGAGAAGTCATAAATCGTCACGCCTTCCCTGGCACTACCCAGGGACTAGACTTCCTAGACTGCCACCCCTCCAAGACCCCCACCCCCAACAACTTAAGTTTTCCAGCAACTCCACAGCCCCAAAGAGAAAGACAAGAGATACAAAACTCAGCACAATCGCGCACCTCCCAAGAAAAAGGACTCCGGCTCAGCCCTCCCTGGGGGACGGAGTATCACTCCCTGGGACCCAGCTATTCCGCGATCCCGCCCTCCCAAACCCCGAGCCAAATTCTCAAGTCTTCCCCAAGTTATCTGCCACAACTCCTCAGGCCCGTGCATCAGACAAAGCCCGAGAACTGGTGGGTGCAATCAAACTTCAAGTCAGATCCCCTTCCCCGAGGCAAGTCGCCCACTTTCTTCCTGGTGCTGGAGGGTAGGCATTCATTAGCCCTTCCCCTCCCCCCAGCACCCACAGAACCCTTAATAATGCCCCAACTCCCTCCTCTGAGCGCTGGGGAGGGGGCGCATTTGTGCCCCACAGCTGGATTCTGTCACCTAAGCAGCTGCGGCAGCAGCCCCCACGGCTTCTCTAGTCCTGCCTGGACTACCTCAGCCTGCTCAGGACAGGGAGGCGTGGAAATGCAAGCGCGGCTACCCTTCCCACACGGGAATCCTCTCCGAGACCCACTCGCAGTACCGGAGCCTTTCCCAAAGGAAAACAGAGCTGGGGGGTGGGGGGCGGGGCGATAAGGCAGGGCCACTAGGCAGAGGTCCCACTCACCCGTGCAGAACGCGACCGCTACTCGCGCTCCGAGCCCGGCCAGCTGCTACTACGACCACCGCGGCTGCAGCGGCTGCCTCCCTCCCTCCCAGCCAGCTGCGGCCTCGGCGCCTGCGCGTTCCTCCAGCTGTGACCGCCACTGCCGGAGCCCGAGCGAAAGGGCCACTGGATCTGGGCGGGGGTGGAGGAGGCGGAGGCTGAGGCGGAGGTGGAGGCGCCGCCAAAGCCACTGGAGACCGGAGCTCCGACGGCGCAGCCTGCGCTGGGGAGCCTTGCCGTGCGTGGAAGTGTGTCCAGGAGTTCACTTTGCAGCCTGTGACTACAGAATCCCGCCGGTGCAATCCCCATTCAGCGCTCCCTTGGATAGTACTAGAGTGCATGACTTCGGGAATGTTTAGGGAGTCAGTGTGGATTCCTAGAAGCCGCCCCCACTTCTGTCTCCTCCCCCAAGCAGCCTGCTTTCACTAATTCTTGCTTTCCGGAGTCTCTGAAGGAGCTGGGTGCCGGACAGGGAGCAGCTTGGCTAAGGGAAACTGTCCCCAGTACTATCCTGGGACATTCGTCTTTCAGGGAAGCTAAGCATATCCAAGGCCAGAGCCAGCAGGCCCAGAGTTGGGGCTGCAGCACAGCCAGCCCTACAGAATTACCCGCCCCCTCCCCCTTCACCACCTCATCAGCAGATGACTCCCGGTGTCTTGTTTCACCATCAATCAGTCCTTCAGTCTTGAGGAGGGAAGCACAAGGTAATATACAAATTACACACCTATAATTAGGATTAAATACCTATATTTGTATGTATTGTGGCTATCCACTGTTAATTGCCTTTGTGTGAGTACACAGAATTGACCTTTCTCTGAGGACTAATTTTCTTGTCACTGACTTTTTCTACTTTTTTCTTAAAAAAAAAAAAAGTTGAATACTCCTACCAAACCACCTCAGAAAGAAAAACCAGAGAAAATGACAAAACATGGAAGAAAGGACCAGCAGGTACTTTGGAAATAATATGGTAGGTACAAGTCTTAGGTTTTCATTTTTTGAATACGATATTCTAGAAATTCATTCAAACTTCTTGTTTCTTAGATCTTTCTTTAATAGTTGGATGCTCACACCTTTAACCTTTGGTCCACATTCTGATTACTCTGCAGATTTTGAGGGTACAGCATTTTTCTAATTAGGGTCAAGTCATCTTTAGAATCTTAACATGCTTTTAGTCAAACTATGAAAATAAGCACAGCACCGAAGTAAAAGGAATTACGTTGAATTCAAAGAAAATTCTACAGAGGGCCTGAAAATAACATTCAGATTCTGCTTGTCTTTTCTGTTGTTTCTTAGTTTGATTTGCTTGATGTAGCTGATGTTCTAGACCTAGAACCCCTACTCACATTAACCCCAGTTAGATTCCCAGAGAATGACTCCTACTTCTTCCTTCAGAGTTCTAGGAGTAGCCCTGAGAGGTTAGGATGCCTTTTTCTAATACTATAGTTTGTCATACTTTAGTTCTTGAGCCTAGATTTGTATGTTACAGAGCCTGGGGAAAATGGGTTCAAGCTTAGAGAGCACATGTGCCAAATTCAGCAGTTGATTGGAATTCCTTTCTTCTTTTTGTAAAATATTCATTACATCCCCCTTAAGTATGGTGTAGCTTTTTATGGGGATCCTCTTAAAGGACTGAATCTGCCTTTTCTCAGCATGTCTGGTTTTCTCAGCATCCCCGTGTGCGAATGGCAGTTTGAGGGACACTGTTGGAATACCCATGTTGTGGTTGTTCAGTTGTGTTTGACCCTTTGTGACCCCATTTGAGGTTTTCTTGGCAAAGATACAGGAGTGGTTTGCCATCTTCTTTTCCAGCTCATTTTACATATGAGGAAACTAAGGCAAACAGGGTTAAGTGACTTGCCCAGGGTCACACAGCTAGTAACTGCCAGAAGCCACATTTGAACCCAGAAAGATGAGAATTCCTGACTCCAGAACTGGCACTCTATTCACTCTACCACCTAGCTGCCTCTTAGGATACCCATGGGAAATCCCAAATGTTCTGATTTTCAAAAGGGAGGGCAGGGGAGAAGAGTCAGAGTCCTCTTCCTTCCTCTGCCTAAACTACTTATGATCAGGGGGGCTTGACTTATACTGCTTTCAATGATCTTGCCAGACACTCTCATGTTCAAGTTCCAAACTGGCTTCTTATTTTTATATAAATATATCACATACCATGTTATATTATATATTATATAAATAAATGTATTTATATAAATAATTTAAATATCCATATAAATATATATAAATTAAGGACTCAAAGGTTATAACTGAGTCTCTTCAGCCAATACCAATACACTTACTATAGAGCATCATTTTATTTCATCCAATGGCTTTCATTCCCATCAAATTGATTAAGGTCTTTTCTACACCTAGCTTATTGCCTTTAATTGGTGAAATAGATGTTCTCATGTGATTAACATGTTTAAGTGGAATGGGGTGATTGATTCAATCTATACTCCCCTCACCTTTATGCTGTTGACTAGAGTAAATGGAAAAATTCAACAGCTTTTTCAAGAGCATAATAATTTTGACACCATTTAAATCATGGTTTCAGAGCTCTAGAACTCAAAAGGACCTCACAGTGTATCTATTATGACTCCTTTGCAACTTGAATATATGGAAGGACTCAACCCATTAGCAAATTCCCACCAACTTGGGGCTGATTTTTACTTGTAATGGCACGAAGTCTGAAACCTTACTCGGATTTGTAGTTCCGAGGAACAACAATCCCTTCCATCTGAGAAAGACAGAAGTATGTTAAGATTTGTAAATAGGAGACATAATTCCATTTGAACAGGAGTTTTTTAATCCCTTGAGAGAGTGGAGACAGAAACAAAGCACAGTAGAGAGCACTAGTAACAGTGTTATAATGAATGTAGACCCTTGTAGGAGTCTTAGGGTGTGTGGTCTGAACTAAGTAATAACCTTAGACCCCTTTGCAAGTCACCAGCCTCCTATGTGAAGAGGAGTGGATGGAAGGTCATGTCTCCCTTGCTAGTGGGGGGAGAAAAATCTTTTAGAACTCAATTCCTCCTCTATTTTGTACAGAGGAAAGGAATAAAAGGAGTAAGTGTGCTGCCAACTTTGCTCCATGATGGCAATATCTGCTGATTACACCCTGATTTTACAAATGAGGAAACTGAGGTCCAGAGATGTTAATTGACTTCCACAAGGTCATACAAGTATTTTGCATCAGAAATGATATTTGATCTCAGGTCCTCCAACATCAAGACTGTCAACCCAGATAGAACTGGCCTCTAACCTATGGATGGCCAGAGCTGAACAGAGTAGGCTAAAAGACAGAAGAGTCAGTTATCAAACAGAAGTTTAACTTAAAAGTGAGGGAAACGGCTTTCAAGCAAGGAGGAAAATTAGACACATGTGCCCTAGTGGCAGTTTGGTTCAAGTAAATCTCAATTCTTATTCCAGTGGCTAAGCAGTGAACTGTAGTCCTGACAATGAAGGGTAAAAGCAACAATGAGACAAATTTTATTCATAGCAGGATTTCATGACCAGAACATGGATACAGCAGGTACTTGTCTGAGTTCAGGAGATACCTGGTGCTGGTCAAAGCAATACAATAATTATATGAAACAATTCTGGGATTTTGCTGTGGCTAAGATCATCTAGAGGGTGAGTGCAAAGGACTGTTGTTATTCCAAGATCAGGGCACAAGCTTGCTTGCTGGGCCTTCGCTCTAGAAAACGGTGTCTCCTTGACAAGGCCAATATCATTCCACTGTAACCCACAGTCTCCTCAAACAAATTATTTTACCTCTTTGGACCTCTGTTTCCTATCGGTAAAATGAAGGATTTGGATCAACGACCTTTATTTTAAAGTTCCTTCTAAATCAAATGTTCTATGATTATAGCCAGTGCCCAGTATTCTCACTGTCTGACAGAAGACATTTTTTGTGAGAGAGCATGGTATACTATGCCTCTGTAAATCTGAACATCTCTGACATACTTTTTAACAATCCACTTTGGATCTGTCATCAGTAAAACTATTTGTATTTTTTACTTGTACTTCTCAAGGTAACACAGTTGGTATGGATTCCCCACTACTTCTGTACTTAATGATAAAGAACAAACCAAAATCAGACAGGGAATAGAAATGATTATGGATGGTGCTGGTAAATGTCGATAAAATTAATGTAGGTTTTTCAGATCAAATAATTTTGTGCATCTATTGATTTTTTTTAAACCATGTAATGCTGTTACATTCTTGAGTTGTTTACTGTGTTTGTTTTCATAAATTTCACAATTTTAATCACCTTTTTAGGTCACCAGAGCTCATAACCTTAGAGTTATTT
The DNA here is from genome assembly GCA_011680675.1 of Gymnobelideus leadbeateri. NCBI lineage: Eukaryota > Metazoa > Chordata > Mammalia > Diprotodontia > Petauridae > Gymnobelideus > Gymnobelideus leadbeateri. The sequence continues at coordinate 29,159 of WOXC01012080.1, read as the reverse complement.
TTGCTTGTCTTCTCATATCATTTTCAAATTCTGTATATTCTTCTGTAATGTCACCAGAATCTATGCCTTCCTTACTTCTCCCCAGTGACCATTCTAATCTAAAACCTTCCTTTCGTTATTCTGTCTCAGAAATTGTTCATCTGGGGTCCATAAACTTGTTTTAAAAATACTTTTACAACTGTATCTCAGTATAATTAGTTTACTTTGTCATCCTGTGTATTTTATTTTATGCATTTAAAAGCATTTTTCTGAGAAGGGAATGTATAACAATCACTAGGCAGTCTGAGGGATACATGACACACAAAAAAAGTGAAGAACCTCTTTTCTGGTTGGTTACTATACATCCCGCTTCCTTCTTCACCCCATCCTGAAAGATAGCTGTCAGGATACTCTTAAACCACAGTTTTTATCTTATCATTTTCCTGATTAAGAAACTAAGAACTTTACCATAGCAAACTCAGGCTTTTCAACCTAACCTTCCAGGGCCTTCAGAAACCAGCCTTTGTATTTTCACAGTCTACCAACATGCTTGTCCCATTTTGTTCAAGGTATTCTGCTTGCTACTTGGCTCTACGGTGATGGTCAGATTTCTGCCTCTACCTTTGTGCAGACCATCCTGTCCACCTCTAATATTCTGACAATATACTATGTTCAACTTTTGTTGCAAGCATGAGTTCATTCCCTGATTGATCCCACTCATTTCTATTTGCCTTTTTAATGCTCTTTCAGCACTTGTGTATTTGACATAAATCACTGACAAAGTTTTTCAGTTGGTTAATCAGTTTTACTGGGCCTTTCCAGCTTCTCCTTCCTCTTTTTTAAATGTCTTTTTGGAAAAAAAAAAAAAAGCAAAACCAACTCTTATAAGAACTAGCTCTTTGGGAAAGGGAAAGAGAGATACCCAGGAAGAATCTAGACAAGGTTAAAACAAAAGATGTCAAAAAATCTATCAGAATTTTTTTTTACCACTCTTTAACACTTTGGCTTTTCTCTGTCATGTTAATTATCCTCATATCCTCCTTACATTTGTGTTTTATCTCCTAAACCACATTGTAATTGCTTAAGGACAAGAACTATTTTTTCATTTCTTTTATATTATCCCAAATCACCTGCTCTCCTGCTTTGCCCAAGGTCTGTATTCAATTAATGCTTGTTAACAAATCCTAGTATTATGGAGGCTTTCAGGGTCCTGTGTGTCTATAGTCTGTGGCACTTCCAGGTTCTATGCAAATTTTGAGTGCACAGATGAAATCCAGCAATCTCCCTTAAACAGAATTATTCAGGTACATAATTTCATAGCTAATATTTACATGTGAATTATCTTTTATTGTATTACTCAACTTGCTTAGACATTTTGTCCCAAGTGTCTAAAATTTTCTCAAATTGAATCTAAGCTAGAACCACATATTCAAAAGAAAATGAGTATTCAAGTTCTGTGATTTTCCTGCTAAAACTTATAAATGGAATATAACTTTACATTTCTAATGAGAGTTATTTATTTTGATTACAGCTTTCATTATTCTTTTGAGCCACCAAAAAAGCATAATTCTTCAAGCCTCTCAGCATAGTAAATCACAGGGAATGTGAAGGCATTTTAGTTTATAGTGATGTATAAAGTTGTCTTTAAAATCTTTCCTCAACTTCAACTTCAGCTTTAGAATAACACAAATTGTGAAGATGATGAAAACAAAAAGGAGTTCTTGACTTCTTGTGTAAAGGATTCCTTTGGTGAATTTCTGGTGAAGCCTGTGGTCCCCTTCTGAGAATAATGGTTTTAAATGCATAAGATAAAATACATAGGATTACAAAGAAAACCAACTATTTTGAAAAACATCTCAAAATATGATAATAAAAACAAACCCTTATAAGTAAGAGGTGAGGAACCTCTAACAAAACGAGGAAATCTTTGGTTCACTGAAGCATTATACTATAGTGGACCCTGGGATTCATGTGACTGTTCAAATATTTTCTGTCCTCAAAAAAGACTGCAACCTCACAGGTGGACATTTTTTTAGGCATTAATTATTAGGTATGTATTTAACAAGAGATCTAATTGCAAAATTGTCAAATGACAAATGTTAATTTGGGATAAAGGATTATATAATTAGGTTAAAGGATGAGACCTTCAGACTCTTTAATGAAAACTTTATTTCCAAACTGTGTAACACAAGAATGAATTATTTGTTTAATTTTATTAATAAAAGTTTATTGTGCAAAATGAATCCCCCATAACCTTGTAAAAGCCAATAGAAAATTCTGTGGAAAGATGATTGATTGGATTTTTGGACTGCATAAAGCTGGAGAAAAATAAGCAAGCATATATACTAAAAACTTATTGGAATAGATAGAAATGGAGTATCTTGGGAAAAGTCCTGATCAGGGACGCACAATCTCAAGTGAAAGAGCATTAAACTAGGAGTAGATTGAATGAACTTCTAACTTGAACCTCAAGTTTTTTCGATAATAAAATAGAGATAATATGAATCCTGTGCAACACACAAAGTATTCTAAGGGTCAAATGAAGTATGTGAGAACACTTTGCAAATTATAAATCAAATGTAACATGAGATTGTTCTCTTGTTCTATGGGTCTTGATAATGAATTATTATTTTATTTTTTTGCAGAATCTCAAGAGTTGGAATTTTAGAGAACATTTTGATACTACTACTACTACTACTACTACTACTACTACTACTACTACTACTACTACTACTACTACTACTACTATTACTACCTTTTGAGTGGGCCTTGACTATTCCCTTTCCCTACCCCTCACGTTCCATCAGTTGCCAAGATTTGTTGAATCTGCTTCCATAATATATCTCACATTTGTCCCCTTTTCTCCAATCATACAACCATTAATCTGATTCAGGCTCTCATTACCTCTTGCCTGGACTATTACAATAACTTCCTAATTGGTATCTCTACCTTGTCTGTCCACTGAGAGCTGCCAAATTGGTATTCCTAAAGCACAGCTCTGATTACATCCCTCCCCTACTCAAGGAGCTAAAATGACTTCCTCTTGCCTCTAGGATAAATTATAAATTACTCTCTTGGCTTTAAAATACTTCACAGTCTATCTTCAGCCTTCATTTCCAGGCTTATTATACATTACACTCCTTCATGCACTCTATATTCCAACCAATTTAGACTACTTGGTGTTCGTCATCCATGACATATTATCCCCACTTCCTTCCATGTCTTTGCACAGGGGAAAAGGGTACATTGATGGGAATTAAGGGAGAATGAGATTATATTCCTCCTAGATCCTGTAAGTACTTACATTTATTTGTGTAACATTAGCGGAAAGATACTCTACTACTTGTTTCTTTGTTGTTATTTATATTGATTTCATGTTTTAATTAAATATTGCTATAGGTTGGGGGAAGGAATGTACTCAGGCTACATTATCAGAAGAATACTGATCAGAAAAAAAAAGAAGAATTTCATACCCTGCTTTGCTCTGATATTTATGCTACTGTGTTTGGTTTGGGGCAATACGTTTTAAGAGGGCATTTGACTAATATCCAGAGAAAAGCAACCAGGTCCCATATAAGGAATGATTGACAGAATAGGGAACTTTAGCCTAGAATAGAGAACATAACATTGAGAAGTTGTGGCCATACAGTAATTCACATGAAAAAAAAAGTTGGGGAATTTTAGTGAATAGCAAACTCACTCTGAAACAACACTATAACAGGGCAGGAGCAAAGCTATCCTAGGTTGCATGACAGAAATATATCAGAGCAAGGTTTCTTCTAATCCTTCTTTTTATCTGACCAGGTCAGAGCCCTGATAGTAATCTCTCAGTGTTTGAAAGCTTGTAATATGGAAGAGGGATCAGGCTTGCTTTGTTTGGCACCAGAAGACAGAACTAAGAGCAACTGTCCAAAGAGGCAGCTTTGGTTTGGTGTTAACTAAAAACTTCAAACAATTAGTTTTTCCAAAGTGTAAAGGGTGGGCTCAGGAAGTGGTAGGTTCTTCCTCACTGAACATTCTTGAGCAAAGATTGAATGATCACTTATCAATGGTGTAGCAAAAAGAATTCTTAAGTGCAGGTTGGACTAACAGAGGTGGGGAGCCTACAACCTTGAGGCCACAGGTGGCCTCTCTAAGTCCTCAAGTGCTACTCTTTTATTGAATCCAAAAAGCAGCACTTGAGGACCTGGAGGGGCCACCTGTGGCCTTGAGGTTGTAGGTTCTCCACCGCTGGGTCCCAGGAAACCTTCTGAAATTCTGTGAAATAAAATATTGGCCAACAGCTATTTCTGGAATTTTTATTTTCCTTATTGTATCCTTCTCCTGTATGCTTATTTATTTGGAAAGAGTCAAGTGAATTCCTTCCGTGGCATTTGGAAGTGGTATGAACCCTCTGAGGTCCCTATAGCTTGTAGAATTTTTTTTCCTCCTCTTAGCCTGGGAAGAGATAAAATGTTAACTAACATACTAGACTGGGGGCAGGGTTAGGCCAGACAGAAGGAAGTCTTTTAACTGATTTGGTAAAGGGCAAGAGTAGGGAGATTAACTGAGCCATGGCACTAAAACAATCTCATCCTTCCCCATCCCACTTCACCTACCTCTTTACCCCCATGAGGCTGGGCTCTGTACCTGAACCTTCCATTCTCAACAAATACCTCACAGGTGGCGGAACTGATTTTTTTTTCTCAGAATACCTAAGAAACTATGGAAAATTTTGTTTTGTTTTGTTTTCTCTCTAAACTTTCCACTCCCTGTGCCTTCTAGTTATTAGGTATTTCCTTAATTTGTATTTTATCCTGATTTGGAGTTCCTTCTTACACAAAATCTATTCTTGTTCATGAAAGCTGTGTACTGTCTGTTTGTATACTGCCCTCTGCTTTTGCCTCTGCATCAGCCCAGATGCAGGCCAGAGAGTTCTCTTCAACTTCTGTCTTTGTCCCACAGCTTCTTCAGTGCCCTGGAAGCAATTATCAGATCAGCCTCACCTTAAATTGTAGCTCCCTATTCCCCCTGACTGTACCTTCTCTTCCTCCAGACTATTGTAAGGTAGGCCTCTGGTTCTCAGAGGAACCAACATCATCACTTGTCAAGTTGGACATTGAAAGAGAATCCTGATCAGTCTAATCATCTGCCTCCTTCTATGAACTTTTTTTTTAGTCACTGATAATCTGCCTGAACTCTTTCCTCAATCATTAACATTCTGCTACCTCTTTAAACCCACCTCAGTGAATTTTAATCTCTTGCTGTCATTGTACAAACTCCATTCCATGTTACCTACTCTCTTATTTCCATCCCTATCAACTGGAGGCCACTGAGGTCCCACTCCCAATCTACCCATCCCTTCCACTGTGTTCTCTGGAATTCCTGCTCCATAGTTTAAAAACTAACTTTCATATTAGTTCTTTTCCTTTCTTGATCTATCTTCTCATGTTTACTAAACCTGTCTCTTAATGACACTGTTTCCCTGTCCCCCTTCCTACCGATAGTTGCAGTTTTACTAATGCCATCCCAATTCATTGGTCATGATGGTAGGGCAGTCTGCATACTCTTTGTTCCTCACTGCCACTTCTAGACTTGTACCACCATCAGTCAGTAACCTCACCTCTTTTTAAGTTCATTCAATTCACATTTATCACTAAATCATGATTCTGGTAGCTGTTATTTACTATTCCCCAAAATATTCATTCTTCAGTGAGTTTGATGCCTAGTTCATGGTTTTTCTCTTCTTCCCAGCTTCTATCCACATGCTAGGGAATTTCAACATATGTGTTGATACCCCCTCAAACATCTTAAATTTTCTAGTTCCTCACATTTCCCATGAACTACTCCCCTCCGTAACCTCATCTACCCATATCCTTAATCAGTATCACCCACAAATATTGTACTTTTATGATCATAACTGCTGAAATTCCTTTATCTGAGAATAATATTTTTCATTCCATCTTTCTCTGCCTTACCACACCAACTCTATTCTTTGACTTAACTGACTATCTCTTCACCCCTTGGTTTTTTACCTAATTTTGACTCTAGCACTGGCTATACTCCCTTCTCTATCTCAAACATTTGGTGAATTAGTTCAACTTTACACCAACCTTGTCACCTTATCCTAGTGTAAGCTTGCTTTGTCAAGCGCCAATCTTGGATTTCTCTCACCATCTGCTCCTATTTTTGTGCGACTAAATTGAGCAATCACAACCATGCTGAATGAGTTCAATACATATTTATGTTACATAATCTCAATTGGGCCCTCCCTGCAACAAGGCAATTCTTTTGTATGTCCTTAATAAATTTATTATTCCACTCACCACAACAACTTTTCCAAAGGATTTTCATCCCTTCTTAAATCTCACATGGCTCCCCTTTTCCCAACCTCTCAGTTGAGAATGTTGCCTCATATTTAATGAAAAAATATTGAGTGCCAAGAGCTCTACCTTCCTCCTCCTCATTTCATATTACTCAGATGCATTCCCCAATCATTTCTTCCTTTACTCTTCTCTCACATGAAGACTTGGGCCATTCTTCTAGGAAAGAAAAACCCCTATACAGGCAACCTTGATCCCATTCCTTCCCATCTTCTCCAGTAGATTGACAGCTCTGTTATCTTCACTCTCATTATTCTTAAATATCTACTACCTGCTTCCCTGCTGTCTACAAACATGCTCATGTCTCTCCTATTAAAAAAAAAAAAAACAAACCCTTACTTAAATTATCCACCTCAGAGAACTATTGCCTTACAGCTTTGTCTCACCTTCCTTTTGTGGCTAAACTCCATTAGAAAACTGTCTATAATTATGCCTCCTCTTCCTTTTATCTCACTCTCTAGTGTCTGGTTTTCCTCCCCATCTTTCAATTGAAATTGCTCTCTCCAAAGTTACCAAAGATCTCTTAATTGCCTAATTTGATGACCTTTTCTTGATCTTCATCCTCTTGACCTTTATTTCTCACCAGCTGTATCTGTTCCATTGGACTCCTCCAACATCTTGTCCCCAAGCTAGGTACCTTCCTCTCTCCTCCTTCTCCTGGTTCCTTTTGTGAGTGATCTTCCCTTGTTAGATTGTAAGTTCTTTGAGGGCAGAGACTGTCTTTCTTTTTCTTGTTTATACCCCCAGCACTTAGCAGAGAACCAGGGACATAGTAGGCACTTAAAAATGTGTCTTATATTACATTGCATTGTATTGACCTCATCAGTTTTTAAAATTGTCTATCAGCCCCTTCTCCTAGATATTCTCTTCATTCTAGGTTTTTGCAAATTTGTTCTGTTTTAGTTCTCCTCCTATCTACTCTTTCTCAGTCTCCTTTCCTGAATTTTCATCTAGTAAGCATCCATCAACTGTGAGTATCCCCTGAGGCTTAGGTCTTACATCCTCTTTTCTTCTCCATTTATACGATTTTTTCATTGTGGTTTCATCAACTTCCATGGATTAAATTATCATCTCTATGCAAATGATTCTCCTGTCTGTTTATCTAGCCTTGAACTCTCCTGACCTCCTCTTACACCTGCTACCTGTTAGACATTTTAAATATCTGGTAAACATCTTAAACTCAGAATGCCACAACTGAACTTAGTCTTTTCAGCCAAAGTCTTTCCCTTTCTCTAACTTTCCTATTGTTAAGGCCACCAACATTCCCCTAGTCACCCAGGCTAGAAACCTACTCCTCACTAGCTCTCACCATTGATATATAAACATATGTAAACACACACACATATTCCTACTGATTGTATCTTTGTGACATCTCTATCATGTGTCACCTTCTCTCATTTCATCCTGGTGACAGGGTCCTCATCACCTAGACCTGTGGCTTCAAGGTCACATGTGGCCTGTTAGAACAAATCCCCTGTTCTGTGAAGTTTGAATTCAGTCAAAGGGCCGAACTTGAGGACCCAGAGGGCCACATGAGACCACAGGTTCCCTATCCCTGACCTAAAGTATTGCAACAGCTCTCTAGTTGGTGTCCTTGCCTCATATCCCTCCTTACTTCAGCCCACCCTCTCTACTCAACTGCCAAGGTGATATTCCTAGACAGCAGGTATGCCCATGTAACCTCCTTTCTCAGGAAACTCTTGGGTCTCATTATTTCTGGGAAAAAGTATAAAATCCTCTATATGGCTTTTTTTAGTTTTTATTATTTTTAAAGGAACAGGTATTGTTAAATTAATCTCCCCTATCTCAATGAGCAAATTAAAACCCAACAAACTAAAAAATCAGTCCCTCAACACATATCTATGTGGTCTGGCAAAACAAATTCCCATTTAGCCATGTCTGAAAAATACATGTATCCCTCTATATTTTAAGTTCATCATTGTCTGGTGATCACTCCCATGTCTTACATTCCTTCCTCCTCTAATTTATTTATAATGTGACTTTTTATATCTAAGTCATATATCTATTTGGAACTTATCTTGGTATACAGTGTGAGATATTGGTGTATACATAATTTCTGTCACACTACCATCCAGTTTTTCTATCAGTTTTTGTCAAATAGTGAATTCTTACCTCAGCAACTAGTTTTATTCAACAGTATGCTGGGGGTTTTTCCCTCTATGTTTTGTACCTAATCTATTCCACCAATAGGTTTCTCTTTTAAAAAACCAACACCAAATTGTTTTAATGATTATTGCTTTGTAGTGTAGTACTGATACCTTGTAGTACAGTATCTGATACCAGTGGAGCCCCATCTTCCAACTGTTTTTTGTTTCCCTTTTGAACTTTTGTTCTTTTCGTAGTTTCTATCTCCATAATATATTCTTTTGGGAGTTTGGCACAAACAACATAGAATAATGTAGGTAGTGTTGTCATTTTTATATTGTCTCAGCCTAGCCATGAGCAATTGATGTTTCTTCAATTATTTAGGTCTTCTTATTTCTTCAAAGAGTATTTTATAATTAGATTCACATGGTCTCTGGGAATATCTTAGAAAATATACTCCCAGGCATTTTATAGATTCTGTAGTTATTTTGGATGCAATTTCTCTTTCTAGCTATTCTTGCTGAATGGAGAGGGTGGTATTATTTAGGAATTCTAATGATTTGTGTAAATCTTTCTTATTTATACTTGATACTTTGCTAAAGTTTTTAACTATTTCAATTAGTATTTTAGTTTACTCTATAGGGTTCTTTCTCTAAGTGTTTGTTGATCAGTCATTTTTTTTTAATCATGTCAAATTCTTCATATCATCTGAACAACTCTGACTTCTAAAGCTCTTCACAACCTGTCCCTTTCTACCTTTCCAGTCTTTACTCCCCACCACATATTCTACAATTAATGACATTGGCCTCCTGGCTTTTCTTTTTAGGAGATGTTACATTCTCCTAACTCCATGAATTTTCACTGACTGTCCCCAATGTCTGGAATGCTTTCTCTCCTTGTCTTCCTCTACTTATTGGCTTCCCTGGCAACCTTCACATCTCAGCTAAAATCCTACCTTTTGTTAGATTCCCTGACGCCTTTTGATGCCAGTGCCTTATCCCTGAGATTATCTCCAGTTTGCCTTCTATATATCTTGTATGTGTGCACATAGTTGTATGCTTGTAGTCTCTCTCATTGGAATTTGAGCTCCTTAAGAGGGTGAACCTTTTTATACTTTCTTTGTATCTTCAGATTTTAGGTTGTTGCTAAGCACTTATTATATACTTAGCATATAGTAAGCACTTAAATGCTTGTTGACTTAAGGAGGTTAATGGGAGACTTTAGCAGTTATCTGAAATTCACATAAATTATAAAATAAAAGTAAGATTCCAGTCTCTGGTCAGGAATCCCTGGACTCAGGATTCGTTGTTTTATTAAATAATTCAATAAATCCTCCAAAAGGCAGACTTCAGAGTGAACTTGGGGGTTTCTTTTTTTCCTCTCTAGATTAATTAATTTATTGTTGTAACAGCATGTGATTGATTAAATTTCCAATTCCCATTTCAAATACCAAGAGGAGGGAAAAGGGAAGGAAACCTGTAGTCCAGCTCCTTAGGCAAGAGCTCCACCCTCAGGGGAAAGGAGGAGGAATAGGGGCTTTACCTGAAGGGAAAGCCAAGCCCTATGAGCAAAGATAGGAGTGGTCCGAGAAGATTCATCTGTCTCCTTTCCAGAGGGGAGTTAGGAGTAGAAAATTAGCTACTGGGCTCTCCACGGTCACACCTGCTGGCCACATACCTTACATTTACATAAGATTTTATGGTTCCAAAGCATTTGACACACTATTTCATTTCATTCTAACCACAGCCTTGTAAGTTTAACAGTTTTATTATTCCCATTTTACAAATGAAATCAAGTAAATTTTCGAGTGTTTCACATCCAATAAATGTCAGAGCCTGGACTGGAACCCATGATTTCTTAATCTATGTCTATTCTTTTTTTTTTTTTTAGAGTAAACTTAAAATTTCAGTGTGAGTTGGGAAATGGGTAAACTATAAAATTAGGGTTTAGTTTATTGTTTTGTTGATTAGATTTAAGAAAGTGATGGAAGAAATGTTAATAATACAGATACAACTTAAAAGGGTGATGTGCCTCTGTGTATAACGCTGATATAAGCATTGAAAATCTTAGAGTAGGGACGGCTAGGTGGCGCAGTGAGTAAGAGCGCTGGCCTCGGAGTTGGGATGACCCGAGATCGAATCCGGCCTCAGAAAATGAGCACCCACGCATAAATAATGACTAGCCATGTAACCTTGAGCAAGTTACTTAACCCCAATTGCTTAAAAAATATCTTAGAGTAACAGAAGATGCACTAATAAGAAAGGATTGCAGTAGTTATGAAGGAAGCCAGATCCTCTCTAAAAACTTTAAAGAACTGAAGACATTTGTCTTGGGTTTTTAAGGACAGAGAGGAATTCAACAAGTCAGGGGTATGTGCATATGAATTAGTATAAGCAAAGACAATGAGGGGAGAAAACATAGGCTCAGAGGAGTCTATCTTTAGAGATCGTCTCTTCTAAGGGTTCTTAACTCGGGTTCTGTGAACTTTAAAAAAAAATTGATAATGGCATTTCATTATGATTGGTTTTCTTTGAATCCTATATATTATATTCCCCCTGTGGTTCCAAGAAGTTAGAGCATGCACAGTAACTACACCCCAGTAAAACCATCTTAGTAAACTGACTAAAGGAGGTTGAGACTTCAAACCCATCAGTTAGTTAGGGGGGTGTCATGTGAAGACTTTCTCTATTGGAATGGACAGATGAGAATAATTTGTTCCAATGGCCAATGAAAGCAGCTATCCGACCTATTAGAGTCAGAAAATCTTTTAAATTCCTTATTTAACTTTTTTCTTTCTTCCTTTTTTTTTTTTTGCTTTTTGCTTTTTGGAGGGGAGAGGGCAGGGCAATTGAGGTTAAGTGACTTGCTCAAGGTCACATGACGTGCGCGCGAGCGTGTGTGTGTGTGTGTGTGTGTGTGTGTGTGTGTGTGTGTGTATGATAAGTGTCTGAGGCCAGATTTGAATTTGGGTCCTCCTGACTCTAGGGCCAGTGCTCTATTTACTGGGCCACCTAGCCACCCCCTTCCTTTTTCTTTTTTGCAAGGCAGTTGGGGGTAAGTGACAAGTGCTACACAGCTAAGTGAGTATCAAGTGAGACCAAATGTGAACTCAGCTCCTCCTTACTCTAGAACTGGCACTTTATCCATTATGACATCTAGCTGCCCCTTAATTTTTTGGTTGCTAACTGCTCCCAGTCAACAAATGGGCTAAACCAGGTTTGGGTAACTGAAATTCTCAATCCATTGGTGAGTAGTTAGGGGGAATATCAACCCTGAGCATGTTAAGACTTCTACTAGCAGAATGAGCAGATGAGAACAAGTGTTCTCATGAAGGTGGCCCAAAGAAGTAACTATGGAGCACTTAGAGTTTAGTCAGACATCAAAGACCCCGAGGTCATCCACCATATCCTGGGTCATTGGTCCTGACTTTTGTCTTGCCACTGGACTTTGATGACTTTGGAAGAGAGTGAGGCTTATCACTTTGTGCAACTCTGCCTCACTTGAATCCAATTCACATACAAGTCAAGAAATCGCCCCTTAAAGTCATTGGTCCTCTTAGAAAATAAAGAATGAACAACAGTAACATTTTATTTATGTATTTAAAAAACATTATCTTGAGGAGGGCTTCATAGATTTTACCAGACTACAAAAGAGGTCCATGACCATAAAAAGATTAAGAACCTATGATCTCATCCAACTGCCTCATATTTTACCAATGAAAAAACTGGAACCTAGAGAGGTTAAAGGACTTGTCTAGGTCATTTCATAGATTAATAACCAGACCTCCTGACTCTAAATCCAGGGCTATTTCCAGGACTCTGTGGTGCCCTTCATTAGAACCACAGACAATTCAGTTTGGCTAGTGGATATTTAAATTCCTTTTTACATTAAATTTTATGATTGCAAAGCATTTGACATACATTATTTCATTTAAATCACAGAACAGCCCAGAGGTGTGCTTGTAGATATTTAACAACTGTGGGGTGGGGTAGGGTACTGTAGAATGTACTTATTACACATTTTTAAGTCTAATTTGCATTAGGGATATTTTCTCCATTTTTTTCTTAAGTTCAGAGAAATCAGCAAAATAAAACACCGAGTCCTGATTTGTAACTTTTACAGATTTTCAAGGTATAAATATTCATACTTTAAATTAACAATAGTCTCTCATGAACCAATTTGAACTGATTGTCAGTATGTCAAGTAAAGTCAAATTAAGTCAATAACAAACATTTCTGAAGAGCTTACTAAGTGCCAGGCACTGGGCTTAGCACTGGAAATAAAAACATAAGCAGAAAGGCAGGCCTTGATGGACCTTATTGGTTATATGAAGAAGTTGGAGTAGATGGCCTCTGAGCACCCTTCTGATTCTAGATCTAGGATCATATGACTGAGAATCTATATTGGAATCCCAGTTCTGCTACTCACTTGCTAACATCCACAAATGTACCACTTCCAAGTTTAAGAATTCTAAAATCCTATTAATTTATTATCTATTGGCTTTCCATTTCTCCTTCTACCTTCCCTTTCCAAAACCATTTCTTTGTCCATACCATGATCTTCAAACCCTCGCTCTCTCAATTTTCTCCCAGGCCATCTTCCTTGAATTAGCCATTCTCTCTTCTTCTTTCCATCTTGATCCCTTGGTGAACCAGTTCAACTCTACCCTGTCCTTTTCTCTTCCTGCCTAACTGCTCATTCTTTCTCAGGCTGTTTTGCTGGGTCCTCCTCCAGGTCATGCTTTTAACCGTAAGACTGACACTTGATCACACTCTCATTCTAGTCTTCCCTGAACACACTATACTCCATCAGCCAGCACCACACTACACATGTGCGGACCCACTGGTTACAGCAAATGGGGAAGTTTTTAGTGCCGTGTATAAGTTTGATTACTTTGGGAATATACTTTCTAGGGATGTACACATTGATAATGAGGTTGAAGCACGAATTGCCAGAGCTAGGGCAGTGTTTGGGAGGCTCCAAAGGAAAGTATGTAAGAGAAGAGGTATTAGACTGACTACCAAATTGAAGGTCTGCAGAACTGTTGTATTGACCTCATTGTCATATGCCTGTGAAATCTGGACAGTATAGCAGCACCATTCCAGGAAACTGAATTACTTTCATTTGAATTATCTTAGGAAGATTCTGAAGATCATTTGGCAGGATAAGATGCCAAACACTGAGGTCTTTTCTTGAACTAAACTGCCAAGTGTTCAAACTGTACTGCAGAGAGTGCAACTCTGATGGGCTGGCCAAATTGTTTGAATGCCAAACTCATGCTTGCCAAAAAGACTATTGAGAACTCAAAACAGGGCAAAGCACTCATATGATGGTCAGCAGAAGAGATACAAGGGCACTCTCAAGGTCTCTCTTAAGAACTTGGGCATTGATTGTGTGACATGGGAGACACTGGCACAGGGCAGCCCAGCATGGCATGCCCACATCAGAGAAGGCACTGTGCTCTTTGAGCAAAGCAGAACTGAAGTAGTTCAAAAGAAACACAAGATGCACAAATTTAGAGAATCCTCCCCAAATGTTCACATGGACTATTTGGGCCTGACTTGTGGTAGAGCATTCTGCCCTTGTATTGGTCTGATCAGGCACAACCCGATGCATTGTAATTTGTCTCTAACATTGTGATGTCATTTTGGTCCTCTTCAAGAATGCAGGACAACAACCAACCCTCTCCTTGACACTCAACTCAGTCTATGTTTTTAGGACCCTGCTCTCTCCCAGTTCTCCTCCTATCTATCTGTCTGCTCCTTCTCAGTCTTCTTTGCTAGATCCCAATCTACACCACACTCTCTAAATGGAGAGCTCTGTCCTGGGCCTTCTACTTTCCTCTTTTTGTACTCCTTTGGTGATTTTATCAGCTCCCGTAGATTTAATTGCTATCTAGGCTGATGAATCTCAAATCTATCCATCCTTCCCCAAACTCTCTGCTGATCTCCAATCTCACATCTCCAGCTGCCTTTCAGACATCTCTAACTGGGTGTCCAGGAGACATCTTAAATCCAGCATGACCAAAATGAACTCATTATCTTTCTCTTTAGGCTCTCCCTTCCTCCTAATTTCCCTGTTACCATAGAAGGCAACAATGTCCTCCCAGCCCTTCAGGCTCTCCGTCTAGCTGTCATCCTTGATGCTTGACTACCTCTCACCCCCATATCCATCCTGTTGTCAAGGCATGTTGACTTCAGCTTTTCATCATCTCTTGAATGTCCCTTCTCTTCTCTGATACTACCACTACCTTGATGTAGGCCCTTATTACTTCACACCTAGACTACTGAGATAGCTTGCTGGTGGGTCTGCCTGCCTCAAGTCTCTCTCCTCTCCAATCCTTTTTCCATTCAGCTGCCAAGGTGATTTTCTTAAAATGAAAGTCCAATCATCTCCGTCCCTCCCAATGCATTCAACAAACTCCAGTGTATTCCCTGTCTCCATCAGGATCAAATAAAAATCCTCTGTTGGTCATTCAAAGCCCTTTGTAACTCCTCCCCCACCACTGCTTTTTCCTGTCTTCTTTCATCTTATTCTCCATCATGTTCAATCCAGTGACAATAGCATCCTTGCTGTTGCAGGAATAAGATACTTTATCTCTCAGCCCTAGCCATTTTCTCTTGTGGTTCCCCTTCCCCACCCCCATGCCTGGAGTGTTCTCCCTCTTTATCTCTGCCTCCTAGCTTCCTTGGCTTTCCTTAATGCCCAATTAAAATCCTACATTTTACAGGAAATGTTTCCCAGTCCCTCCCAATTTTAGTGTCTTCCTTCTTTTAATTATTTCCTATTTTTTTCCCTCTGCATAGCATTTTTGTCCATATCTATTTGCTTGTTTATCTCCTCCATCTCCTCCATCTTTTTGCATTTCCAGAGCTTATCACAGTGCCTGATACATTATAGACACTTAATAAACAAATATTTATTGACTGTTGACTGATGGAATACATGGCTTTAACCAAGGAACGAACTCTCTGGGTCTCTATTTCTTCCTCTAAAATAATGAATTTGGATTAGAACTTTGAAGTCGATTTTGCTTCCAAATTCATGGTCTTCTCCCACCCTTCTTCCTCATTTTATATGCAGTGGACAAGGACTGATAGGGAAGAACCCAAGCAGTTATGAGGTAGGACCAAATCCACTGTGAAAGGAGCTGCAGTTCCCTTCCCATAATGTTATGGCCAAATTGCATGCACAAAGGGAAGCAAAGATTAACTTTTGTTGGGGAGAGGATCCATAAGAGGAAGGGCAGGTGTCCTATGGACTATGATAGCTATTAGAAACATGGATATGGTTTGCAATGTAAGCATGTTACTGGTCAAGCAACACAGAGTTTCTGAGCTAATGCATGAACTATGGAAGTCACAATTTTCTATCACTATTATATGGAGTGCAGAGTTGTAGATCAGGAGATGACTGATGAGCATAGCCTAGTTTGGTGGTGGGGAACATGCATTCTTGAGGCCATATGTGGCCCTCCAGGTTCTTGGGTGTGAATTTTTGACTGAGTCCAAGTTTTATAGAACAAATACTTTTATTAATGGGTTTGTTCTGCGAAGTTTGGATTCAGTCAAAGGGCCATACTTGAGGACCTAGAGGGCCACATATGGCCTCGAGGATCCAGGTTTCCCACCTCTGCTCTAGTAACTTGTATGCCAAAACCAGTAATGAGCCTATCCTCCAGCAGGAGTGGGGAACCTGTGGCCTCAAGGCCACATGTGGCCCTCTAGGTCCTCAAGTGTGGCCCTTTAACTGAATATAAACTTCACAGAACAAATCCCCTTAATAAAAGTATTTGTTCTGTAAAACTTGAACTCAGTCAAAAGGCTGCACCCAAGGACCTAGAGAGCGACATGTGGCCTCAAGGCTGCAGGTTCCCCTACCCATGCTCCAAAGGAAACAAGGGAGAAATTAGATGGAGGCACTGACTTTAATGACTTCCCAAACTCCTCTCATGCTGTTGGGAGTCTTTCTAGTGGTACTGTGACATTATCTTTGTGAGGAGAGGGACTGCCCTTCTGGGAAGAATGACTGGGAAAGAAGTGGCACTTGCTAACTAGGCTCTTTTGTGCTATATTGGCTTTGTAATAAATTTACTCTGTGTTTAACTGGACATTGGGAAGGCTCTTATCAACTGAAAGAGAGAACTGAATATCTCCAGAACTATCTAGAGAGCTAAAAATGAGCCAAATGTAGAATTTCTGAACCAGAGCACTGGAATGAATAAAAAACAAAAAATAGATATAGATATGGATCTATATATATATATACTTTTATTATGCATATTCCAGGGCCTTTCTGGGGGGGGGGGGCGGAGAGGGTTGGGTTCTTCTCTCTCTGTACTCTTTTCCTTGATCTTTTTATCAGCTATCATTAGGAGAAGTGAGTTGGCAAAACAATTTTACAAAAGCTTCAGGGGAGGAAAATATTCAAGAAAATATAAGCCCCTTGATATTAAAACAAACAAACAAATAATAGATCTGGAAGGCAGGTCAATAAGAATTATTTCAAGAATACTTGTACTCCTTGAAAATACTGATCAGAAAAAAAATATGTCTGGATGCTATATTTCAAGAAATAATAAATGAAAACTGCACAGATCTGTTAGAACAAAAGGGCAAAGTAAAAATAGAAAGAATCCACTAATCACTTTTTTTTAGTGGTAATATTTCCAAAAGAGTCATTGCAATTTTACTATTAGGGAGTCAACAAACTTGGATACATTTGTGAAATATTCTGTCCCTTTTGTTGATGTGACATTTTATATTGATGCATCGTTTCTTTATCTTGGGGTTTAAAGGTTTTTTTTTCCCAAATTTTTATTTTATTTTATTTTATTAACTTCTGGTTTACTTCATTCATTTCCATCAGTTTTTGCATTACAAATTTTCTCCCTGTTTTTCCCCTACCCACCTCCCCAAAATAGCAGTCCCCCAGGATATCCCCTCCTTTTATTTCCCAATTACAAGTAAAATAGTATTAATAATAGTGTATATATATATGTATATATATATATATATACATATATATATATATATATGTATATATATATATTCATTCCCTTCCTCCCTTGTCACCCACCCTTACTGGGAAGATAAGCAATTCAATATAGGTTGTACATGTGTAGCTAATGCAAAACATTACTATAGTAGATATATTGTAGAAGACTGATTATATTTCCCTCCCTCCTATCCCACATCCTACTTGTTCTATTCTCTACATTGATCCTATCCCTTTTCAAAAGTGGGTGCTTCCAACTTCCCTCCCCCCAGCCTGCCTTCCCTTCCATCATCCCCCCTCTCATCCCCTTCCCCCCTACTCTCCTGTAGGGTGAGGTACCCTTTTTAGTGTATATGTCATTCCCTCCCTGAGCCAAATTCAATGATTATAAGGTTGACCCATTCCCTTATGCCTTACTGTTCTTTCCCTCAGTTGGATCCATTTTCCCTTGCCTCTTCTATATGAGGTAGTTTACCCTATTCTGTCTCTCCCCATCTCCTCTCATTATATTCCTCTCTCACCTCTTGATTTCACCTTTTAAGTATCATCATTTCCTATTAAATTGGTCCTGTGCCCTCTATGTATACGTGTAAACATATATATACACATTCACATATGTATTCATATGCCTATATACCCTCTGATAAAGATTATATATATATATATATATGCATATGTGTGTGTGTGTGTGTGTATTTCTATTCCCTTCAACTATTTTCATGCTGAGAAAAGTTTCATCAGTTACAGTTATCGTTTTTCCATGTAGGAATGTAAATAGTTCAACTTTGATAAGTTCCTTATGATTTCTTCTCCCTGTTTACCTTCTCATGCTTCTCTTGCTTCTGGTATCTGAATGTCAAATTTTCTATTCAACTCTGGTTTTTTCTAACACTGTCTCTCTGTACCAAAGTTTGAGTCCTTCTGTTTGTCTCCCTCCACTGTGGGACCAAGTCTTTAAACTCACAGGAATATACATCTCAGGCTTAGTGTCCAGTCATCTATACTCAGGAAAAGAGACACACAGCACAAAAGGTAACCAGAGAGACCCTTAGACATTACATGTGTTCTAGCTGCCACAGATATAAAAAAAAATTTTTTTGCAGGTGGGAAGGCAGGGCTATTGGGAACAAGTAACTTGTCCAAGGTAACACAGCTAGTAAGTGTTAAGTGTCTGAGACCAAATTTGAACTCAGGTCCTCCTGGCTCCAATAGAATTGCTCTATTCACTGTACCACCTAGCCACTCCAATGTAAAAAATTTTTGCAAAACTTAAGGTGCTATAAAGATCTTAGCCATTATTATGTATGAGCAGTTGCCATTTCTATCAGGGTTGCTTTCAGTAAGTGTAATGATTCTTAAATTATTTCTTATAATTATAGAATTATTTCTTTTTGACCTATCTTACATATCAGTTGTAATTTTGATAGCAGGGAACTTATACTTTTCTTCAACTTTTTCCTCCACTCACATTTTTACATTTAATTTGCCTTGCCAACTAACTTTTGGTAGGAGATGATGGGAAAACAATTTTTGAGGTGGGTCCACCCAGGTTCCTCACTTCTCTCTCTTTGGAAGTCCCAGTGAGAAAGAGAGTTATAATTCACAGTTCCAGAACAGCAGAAGGTGTCTCTCTTTTTAAACTGAGATAGTCTCACCTTGTTCACAACAAATCCCCTGAATTCCACATGGTAATTTGTCTCTGTCTTTGACTCCTGATATAGAAAATTGTATGTATTCCTTACAACTACTAGACATTTGTATTTATCTTTGACTTCTACTAGAAAATTGTATTATATCTCTGATATCAGCAATAAATGAGACCTAAGGTCCTGACTTCTACTCTAAATAAGACCTCTCTAAGGTCTTGGGGAGACTCAAGCACTGTCCCTCCAATTACTTCCTCTTCACCACACAAATGCTACAAGACCTATCAGCTTTCCAAAGCTTTCAACTAATCCTGAACCTAAAGCAACCCCATCTGTATTGGTATCTGATGACTTCCCTAGAACTAAGCAGTTCACTATAGTGAAGAAGGGTTATGGGAAGGGAAAAATCAAAATACTATTAAGTGGGAAAAAAGAAAAATAGTTTCCAGAATTGGGGACATTTTGTCTGTGGCTGAATGGACTATATGAACAAACGTCAGCATGATAGGATGGTTAGTTTTCATCATACAAGAGGAGCAGGGACACAATAGCACAGTCTAAATCACATAGGAAGTCACAGGATCAGAAATGTAGCCTGGTTTATTGTTTTAAATCCATTATCCTTTTTGGGTAGGTATGGGAAAAAAGTAGCTGAGAATGGTATTTAGCTGACATGGTGGCTTAGAATTGAGGGAGAGCTGAGTTAAAACAACAACAACAATAAAATCAAACAATGACTAAATGCAACAAAACACTATTTTAAACACCTTTTAACTGTAATTTTGCAAAGCAGACAGTTTGCCCACATTTTGATCAATCTTCAGTTGTTGGTCCATAGTATTTCAGTTGTGTCTGACTCTTTGTGACCCCATTTGGGGTTTTCTTGGCAGAGATACTGGAGGGTTTTGCATTTCCTTCTCTAGTCCATTTTATAGATGCAGAAACTGAGGGAAACAGAGTGCCTAGGATCACACAGCTAGTAAGTGTCTGAGGTTATATTTGAACTCAGGAAGATGAGTCTTCCTGACTCCAGACTCATCATTCTATCCACTTTGCCACCTACCTGACTTTAATGAGTCTACTAAAAAGTATTTCTCATACTCACCACTTCCATATGGTGACAATATTGTATTTTGTAGGAGTGAGCCTTAGAGTGTGAAGCCTTGGAATGATGGTATATTTCCCAGGCTAATTAGAAAGTTAACTTGGCACCTGCTTCATTTCATTTATTCCTTAGTCTATTCTGATTTCTTTGTTCCAAAACCTGAATTTGGCCTGTAAAAAGTGGCATGGATGCATTCAATTCCAGGTTAATAGGCTCCAACCCAAAAGTAAAATAAAAATTTCATACACATAACCACAATATATGTATGTTTTCTTACTTTGAAAAAACATATGTACCAATAAACTAGTAATATATTCCTTAGAAAACAAAAAAAAGACAGAAAAGGATGAGATAAAAATGAAATAATACTAGATCTTAAAATCAATAGGGAGTACCTGGAGTTTTTTTAAGTAGAGGCCAGAATTGCACTGAGGGAAACCACCTTGTCATCTGAGTAGGCAGGATTGGAGACTAGAAAGACTTGGTGGGGGCGGAGACCAAATAATCCATGAAAGACAGGATGAGGGACTGAACTAGGATGGTAGCTGCATGAGTGAAGAGAAAGGGATGCTGCATCTATAGATATAAAGAAAGAAATGAAAAGATTTGGCATGTGACTGAATGTATGGAGTGAGATAAGGTGAGGAGTTGAGCTTGGGTGTCTAGCATAGCAGAGCCCTGGAATGGACTTCCAAACAGTACAGGAATAAGAAAGTTTATGGCAGAGGGGTGGTACAGTGGATAGAGTGCCAGGCCTAGAGACAGGAAGACCTGAGTTCAAATCTGGTCTCAGTCACCTACTAACTGTGTGACCCAGGGCAAGTCACTTAACCCAGTTTACCTCAGTTTTCTCTTCTATAAAATGAGCTGGAAAAGGAAATGGCAAACCACTATTGTATCTTTGCCAAGAAAAGCCCAAATGGGTTCACAAAGAGTCACACACAAATGAAAAACAACAGCAACAATAGGAACATTTGGAAGAGGGGCAAATCTGGGGAGAAAGATAGCTTTTTTTTGTTTGTTTTTAGATTTTGCTTTTAGGAGAAGGGGGGAAGGTTGGGCAATTGGGGTAAAGTGACTTGCCTAAGGTCATATGGCTAGTTTTGTGTTGTGTCTGAGGCTGCATTTGAACTCAGATTTTCCTGACTCAAGGGCCGGTCCTCTATTCACTGCACCACCTAGTCACCTGACAAAGATAGTTTAAAGAGAGCTTCAGCACAGATCAAAATTCATTCATGCCTTTTAACCTGTGAGACTCACTCTGTCCCACAGAAAGCAAGAAGGTAAGAGTTGGACTCCTGAGGTGATCTGGGGTAAGCAGTGCCTAGGATGTAAGATGTAGGACTGTGTGAGATGTTTACCAGTTGCACTTGTATAACTGCTAATGCATGTGTTCAGTTGAAAGTTAGGTTGTAACTGCTGTGGAGGCTCATCCCCAGTTCAGAATGGGTGAGGTTGGGAGGTTTTGCTTTCAAAGGAGGGGGCCAAGTCAAGATGAAAGAAGACTTTACTTGGGTACTCTATGTTAATTGAAGAGATTGTGACTTACTGAATGATATGTTTTGTCTAAGACTATGTAATTACCTTAGTAATAAGTTATGTTATGTTGTTGTGAATGTTGTGCTTTAGTTTCTTGAATGTTTTGCTTTAGTTTATTGCTGAATAAATGGAGAGTTCACTCTACTATGTGATTAGATCCTTAAAGTTATTCATAGCAGTAGTCCTCAGGAGAGCCGTTCATGATTGGTTTTACACCAAGTCACAGAGTATTGTGTAATAAGGATCGATGTGCTGTAGACACAGGATTGTCTAATTTTCAGAGAGGGGGATGGAATCCATCTTTTTGTCCTTTAGTTGGATGGTCACACTTTAGGTCACTATGAAGTCTTCTTAGGATTGAGTTACGGCCTCTACTTTGAAGACCACTGGTGTAGGGGATTAAATCCTAAAGGTAAGATGAAATAAACCAAGCACGAAGACCTGGAATGACTGAACTGTGTAAATAATTACTAACTATTTCTTAAATTATTGAATAATAGGTGTCACAGTTTGAGGAGCTCCAGAAAAACTGAAAAGAGACTATATTAAACAGGGAGCTTCTCAATTGATTTTGAAAAAAATATTTTAATGGACATATTTTATTTTTATATCATCTGGATTTCCCTCTGTATTCCTTCCCTCCCTACATCCCTTACAACAAAGAATTCTTTTTAAAAAGAAAAAGAGGAAACAGAAGAAAAAGATTCTGCAAAACATTTGGCTATTGTAAGATAATTCAAATCACCTGCCACCTGATTTAGAGCCCACCATTAAGCCACCATTAAGCCCCTTATATTTGTCTTAGTCTTTATCCTAAACCCTGCAACTGCTTGTAACAACTTAAAGGCCTAGTCCTGGGTAAGAGCGAATCACCCAAGGCATAAAGTCCCCTGCTCCCTTATCTTTTCCTAACTGTGTGACCCAGGGCAAGTCACCCGATCCAGTTTACCACAGTTTTCTCTTTTGTAAAATGAGCTGGAAAAGGAAATGGCAAACCACTCGAGTATCTTTGCCAAGAAAGGCCCAAATGGGCTCACAAAGAATCAGACACAACTGAGAGCACCGCAGCTCTCATTAAGCTATCTTTCTCCCCAAATTTGCCCCTCTTCCAAATGTTCCTATTGTTGGTGTGGTTGTTCAGTTGTGTCTGGCTCTTTGTGAGCCCATTTCGGCTTTTCTTGGCAAAGATACTGGAGTGGTTTGCCATTTATCTCTTCCCTAGTAAGCCTTGAAGCAGCATTTTGTATAAGGATTATGATGCAAGCCTATATAGAGATCATGGGGCAAGTCTATCCCATGCAAGAGACCACCCAGCAAGGTCCTCCACAGAGAATGCTGACGAAGCAGGGTCTCCCACACCTTTCACCCAGATCATGACCCTGGCCTGTTCCATGACCCCAGCCTGTTCTGGGAAATTCCACTCCCCTTGTGCCCTCCATCCTGTTCTGGGATGTTCCCCAACACATGGAGGGTCCCAGCCTTGTACCCTTGTGCCATGTTTCCCAAATTAGCCCTGAGCTACAGATCCAACCAATGGCTGTTCTTGGCTTCTGTATGTCATTGCTTATGCTAGCTCCCCTCCCCAATTGTGGTTTTTGCCTTTTTAAGCTTTGCCTGTATCTTAATTAGGGGCTGCCTGATTTGAGTGTATACTCCAGGCAGTCACAGGCTTGATCAATAAATCCACATCTAAATTTATTTAAAACCCAGATCTTGGTCTCGCTCTTATTCTCTTCACAACATGACCAATACATTTAAAAAACCAAATACTTATATGCAATGTTACCTATTCAAGTGCCCTCAAATTCTACAAAGAGAAGAGGGGAAGGTTTCTTCTCAAGCTCATTCCTTTGCAATTTACATTGTAGTTGTATCTATTGTCCTGGCTCTGCTAACTTCAGTTTGTTTTGGGGAACTTTCTAGGAAATGGTTCACTTTTAAGTGTGATTTCTGTTAGCTTTTAATTAACACTGCGCTAGGAAATAGAAGATTTTATGTGAACAGTGAGTGAGACACTGGGGAGAAAGATGGGGAGGAACATCCTGAGCTCAGAAATCCCCAGCTGTAGGATCCCCGTCTCCCCCCTCTCTTGTTCATCTCTACTTTCTCAGTTCCTTTCTCCCTTTTCTTCCAATAGGCAGCCTGTTTCTTTAAGGGACAGAGAAACAAATCTGGCTAGGCTGAGATTTAAAGGCCTCAGTTAAGGAGAATGGGGGTCACAGGGTATTGCTAAATTTGTATTGCTTTCCAGGGGAAACTGCTACCTGGTTGTTGGGGTGAGTGTTAAGATTATAGCCTGAGGCCTTCACTCTTAAGTTTCCTGACCTGGTTGTTGTGGAGGTGGAAGAGAATTACTTTATAGCCTTTTTGACTTTGAAGTGTATCTTTTTAATGCTTAATCAGTAAAATGGGTTTTAATTGGATTTTATAGTCTAGGAGTACTTATTTCTGCAACCTGAATGGTAGGCTAAGCTCACAGTATTTTGGCATGAGTTGTTGTTGTTGTTTAACACTAATGAAGTTGGGTGGTTTAAAAAAAAATTAAACAGTAAGCCAAAGAATCCTTAGAGCAGTGACTAATGAGACTATCAGCTAATGGAGACATTTAGAATATTTGTCAGTTGCAAAATTTCATCACCTGGCAGTGCTTACAGATGATTTGCTTTTGCCAAGTCACTTGAATCGTAGGTTCTAGATGTGGGGATTGCCATTTGTCCATATTTCATAAAATAAAATGGAAGTTTTGAATATTTCATATTTGATCCTGTAAAGATGAATTCACTCCACAGACAGTTCCCTTACTGGGTACTGCAAAGGAAGGAATTACATTTTTTAAAGAGATAGGCTTTGTGGATTAAATTTATGTTCTTTTCCCAAGAGCCCTCACTCCTTATGACCAGTCTGCTTTTGAATCTCTTATCTTTTGGGTGGAGCCTCATCTGAATGGTGTCTGGCCTTAGCTATGGGTTTTCATCCACAAGACCACAATATGGGCCTCAGCAGGTCAACTGTTGAAGTTTAAGAGTGTGGTTGGGGAAGATGGTGGAAAGGAAGCAGTAACCTCGCTGAGCTCCTCTGTCACTAAGTCCAAAAGGGTAAATCTGAGCGGATTCCGGAGTGACGGAGCCCAGTGGAAGACAGAGTGTGGCAGAATCCAGCCCAGGAGGTTGCCCAGAGTGTCCGGTCGAGCGCAGAGCATGTGGGGTCTGCACAGCTCAGACCTAAGAGCAGGCAAGCAGACTACACCAGAGAGAGAAAAAGCCCCAGCCTGCAGACTTAACAAGGACGAATCGCAGTCATCTCGCAGAGGGAACAGATCATTGGAGCCAGGTAGGAGAGTCGGGCCCCCAGTGGAGAGAGTGGCTTCTCAGGCTGCATTCAGCCCCCAGCCTGGAAGTGTAGAAACTGCCTGCCTGTATAATACAGGGGCTGGAATGGCAAAGTAAATTCTAGCTGCTCCGATCCTCCCATTCCTCCTTCATGAAGCAGAAAACCCAAAGATAAGTCTCCCACCCAGATTGAAATCCCAAGTTAATGGAAATAGCCTCAGGCTTGAGAATCTCCAAGAAAGGGTGTAACTGAGACAGCCAGGAATCTGAAGAGAAGAGAGGGAGAGGACCCAACTAGCCCCACCTCACCTCACCAACAAAAGCCTACTTATAGCCCAGGGGTATAGAGGCAGAAATCTGAAGTGGTCAGACTCATGCCCACCTACACATCTACATTCCTCACTGACTTCCCTGACTTAGCCATAAACTAGCCACCCAGAGGTATTCAAAGTCAAGGATCAGGCCCCAAACTTATAGCCTGAGACACTAAGAAACAGGAAGTCACAATGGGAAGGAAGGAAGCTGAAAAGGAGAAGGGGAAGGCAAGAAAGTCCATTCGAGCATACTATGCAGGGCAAGAACAACAAAACACACAGGACAATATAGACTCTCTGCCCACACCAGAGACCAAAGAAGGAAACATGATCTGGGCTATTGATAGAATTCACCGAACTCCTCCTGAAAGAGATCCCAAACTGAAAACTCCAAGAAATATAGTAGCCAAATTCCAGAATTATAAGATTAAAGAAAAAAATTCTACAAGCAGCCAAAAAGAAACAATTCAAATCTCGAGGAACTACAGTTAGGATCACACAGGACCTAGCAGCTTCTACATTAAAAGAGCGGAGGGACTGGAATTTGATATTTCGTAGGGCAAGAGAGCTAGGACTACAACCAAGGATTAACTACCCGGCAAAACTGAGCATAATCTTCCAGGCAAGGAGATGGACGTTTAATGAAGTAAGGGACTTCCAGACTTTCCTAATGAAAAAGCCAGAGCTCAATGGAAAATTTGATCTCCAATTACAAGACTCCAGAAGGACATAAAAAGGGAAACAAGGGTAACATAGACTCACACATGCAGAAGTGCACACACCCACACCCACAAACACAAGCTCATTGCCTGGGATGCAACAAGAGTAAAATGTTCACATCCCTATATGTGGAGCTGATAACTGTCAATATTTGAAAACTCTATGATTATCATGACCTGCAAAAGGGTTATACTTAGAGGGTGTGGGTATGAATGCACTAACATGGAGTCTAAAAAAAAAAAGACTATTAAGGGGATCAATGGTACTGTAATGGGAAAAAGGAAAGGATGAGCTAGGAAAAGGTAAAATATTCCATCTGAAGAGGCATCAAAACACACTATAGAAGAAGGGAAAGTAAGAGGGAGAGGAACATCATTTAAACACTATTCTCACTGGTTCTGGTTCAAAGAAAGATCAAATTAATCAGTGAAGTTTAAGAATCTAATGTGAATAGACACATAAATTCATTAAATAGAGGAATTGGAGGGAGGGAGAGGAGCACTGTTTGAAATTTACTCTCATTGGTTTGGAATCAAACGGGGAGTAATTTACTCTGATAAGTATAAAAATTTATTGTGTCCTATAGATAGTGGGAGGGTAAGGGGGGGTGAAAAGGAGGAGACTAAAGGGAGGGATTATAAGGGAGGGAAATAGTAGTAAGGGGAGAGGGTAGGTTAAGAAGGGGGTCACTGGGTGGGAACACTGAGGGAGGGGGCGGTCAAAAGGGAAAACTTCAAGGAGGGGAAGGGAGAAGGAATAAACAAAAACATAAACAGGGGAGGGAATAGGATGGAAGGGAAGAGACAGATAGTCATCATTACTGTGAATGTGAATGGGATGAACTCTCCCATAAAACAGAGGCGGATAGCAGAATGGATTAAAACCATAATCCTACAATATGCTGTCTTCAAGAAACACATTTGAAACAAAGGGATACCCACAGGGTAAAGGTAAAAGGTTGGAGTAAAATTTATTATGCCTCAGCTAAAGTAAAAAAAGCAGGGGTAGCAATACTTATCTCAGATAAAGCAAAAGCAAAAATAGATCTAATTAAAAGAGATAAGGAAGGAAACTATATCCTACTAAAAGGCACCATTGAGAATGAAGCAATATCACTACTTAATATATATGCACCAAGTGGTATAGCATCAAATTCCTAGAGGAGAAATTAAAGGAATTAGAGGAAGAAATAGATAGCAAAACTATACTAGTGGGGGACCTTAATCTTCCCCTCTCTGAACTCGATAAATCTAACCTCAAAATAAACAAGAAAGAAGTTAAGGAGGTGAATAGAATCTTAGAGAGACTAGATATGATGGATCTCTGGAGAAAACTGAATGGGGATAAAAAGGAATTTACTTTCTTCTCAGCAGTGCATGGTACATACTCAAAAATAGACCATGTACTAGGGCATAAAAACCTCACAATCCAGTGCAAAAAGGCAGAAATATTAAATGCATCATTCTCAGATCATGATGCAATAAAATTATATGCAATAAAGGGCCAGGGAAAGATAGACTAAAAACTAATTGGAAATTAAACAATTTAATCCTAAAAAATTGATGGGTCAAACAAGAAATTATAGAAACAATCAATAATTTCATTCAAGAGAATGATAATAATGAAACAACATACCAAAATTTGTGGGATGCACTAAAGGCAGTTCTCAGGGGAAGTTTTATATCCCTGAGTGCATACTTAATTAAAGCAGAGAGAAGGGAGGTCAATGAATTGGACATGCAATTGAAAAAGCTAGAAAAAGAACAAATTGAAAATCCCCAATTTAGTACTAAATTAGAAATATTGAAAACCAAAGGTGAGATTAATAAAATTGAAATTAAGAAAACCATTGAATTAATAAATAAAACTAAGAGCTGGTTTTATGAAAAATCAACAAAATTGATAGACCCTTAGTCAATATGATAAAAAAAAGAAAGAAGAAAACCAAATTATGAGTATCAAAAATAAAAAGGGTGAATCTACCTCCAATGAAGAGGAAATCAAAAAAATAATGAGGAATTATTTTTCCCAATTGTATGCCCATAAATATGACAATCTTAGTGAAATGGATGAATATTTACAAAATCACAAATTGCCCAGATTAACTGAAGAGGAAGTGAATTACCTAAATAACCCCATCTCAGAAAAAGAAATCAAACAAGCCATCAATGAACTCCCTAGGAAAAAATCTCCAGGGCCAGATGGGTTCACTAGTGAATTCTATCAAACATTTAAAGAACAATTGATTCCAATACTCTACAAACTATTTGGGAAAATTAGTGAAGAAGGAGTCCTACCTAACTCTTTCTATGACACAAATATGGTACTGATTCCTAAATCAGGAAGAGATAAAACAGAGAAAGAAAATTATAGACCAATCTCCCTCATGAATTTAGACGCAAAAATTCTAAATAAAATATTAGCCAAAAGACTCCAACAACTTATCACAAAAATAATACACCTGATCAGGTAGGATTCATTCCAGGAATGCAAGGATGGTTTAATATTAGGAAAACCATCAATATAATTGAGCATATCAACAACAAAACTAGCAAAAACCACATGATCATCTCAATAGATGCAGAAAAGGCTTTTGACAAAGTACAACATCCATTCCTATTAAAAATACTAGAAAGTATAGGAATAAATGGAGCCTTCCTCAAAATAGTTGCTAGCATCTATCTAAAACCATCAGCAAGTATTATATGCAATGGGGATAAACTAGAAGCCTTTCCAATAAGATCAGGAGTGAAACAAGGGTGTCCACTATCACCCCTCTTATTCAATCTGGTACTAGGAACACTAGCAGTAGCAATTAGAGAAGAAAAAGAAATCAAAGGAATCAAATTAGGCAAAGAAGTGACCAAGCTGTCACTCTTTGCAGATGATATGAAGATATACTTAGAGAATCCTAGAGAATCAAGTAAAAAATTACTTGAGACAATAAATAAATTTGGCAAAGTTGCAGGATATAAAATAAACCCACATAAATCCTCAGCATTCCTGTACATCTCTAATAAAACTCAACAGCAAGAGATAGAAAGAGAAATCCCATTTAAAGT